>JAFMOC010000205.1:525000-808206 GCA_019802505.1 Corydoras sp. C115
TGACCCTAATTAGACCAAACGTAAGTTTAGAAATCACTAAAGAATGGACTTTTCTTTTTCCACTGCATTACAATTTTCATTTCAGTTTGGTAATTAAATATCGATAACATTTTAAAAACAATTAAAGCAAACAATACAGACTAATACATTCCTTGCATACACAGCCATATGTTCTTTTTATTATTATTATTTTTGAGGATTGAATTCTGTCTTATCTCCACTATAAGCTCGACTAAGCAGTACAGAGCTGCACACTGCAACCTGAATTCAGGCTTGAGTTTCAGCTGTGTGGTGACTATTGTAGTCTCCAAGGACATGTATATTTAACCAGCTGCATATACTGTTTTCCTGGAGCTGCATGAGGTCAAGTGCTTTTGCCAAGGGCACAGTGGCAGGAGCCATCAACAGACATTTTACTGATGACCCTCGTAACACTGAGCCAAGTTCTCCCCTCAACCCAACCTTCTCTTCTTGTATCACCATGTTGTTCTCCAGCTGGTTTAGCATCTGCAGGCTTACATGACCAACTATAAAAAGTAATCTTCTCAGCAGGTCTTGTCAGAGCTGTCCGCACACATTCTACCCCCATCATCATGTATTAAGCATAATGTGATGTGTGTGCATTACAATAATTACATTTTGTTCAATAACTTAAAATGGCATAATACGGCATCTCAGCATCGCATACATTATTTGTGCTATAGACTTATTGTTTATATAAAGTATGCAGCTGTTACTATTGTTTGCAAATTAAAATCCTGCATTCAGGGACAGTAACAGCATTAAAACTACAAATGTATTTAAATCGATGACTGCATGGCTAGTGATCTATATCATGTGCATCCATAAGTTTAAAGCAGTGCTCCCATCAATGCTTAGCGTCAGTACCAAGATCTAAAACGTGCCTTTCATGATTTTTATTGGACTGACAGTCCGGCAGGATGCCCTCAATAGATTTATAGTTTTCCAATTGTTAAATACGGTCACATCATCGCACAATCTGTACATAGCTGTTATACACTGTTGATGCTGCCTGGCCGGTTAAGGAGGATGAGTTTTTTCTTGCCACTGTCGCTTCGGCATGCTCTTTGGGGGTTCAAGGTCTTGTAAAACTACTTTGTGATAATGTGCTATTGTAAAAAGCGCTATATAAATAAATTAGTTGAACTTGAACTACAAATCAACCACACTGACATACATATACATTCATTCATTCATTCATTCATTATCTCCCACTTTATCCTCTATTAGGGTCGCGGTGGGGTTCCCCATGCCCATCCAGGGGAGAACGTCCCGGGCGCCGGGCAGACACACCCAGGACAGGGTGCCAATCCATCGCTGGGCACACACTCACTCACACAGACACACTCTATATGGGGCAATTTTGAGAATTCAATTGACTTGATCCATGTTTTTGGACTGTGGGAGGAAACTGGAGAACCAGGAGGAAACCCACGCAGACACGGGGAGAACATGGAAACTCCACCCAGATGGGGATTCGAACCGGGAATCCCTAGCACTGAGAGGCGAACATGCTAATCACTAAACCAGCGTTCCGCTCATACATATACAATTTATAATATTATTACAGACCTGCAGTGAACAGTGATTGGTCCATCTTGTCCAAACTGTTCCTTGGTTTTGTGCACCTGTCCAATGAAATCGATAAATCCCTCTCCTGATTTTGGCACTCCCTGTTCAGGCCAGTCTGTAAACTGGAACTGCCTAACTGTCCGGGACTGCCCGTCCTTAAAAACAATGAGTACACACACAATGAGAGAAAAACAAACAATCAAACAAGAACTTACAGATTATTGCTCACATTGCATTTATAAATAAAAACATCACAACACGCTTTATTGACACATATGCATAAAATCTGTATAATTAAATAGCAGCAAAAAATTAATGTTTAGATCTGATCTGTTCCGCATATATCAGTGCAACAAACTCACACTTAAGGCTTGTGGTTGAGGACCTGCCTTGCGACCTGATGGTCCCTGGTTGGTAACCCCCAATTGCTACCCAGGCACGGTATACAAGGTTGCCCACCGTTCGGGGCATGTGTGTTAACTTCACTGTATATATATATATATATATATGTATGTATATATATAGGCACAGTATACAAGGTTGCCCACCATTCGGGGCATGTGTGTTCACTTTACTGTATGTACAGTATGTGTACATATATATATATATATATATATATATATATATATATATATATATATATATATATATATATATATATATATATATTCATTCATTATCTCCCGCTTTATCCTCTATTAGGGTCGCGGTGGGGTTCCCCATGCCCATCCAGGGGAGAACATCTCGGGCGCTGGACAGATAGACCCAGGACAGGGCGCCAATCCATCGCTGGGCACACACTCACTCACACAGACACGCTCTATATGGGGCAATTTTGAGAATTCAATTGACTTGATCCATGTTTTTGGACTGTGGGAGAAAACCGGAGAACCCGGAGGAAACCCACGCAGACACGTGGAGAACATGGAAACTCCACCCAGATGGGGATTCGAACCGGGAATCCCTAGCGCTGAGAGGCGAACGTGCTAACCACTAAGCCACCGTGCTGCCCTATATATATATATATATATATATATATATATATATATATATATATATATATATATATATATATATATATATATATAAAATAAATAATGTGTGTGTTTCTTTGCACAAATGGGTTAAATGTGGAAGACAAATTTCTCTGTGTGTAAGCACAGTAGGCAAAATAGATCACTTTACACACCATGTCAGTGTCACAGCTCACCTACAAATCATCCACAATGCAAATGATACCTGTAATGCAACATGATGGTGCTGTGGGGGTTCTGATCATTAGATAAAAGAATAAAGGGGACTAACAAAATATTTAAAGAACCAGCTGGAATACAGCCTGAAATTGTAAAATTGCACCTACATGATAAGTGGAACTGATAAAATGGACAAAGAACACAGTGTACAGTAGCTGGGAAGAGTATTTTAGCTCTAAATTTAGTTTTGGTTTAAAGAAAGCGCATCCCTCATAATGCAAAAGACTCTTTAAATAGTTCGATTAATACAAACTACAAAAATATGATTATAAATCAGTATTTTTCTATATTCCTTTATGTTTAGTAGCACTTACCCTTGCGTCTGTGACCTTAAACTCTCTAAGGATATACTGAGGCATGTTGTATTCTGCCATTGGATCCACCACAAAATACTGGTAGCGTGCAGAGCGCTCTGCTGGCCAGTACTGGTGACATTTTTCCTGCAGATAATCACACAGAGAGAGAGCGAGAGGAATAAGAGACCCAGTTTAAATAGTGAATAACACCAAACTTATGTCTTTTATTTGCGTGCAACTTCCAAATTTCAGATATCAACATCAAATAAAATAAAACGAACAAACCGTGATCTACACTACTGAGATTCTATTTAGGTCACAGAATGATTTAACCAAATCAAAGCACAGCTCACATTAATTCTGTTTTAAGTGACAAGTTTGTCAGTGTAAAATAAAAACACATTCAAACAAATAATTAATAACAATAATGACAAACAATATGGCCTGCTTTTTATAAGACTTGAATGTGATCTGTCAAAAAAAGATTGCAAATGTAAGCACATTTATTATGTGATGATAATTATTCTGAAACAATTTATGTTAAAAAAAAAACCTAATGATTCTGTTTTAAGTCAGGCTTTCTGAACGACTGATATAATGCAAACACACACCCGCCCCATTTCTCTCAGTTTGGTGAGCATGACTACAATGGTAGAGTTGTGTTCCCACAGCATCCTCCAGAAGTCCTCTGTGGTCTCTGCTAAGGGACCCTGTGTGGCAATGTAGGCCTTCTGCTGCCTAAGAGGAACACATGGCAATACATATTCAAAGAACGTTACAACTCAAAATAATCAATAATACCTTGAACCATTGAAACTGAGCATGTTTTATATATTTCTATCAAAGTGTGATCATTTATATTTATAAAAACTACTAAATTGGCAAACTAAAAATCTGAGACATTCATACAATTTAAAGTCTTATACAAAGTTTATCTATTATCTGAGCCTGATTCATCAAATCAAGGTTACGAGGATGTTGGAACCAATCCCAGTGCTAACAGGATAAAAGAAATAAGGCATTCACACAGAAACATTTGTATGGGACCCTATTAAGGCCACTAAGAAGAAAAGAAAAGCCAAAAGTATCTCAGAATCCAGAGATAAGTCAGAAATCTGAGATATTTTTGCCTTTTTTCTTCTTAGTGCTGGAAATAGGCTTCCACATATTTGCCAAAACCATCCAATAAACATTCATTCATTCATTATCTCCCGCTTCATCCTCTATTAGGGTCGCGGTGGGGTTCCCCATGCCCATCCAGGGGAGAACGTCTCGGGCGCTGGGCAGATACACCCAGGACAGGGCGCCAATCCATCGCTGGGCACACACTCACTCACTCACTCACACAGACACACTCTATATGGGGCAATTTCATCCAATAAACATTCATTCATTCATTATCTCCCGCTTTATCCTCTATTAGGGTCGCGGTGGGGTTCCCCATGCCCATCCAGGGGAGAACGTCTCGGGCGCTGGGCAGATAGTCCCAGGACAGGGCGCCAATCCATCGCTGGGCACACACTCACACACTCGATATGGGGCAATTTAGAGAACTCAATTAACTTGATCCATGTTTTTGGACTGTGGGAGGAAACCGGAGAACCCGGAGGAAACCCACGTGGACACGGGGAGAACATGGAAACTCCACCCAGATGGGGATTCGAACCGGGAATCCCTAGAGCTGAGAGGCGAACGTGCTAACCACTAAGCCACCGTGCCGCCCCACTCCAATAAACATATTCATCATAAATATAAAGTCAGTCCACCCCACTTACATCTATGGATTTGTGGATAGAGAAAATGATGTGAAGAGAACATGCCAAATTCAATAGAGATTCACCAGATGTCAAAACTAAAGCACTGAAACTGATGTATCAACATAAGGTACCTGCGGATATCGTGCCATTCTGAGAACATACTCCTGAGATATCCTACTGCTGTGCATTACCTGTATCCATCGATGAAGCTGGCATTAATGTAGTCAGAGCCTTCGAGGCCTCTAATCGGTTGCAGGCACACACGGGTGGTTTCATACGGCATTATGTTCACCAGCCTGTTCTTAAACTTGTTGCAAGGCAGGTTGGCTGTCACAAATCTGGAGGTATGAGCCTTGGAGTTTGCCAGACGCTAAAAACAGCAATAATAAATGCATGTTATATATTTTTCTAATAAATAAAATGTTAAATTCACCATCAAGTGCACATAACTGTTTATAAGAACTTATAAGCTCTCTTTACAGACATAAAGTACAGTGTTATCTAGGGGTGAGCTGCAATATTCGCTGATTCGACGATTCGATTCGGAGAACCGTAGTCGACTATGAACCTCATAGTTGAATGTACCATTTTGACCACATGGGGGCGCCCATGGCTGCTGCTAAGCATTAGTTTTTACATGGAATGTCTTTGTTTTCGTTATATATGTAGCCTTTTGTCAAATAAAATCATCCTAATCATCCTAAAACTCATTGATCTGAGTGTTTTAGGTTTTTCCTTTGAAGTGGAAAAAAGTCCAGAACGGGGATCCCATTTACGGTGCTCTAGAAAAACAAGTAAAATATTAAAAAAAATATTTTTTAAAAACCACGCTTATAGCGCCATCTTGTGGTGAAATTTTAACTGATTCGACTATCAGTCGACTATAGGGAAAATCTGACGAATCAGATTCGACGATGAAAATCCTTAGTTGAAGACAGCCCTAGTGTTATCATTAATTACCTCTTTGAAAGAGACAGCATACATAGCGATACATAATGCCTTATAAAAGCTTATAAATGCTCTTTACAGACTTTAAGTAAAGTGTCATCATCTTTGTCTAAACATTCAAGGAATCATAAGTTGAAATAAGTTCATATTATAATGCATTACGTCACTTTGTGTTATAAAGCCTTATAGTGTTATAGTTATAAAACACTTTATGACTATGATTATGAACATCTATGTACATTAACATGACAAATGTTATAAATCATTATGAATACTTTTTTAAATGCACATATATATATATACATATTCATTATGGAGTACCGGATTCATCGAAAATTTCCAAAATAAATTTCTTAGATATTTAAAATATTGAAATGCTAATGCACAGAGCAGGGTGAACATTTACTCGTTTGATTCACTCAAAGTTAAATGAAAAACATAAAATGCAAACACACTGAATATAAAGTGCAAACTGTTATGCAGATTTCTCTAAAGAGTCTTATTTTTTAAATATTTAAATATAATAATATTAAATAATTCATTCATTCATTCATTATCTCCGGTTTTATCCTCTATTAGGGTCTATTGGGGTTCCCCATGCCCATCCAGGGGAGAACATCTCTGGCGCTGGGCCGATAGACCCAGGACAAGGGCGCCAATCCATCGCTGGGCACACACTCACTCACAAAGACAAACTCTATATGGGGCAATTTGGAGAATTCAATTGACTTGATCCATGTTTTTGGACTGTGGGAGGAGGAAACCGGAGAACATGCTGACCACTAAACCACCGTGCCACAATATTAAATAATATTGAGAGGATATATATATATATATATATATATATATATATATATATATATATATATATATATATATATATATATATATATATATATATATATACACACACACATTATTTTTTTTATATTTTACGTTTGATGAATTATTGTACTCAGTGTGTCTATGATATCCATACCTTAAACTCCAGTGCCCTGCCTGTGACATGCTCGCCACTCTCCACCTGCGCCAGTTTCTGAATGTAAGAGTAAAGACTGCGTGCTGCCACCTCAGTGTTGCCGCAGGCAACCGCCTCTAGCAGAGCCTCGTGAATGAAGCTGTACTGGTCCTCTGTTTGAACCATGTAGTTCCTTTGAGAGCGCATGAGAGTCACATGACCATAGATATCCACCGTGCGCTCATGGCGAATG
The DNA here is from genome assembly GCA_019802505.1 of Corydoras sp. C115. Lineage (NCBI taxonomy): Eukaryota > Metazoa > Chordata > Actinopteri > Siluriformes > Callichthyidae > Corydoras > Corydoras sp. C115. Next base: position 532,059 of record JAFMOC010000205.1, read on the forward strand.
CGCTCCAGCATGGCGTCGATCACAATGAAACAGCCTGTACGGCCCACGCCCGCACTGAAATAGAGGGAGCAAAGAGATATGCAATCAGGTCAAAAAAAGGTGACGGCATGCCTTTTAGATTGTGGGAAAAAATTAAGTCAGTAATATGCTGGGGTTTAAAAATAATGCTTCTTTTATAATACCCCACAACAGTGTCTGAACATGCACCGAAACACGATTCATCCCTAAATAAATATCAAAGTTTTGACTTATCTCGCCCTACAGCCTACATTTGCATCGTGTTATTATTTTTATAGGAAAGAACAAAGCCATTGTACACACACTCACTCACACAGACACACTCTATATGGGGCAATTTGGATAATTCAATTGACTTGATCCATGTTTTTGGACTGTGGGAGGAAAACGGAGAACCCGGAGGAAACCCACGCAGATACGGGGAGAACATGGAAACTCCACCCAGATGGGGATTCGAACCGGGAATCCCTAGTGCTGAGAGGAGAACATGCTAACCATTAAACCACCGAGCCACCCGGCATGATTATATTTACATTTATATTTGACATTTTTGGTTATTTAGTGGGCGGCACGGTGGCTTAGTGGTTAGCACGTTCGCCTCTCAGCATTAGGGATTCCCGCTTCGAATCCCAATCTGGGTGGAGTTTCCATGTTCTCCCTGTGTCTGCGTGGGTTTCCTCCAGGTTCTCCGGGTTTCTCCCACAGTCCAAAAACATGGATCAAGGTCAATTAATTCTCGAAATTGCCCCATATGGAGTGTGTCTGTGTGAGTGAGTGTGTGCCCAGTGATAGATTGGCGCCCTGTCCTGGGTTTATCTGCCCAGCGCCCGAGACGTTCTCCCCTGGATGGGCATGGGGAACCCTCCTGTGACCCTATTAGAGGATAAAGCGGAAGATAATGGATGGTGGCATGGTGATGCTGGGGTTTAAAAATAATGCTTCTTTTATAATACCCCACAACGGTCTCTGAACATGCACGGAAACACGATTTATCCCTAAATAAATATCAAAGTTTTGACTTATCTCGCCCTACAGCCTACATTTGCATCGTGTTATTATTTTTATAGGAAAGAACAAAGCCATTGCCACTGGGCACCTCGGCAGATGTGACGAAGCTTGCTGTGTGTGAAATTGTTTGTAGTTGTAATGTGTTTATGTTGTTGTGGTTTCTTTTTCATCATGCCATCTTTATATCCAGCTGTGAGAAAAACAGTCAGATAACCAATTACATAAATAAAAGCCAGAAACCTACAGAGAGAGAGAGAGGTAGAGTATAGAGAGAATGCGAATGTAAAGCTAGCAGGAGAAATCAGCCATGTTTCTGTGGTCTCCTAACTGAAGCCCATGAAACACCAGATTAAATAACTTGCAGGGGGCAGACTGCTACCTCCTGTTTCCCATGTCCAAGCTTAATGGTTACACTTTTGCAAAGTGAGACCAACAGCTAACTAGCATGCGAATTCTGCGCTGGTGAAAAAGCGCCGACTCACAAAGATGACTTGTCACAAACACTTAAGCTGCTTTCGGATACACTCGCCATTAAATATATAGAGCAATATGTAGTGTGTCAGCCATTTTATAGTGTTGTTCAAATTCTCAGTGGTAATTCCAGCTCAATATACAGTTTGTAAGTGTCATGACGCAGCAGGATTTGTATCATACAACACTGCAAAACATCACAAAGCTACAGCATAAAGTGTCTGTAGCCTTTAATTTAAACCTAATTATACTGCGGCGAGTAATTTTTGGCTTATATTTGGTTTCTTATCGAAATATAGAGCCTGGTGTTATCATGTATAAAGCCATTTGTTAGTTGTTTGTTATTCATTCATTCATTATCTCCCGCTTTATCCTCTATTAGGGTCGCAGTGGGGTTCCCCATGCCCATCCGGGGAGAACGTCTCGGGCGCTGGGCAGATAGACCCAGGACAGGGCGCCAATCCATCGCTGGGCACACACTCACTCACACAGACACACTCTATATGGGGTAATTTGGAGAATTCAATTGACTTGATCCATGTTTTTGGACTGTGGGAGGAAACCGGAGAACCCGGAGGAAACCCACGCAGACACGGGGAGAACATGGAAACTCCATCCAGATGGGGATTCGAACCGGGAATCCCTAGTGCTGAGAGGAGAACATGCTAACCACTAAACCACCGTGCCGCCCGGCATGATTATATTTACATTTATATTTGACATTTTTGGTTATTTAATGGGTGGCACGGTGGCTTAGTGGTTAGCATGTTCTCCTCTCAGCACTAGGGATTCCCGGTTCGAATCCCAATCTGGGTGGAGTTTCCATGTTCTCCCTGTGTCTGCGTGGGTTTCCTCCGGGTTCTCCGGGTTTCTCCCACAGTCCAAAAACATGGATCAAGGTCAATTAATTCTCGAAATTGCCCCATATAGAGTGTGTCTGTGTGAGTGAGTGTGTGCCCAGTGATAGATTGGCGCCCTGTCCTGGGTGTATCTGCCCAGCGCCCGAAACGTTCTCCCCTGGATGGGCATGGGGAACCCTCCAGTGACCCTATTAGAGGATAAAGCGGAAGATAATGGATGGATGGATGGTGGCATGGTGATGTAGTGGTTAGGACGTTCGCCTCTCAGCGATTGGGGATCCAGGTTTGAGTCCCAATCTGGGTGGAGTTTTCATGTTCTCCTCGCACCCAAGTGGGTTTTCTCCGGGTTCACCTGTTTCCTAACGGATTTACTTAAATCTTTTAATCTAATTTGCCCCTTAATAGTGTGTGCGTGTGTGTGTGTCTGTGTGTGTGTGAGTGTGTCTGTGCAAGTTAGTGTGTGCCCAGCAATAAATTGGTGCCCAGTCGTAGGTGTATCTGCCCAGCGCCCCAAACATTCTCTTTGATGGTCACGTGAAACCCCCCGTGTGACCCTAGTAGAGAATTAAGCGAAAGATAATGAAATGAGATGAGATTTAAGATCCAGCTAAATATCATCTGTCTTTCACATCTTAAAAATCAGGTCTATATTTTAAAGGCAATCAAAAATATCTGACTTTTTGTGTGTCCTAAACATATTTAGGGGTTTGTTTAGAGGCGTGACACCAATAAAATGAGGAAATACGCAATAATTCAAGCACAACTACATCTATACTGTATTAATAACAATGAATATGGAGCAATTTGTCACACTGACCTGCAGTGAACAATAACTGGTCCGGCATCTGGAGGGTTACATGCTTTGACTCGGCGCAGGAAGGCCAAGAATGGAGTGGGATACTCCGGTACACCGTGATCAGGCCATGCTGTGAACTGGAACTGTCTTACCTCACGCCTCTCATTGCAGCCACTCTGTGAGACACAGAGATTTAAACAGTGAGTCAAAATATATAAAATAAAACTATGTACATACTGTAGGTGAAATTATATAAAAAAAACTGCTTTTAAATGATCTGGATTTCACATGAATGTATACAGTTAATATGCCAAAAATTAGTAATTGAATGGAACTGGATGTTGCTATTATGAACCATTCAAAGAAATTGGAGGATTTTCTGTATGTTCAGGTGTGCACATATCTGTGGCGACACTGCATTTTACAACATAACCAACATACGCCTGGTGTTCAGTTAAGCATCATTCTGCGGGCGCTGACATTCGATACACAAATTATCTTTATTTGCTGTTTTTCTTTGCAAAAGCTAGTAACAACCCTACAGGCATCACTTCTTCAAATGTGCCTGACTTACATCAAGTGGAACAAATCAGGTGCTAATGATTAGAACATAATTATATAAAATATATATTAGGAAATCTTTGTGTTTTCAAATTCTCCCATTGAAATGCTGAGAAGGAAGGCTGAGTCTGAGAATTAATTTAGATGTTGTTGCACCATTAAGAAGTTTTGAAAAGTAATACTCTACACACTATAATATTTAACAACATTCATTTGTGAACCTGGGCAGCACCGTGGCTTAGTGGTTAGCAGGTTCTCCTCTAATGGAGTTTCTATGTTCTCCCCATGTCTGTGTGGGTTTCCTCCGGGTTCTCCGGTTTCCTCCCACAGTCCAAAAAAACATGGATCAAGGTCAATTGAATTCTTTAAATTTCCCCATATAGTGTGTGTGTGTATGTGTGTGTGTGTCTGCCCTCTCAGCGCTAGGGATTCCCGGTTTGAATCCCCATCTGGGTGGAGTTTCCATGTTCTCCCCGTGTCCGCGTGGGTTTCCTCCGGGTTCTCCGGTTTCTCCCACAGTCCAAAAACATGGATTAAGTCAATTGAGTTCTCCAAATTCCCCCATATAGAGTGTGTATGTGTGAGTGAGTGTGTGCCCAGTGATAGATTGGCTGTCCTGGGTGTATCTGCCCAGCGCCCAAAACGTTCTCCTCTGGATGGGCATGGGGAATCTCCCCGCCCCCCTAGGTTCCCCGCAAACCTAGTAGAGGATAAAGCTGAAGATAATGGATGGATGAATGGAACCTAGTCTTCTCCTGCTTTTCAACTATACAACTGATAATCTTTCCTGTGGTTAATTATTGGTATGGTCGAAATTTCTTACCTTCATGCAAATGTACTTCAACATCTAAAGTATTAAATTAAAAACCTTTCTGTTTTAATTATTAAAAAAACAAAATAAGACATAATGAATTAAATCAACTTTGTAAGAATTCAATTTTGGTTAGTTATGTCATATTTTTTGTAAAATTGTATTTTGTAAAGCTATCACCTTAAAACAAATTGTTTGACATCTTTTCACATTAGAGATATTAATTTTTGTATGATTTTTCATTTAGCCTTGTTTATAATGAAATTTGGACAACTTCATAGGGTTGTGTGGGTGTTTTATAAAGATAGAGAGCAGAAAAGAGAAACAGAGGGAAGCTTGATATGTGATACTCTCTGCATGAAGGAGGAAGGTAATTATAGAGCCCACATTTCTAAATCTCTGGAGGAATGTGTCAGTAAGATACACATAGACTGTCAACTAGTGAGATTAATTTAGACAGGGAATCATGGAGAGAGATTCAAGCAGAGAATATGAGATGGACAGGCAGTAGAGAGAAATATAACCTGAGTGAAGAATAAAAGGCAAATTGGTGTAAGGAGAAAGAAAGAGGAAGAAAGAGCTGAATATCTTGATGGTCCAATTTCTATTTACTGGCTAATAAAGTAATAATGTATTAAAAATCCCATTCATAAGCAAATATTTAATATTTATATATATATATTTATTAGTTTAGTGTGATGTGAAATTTGAACTTTTATGGATTTGCAAAATGTGCCATTATTTTAATTTAAAACTATTTTATGTTGCATACAAAAAAAGTTTCATAAAGACCATTATCTTGAGATTAGAAATTTGACGTATACAGATAAGTATATAATACAAAAAGGCATTTAAAAATATGTAAATGATCAATTACTACAAATTTAAAAAATAACTCATACAAACTAGTAAAAGTTTGAATTGTACTGTTCCAAAGTGGATTTTTAAGTTTAATATTTCGGCATGTATGTCTGAGATTGTAATAAGAATGAGAGGATATATAATTTTGGACATATTTAGCGCATTAAGTGTTTTCTAAAAGTAAAAGTACCTTATAAAAGTTTATAAGTCACCATAATTATAATATATATACAGACATGTACATTTTTATAAGGAACGTTTAAACTCTTTAACTTTTAGAAAACACACTGTAAATAACTTGTCATATTTACTAAAGTAAATCAAAAAGAGGACAAAAAAGACTCTAATTAAAGCTAATTTAAATTTGTGATTTGAGTGCTTAAAAACATATTCCCTTCAAATAACCCTTCAAATAAAACTAGCAGTACAATTCACTACAAATAAAAAATATCAAACTATATAGTATTACAGATTAAATCAGTTTCATTTAAATTTTTGAAATGGTGGCAACAGATCAAGATAGCAGCTGCTCACTGCCATGAAGTAAAGATAGAAAAGAAAAGATTACTGCGATTTAATAAATGTATGTTGTGATCATAAAAAAAAAACCTGAACATAAAAAAAAACAAAAATATTATTCAGGGTAGTGATAGCTCAGTGTTTATGGTAATGAGTGATCAATCTGAAGGTTGTGGGTTTAAATCCCAGGTCCACTGAAGTTACCCCACCCCCATTACACAGTATCACAGTATTACATCAGATATCCAATAATTTATTTTTTTATCATGTATACATGTATATAGTTCTGTATTAATTGGCTCTTACACTTTAAATATAAATACAGCATATATATATATATATATATATATATATATATATATATATATATATATATATATTTTTTTTTTTTTTTTTTTTTTTTTTTTTTAATTCTTACAGTTTGTAGAAGGTAAAAAAAGAGTCTAATCACCTTGTGCAGTGAAAATGTTCGTACACAGAATGTGGCAAGTTCCATGGTATCCAGTAATGTGACCTGCACTTGTCCATACTTTTCAGTGCCTCTACTGGGCCAGTACTGATCACACTTAATCTAAAAATCGAAAAAGAGCATAACAATTATACAGAAGATACTATCAAGTAAACAGACACAGAGAGTGCAAATAACCAAAACACTACATACTGCATGTAATAAATTCAACTGAAATATTAACATCTAAAGTCATACTTTACGCAAAAAAATAATGCAGAGAAAAGCACATCTCAAACAGAACCAGCTGCTACATTTCATACCTAATTACTCAGTATATCTCTCACATATTTAATTTAAACTCTAATTAACATACACAACAGTTTGCTCTGAGTAATGCTCACACGAATCTGTGCTCACACCATTCGACAAGAGAATTCCACATTACCCGTGATTTCTCCTCTAGTTTGGTCATCATGACTACAGACGCTGCCCTCTGCTCCCATACCATCCTCCAGAAGTCACCAAAGGTCTCAGGTAATGGGCCCTGTGTGGCAATGTATGCATTCTGCTTTCTGTATCCGTCGATGTAGTTTGCATTGATGTAGTCACTACCTAAAGCACCTGCCGGAACAAAGAGTTGGGCAATTATAGGCAAGGATACCTGTTTACATACAACGGTCAGTTAATTTATTGAGAAAAACTGACCGATACGATTATGCAATAATCTAATCAGCCAATTGGTTGTAGCAATGCAATGCAGCCTATCCAGCAGCATCAAGTAATGTTTACACCAATACCGTGATTTGGACTGTGGCATAATTGTTGGTGCAAGATGGGTATGGCTGAGCATTTTTATTATTGAACTCCTGCATCATAGTCTGAAGGTTTTCTTTGAATGAGGCAATAAATAGAAAACATCCAGTGATTGTTAGTTCTTAGGACAGAAACGCCTTGTTAGTCAGACTGGATCAAGCTGACAGAGTCTGCCGTTTCTCAATAACTGCACTACACAATTGTGATGAGCAGGAAATCCATCATTGGATGCACAACGCATCAAACCATGAAAGTGTTTTGAGAGCTTAAGCCTATTCGGTATTAATATACTGTTCCTTAAGAATGTTTCTGACTCATTTAAGGTTTCTTTAAGCAGCTTATCCATTTAGGATCACTGAGGTGCTGCAATAATAGATAGGTTCTTAACACTCATAGATGAAAGGACAGGGAAACACCCTGGACAGGACTCAGGATTTATTATTGTCTGTAAATTATGTACATTTTTGTAGTTTTATATTTGTTTTCGTTTTGTATCCTGGCTTTGGCCAACACCAATGTAATATTTGTCATGCTAATAAAGCTTCTGAGGGTGGGGTAGCTCTGTGGTCAGGGCGTTGGGGTATCAATCTGAAGGTTGGCGGTTCAAATCTCAGGTCCACTGAAGTTACCAGTGTGGGTCCATGAGCAAGACCCTTAACCCTCATTGCTCCAGGGATGTTGTGATTAACCCAGTCGCTTTGGATAAAAGCGTCCAATAAATGACCAAATGGAAATGTAAATGTAAAATTGAAATTGAAAATTGCTTATGTTGGATGACGCAGACATACACACGCATACACATCAAGATGCAATCGATCAGCAGTTCACCAACTAGTTCACCAAAGACTGCCGAGACAAACCAAAGGAACAGCACACAGATAATAATCTGCTACTTTCATGTAAGTAAGTTTTACATTTAGTATTTTATCCAAAGCAACTTACAAACGGCAGCACGGTGGCTTAGTGGTTAGCATGTTCTCCTCTCAGCGCTAGGGATTCCAGGTTCGAATCCCAATCTGGGTAGAGTTTCCATGTTCTCCACGTGTCCGCATGGGTTTCCTCCGGTTTCCTCCCACAGTCCAAAAACATGGATCAATTTTATTGAGTTCTTCAAATTGCCCCAAATAGAGTGTGTTTGTGTGAGTGAGTGTGTGCCCAGTGATAGATTGGCACTCTGTCCTGGGTGTATTTTCCCAGCGCCCGAAACGTTCTCCCCTGGAGGGGCATGGGGAACCCCCCCGCGACCCTACTAGAGGATAAAGCGGAAGATAATGGATGGATGGATGGATGGACTTACAAACGAAAACACCATACGCCAGTTGTTAAGAAAAAAAACAGATACACTGTAGAATTATCAAACCTGATCATTATCCGATTCTGCCTTTATTCATTTATTCATTATCTTCCACTTTATCCTCTAGTAGGATCGCAGGGGGTTCCCCATGCCCATCTGGGGAGAATGTTTCGGGTGCTGGGCAGATACACCCAGTAAAGGGTGCCAATCTATCACTGGGCACTCACGCACTCACACAACACACACACTATATGGGGCATTTTAGAGCATTCAATTTGCCTTGAATCCATGTTTTTGAAATGATTGTCAGGAAACTGGAGAACCAAGAGGTAACCCACACGGACACGGGGAGAACATGGAAACGCCACCCAGACTGGGATTCGAATATGGATCCCTAGTGCTGAGGTGCAAACATGCTAACCACTAAGCCACCGTGTCACCCCCGTCTTTATTATTTTTTTCATTTATTGTTTTTTTTATATCAAGTGTTTGTGGAAGAGATGTGTTGTTTCTTGAAGATACTAAGTGATTTAGCCTAATGGACAGAGTTGGGGGCGATGGTTCCACCATTTAGCAGTGCTGAAATATTATGGCGTGAGAATTAGCACCAGGGTGAGGTTGAAGCACCAAAAGACATCTATCACTAGAGTGAAGTGAATGAGTTGGAGTGTATTTTAGAAATATAGAGTGGAGGTAAGAGGGGGCAGATCCAGAGATTGTCCTGTAGGTCAGAGTCAGTGTCTTGTACTGAATGCAGAGAGGAGCAGTGCAGAGACATGAGTTTGCTTGTATTTTACTTGTATAAGTAAATGTTATCCTAAAAACATTAAGTATGTCCCAAAATGTGTATATCTAATTTGCAGAGACACAATTGTAGAAACAAATGACCAATACTGCTTTACCCATCGTGTATATTTGATCATTTGTGAGACCTTTGTAGCAGCTGCATGTTACTGCCACTAATGTCTTTTTATTAAGCTAGTTGGAGTCGTGAATCGAACCAAATGTGCCCTTACATCCCAAAAGGAGTTTGTGGGAGCTTTGATGAAGGGCAAATACTACCCAATACAATCTGTCCATTATCCCGCTTAGACAGCTACTTAACATAAGGTAGGAGCTTCAGATAAACACACCACTATTATCCAAGTGTGCTTATAAGGATTTTCTTATCAGACACCAGCACATGGATCTGCACATTAAGCATTATTCAGCAGCCGCTAATGCTTAGGAAGAAAGCAAGCTATTCAAAGCTGGTAGGTCTGTGATGCAGTAAAAAGAAGCGTGTTGCTTTTTTTAAAGGTGAGACTATAGAGCAAGAAATGTGGAAGTACTAGAGCGATTAGATGACTGTTGAAAAAAAAGATTTCTAATCATGCCCATAATATATATATATATATATATATATATATATATATATATATATATATATATATATATATATATATATATATATAAGCTGTTTATACTAGTTATTTTGGTAAATCTAGTATTCATAATGCATTATTAACACATTTATAAAGCTTTATAAAGTATTTATAGTACATTCAAGTACTCATTTATAAAGCTTTATAAAATATTCATAATGCAACATATTCATAATGCTTTATAATACTTGTCATGAGCCTTTTTTAATGTCCACAGATGTACATAACTACTCTTATAAAGAACATGCCATAAGGGTTTATAACACAAAGTGGCATAATGCATTATAATTGATTTCTTTTAATAGTTTACTTACTGTAGAGACCAGTGACTTGAAGCCTTATAAGTCGTTTGTGCTTACGAACGCTTTCCCTGAAAATGACTTTACAAGTGCTCATAACTGTTTATAAAAGCTTATAAGCTCTCTTTACAGGCATAAAGTAAAGTGTTGTCATTTATTACCTCTTTGAAAGAGACTGCATACATAGTAGTACATAATGCCTTATAAAAGCTTATTAATGCTCTTTAAGTAAAGTGTAATCATCATGATTTAATTAAGAATGTCTAAACATCCAAAGAATGAAAACTTTAAATAAGTTCATATTATAATGCATTATGTCACTGTGTTATAAAGCCTTATATCAAAGTGTTATAACACTTTATGACTATAATTATAAACATCTATGTACATTAACAAAGGCTTATGACAAATGTTATAAAGTATTAGAAATACTTCATAAAGCTTTATAAATGCACTTATAATGCATTATGAATACCGAATTCATAGAAAGTATCACTGTTATTTTTCACTGAAAGAAGCTGGTTTAGGTAATGATCACCATGAGCATAAAACTTAAGTTTGTATTAAGTTACTATAAGTGGTAGATGACGCAAAGACACTGATGGTGAGGAAATGTTAAAAACATACGTAAATAAAAATAATTAATTAATAACACAAGCAATAATGTGTTGATTATTGTGTTTTCAAAAATAAAGACACATATAGAAAAATGACATAAGAATGTAAATGGAGACTCAAGCACTGCTGAACACTGTGTATGGGGTCAGAAAGAGCAGTGTGTGGGTTGAGATAAGTTCTGATTTAATGATGTAAAAATGTAAATAGAGTCTTCAAGAACAATCTAATAATAGATTGGTGTCCAGTAGGAATAACGCAGGGCCCAAAAATGGCAGGATAGAAGTGAATGATGGAGGAAAAGAGAATACATTTTCAAGAGTAATGTTAAAATGGAAATGTCTGCAACAATGATGCAGGAATGAGGTCTCTAAAATGAAGTGTAATGTAGACCGGGTCTATAGAAATGACAAAACGGTAGAGTTGGGGTCAGAGAACATAATTATGGATGGAGATTAGGTCTGCAACAATGATGTAGGATGGAAAATGAGGTCTGCGGGAATCATGACGGAATGGGGATGCTGTCTGCAGCAATGACACTGGGGCCGGGGAGGAGTCCACAAGAATGAAGTAAGAATGTAGATTGGGTCTGTAGGAAGTAGGCAGGGACTGAGGTGAGTGTAGTGGTAATAATTATGGATGGTGATTGCAGGTGCTAGATTTACATAAGATTGTAGATATATATAAACGGGATCTGGAGGCATAATGTAAAAACAAAGATGTGGTTTTCTAGAATGATGGTTGGTGATGGGATGGGATGGAGTCAGATAGAATTGCTTACAAACTGGTATGGGTCTGGAAAAAAAGGAAATGTGATGTTTCTTCTTTCAAGAGACTGTAACAATTACTCAGGAGTTGGTTATGAATATGCAAAACTGATGTGTGCATTGACATGTGATTCAAAATAATGTTTAAATGAATGGAAGCATTCGTACCATCCACTGGCGCCAGGATGACTCTCGTGTGGTCATAAGCAATGACGTTGGCATAACGGTTCTTTGGCTTGTTCACATCCAGGTTCGAGTGCTCCCACGTAAACTGCTGACCTGGATCTATAGACTACAGTGTACAGGGAAGAAGCAACACAAAACTATTTAAAAACAACAGTGTTTTATTGAAAGTAAAAATATGACATTGTTAACTGGCAATAAAATATCAATAACTGACAATAGAATATCATTAAGGCAACAAGAGGTAAAACTAATTACACAAACATCCTGCTTCCCCACACTGCACAAAAATCCATGTAAAAAAATAAGAAAAATAAACACAAATCAAGAAGAAATGATCATAAATCAAATAAATGTATCTGCCAATATAGTGAGTAAATTTATCTGAGGATTTTTTTTGAAAAAGAAAAAGTTTCCAAATACTTTTTTTTTTTTTTTAAGTTTCCAAATAGTGTTACCATTGTCCGTTTTTCCCCGGGAGGAGGGCGGCTAACGCGGAGTTGCTGCGTTCAGCCGCTCGCGCCTAGTGAGCGCTCCCGGGTACCGACCACGCGGGGAAGAATGCGTGCGTGGGTCCGAGGAACGCTCCCACGGACTTACGACCTACACGGAGAAGATGTGTAGCGCCGTAACGTGGTTGAACGCGGAAGGAGAGTCCAAACACCGGGATAAAAGCCAAAATGTATAATTTAATAAAAATTGGTGTAGGGACACCAACAAAAATGGGGAACAAACAAAGCAACATAACATTGGGTATGAAAACCACAAAATAAAGATGTGCGACAACTTACGGGAAAACTAAGAATAAATACAAAACGAACTAAACACAAAACAAACCAATCACCCAACGAAGACAATTACCACCCCAAACGAGGGACAGGTGCCACAGGCACCTGTAACAACTAGATTATCTAGCTTACTTAGAAATCTGTTCAAAACATGTGAAAAACATGATTTGTTACACTTCAAGATTTTCTGACTTGTTAGGATTTCATTTTTTGCGCTTTTACACTGTGGTTATTATACCACTAGAATGAAGATGACACTATTAAGGACTAGTTCCAAATGGTGGCACCATTGCAGATGCCGGCTGATGTGTAACTCTGAAAAAGAATGTAATAATGAGATTCTTAACACAAATTGTGGCCTTATTGCCCAGAGCTGGGGAGCCGGCTGAGAATGTCTGATGCAAGACTCAAAACACCCCGTGACATCAGGGAAGATGTGTCCAGGTCACATTACATGGTGTATTTTACTACTAAATGTAGGTTTTCCTCACAATACAGTGGAACCTCTGTTTTCGTTGACTTCAGATATCACCGGATTCAGTTTCGGTGAAAATTCCATCTGTTTTCCCCAGTTGCTTCAGATTTAATTGACCTTCTCACGTGACGTGCAGAAATCTCATTGTTTGATTACTGTTTATTACTTTTAAGTAAAAGTAACATTAAGACTTATCTTCAGCTCCATCATGGGATCAAAAAAAGTTTTCAGAGCCCATCAAAAAAAAAAAGAAAAAAAAAAAAAAACCACAAACTCGATTGAGTTGAAGAAGAACATCATTAAAAATTACGAGTATGGCATTAGGATCGCTGAAATCAGCCGCATGTATGGAAAGTCACCATCCATGAGAAGTTTCATTGTAAAAAAAAAGAAAAAAAAAGGAAGCCATAAAAGCGGCTTTTGTAGCAAATGCCGTTAATGTGCTTAAAGAACAGAAACTGAAGATTTGAAAAGTTCTTATTAAATTATATATTATATGGTAAGGGTTTCCTCCGGGTCCTCCGGTTTCCTCCCACAGTCCAAAAACATGGATCAAGTCAATTGAATTCTCAAAATTGCCCCATATAGAGTGTGTCTGTGTGAGTGAGTGTGTGCCCAGCGATGGATTGGCGCCCTGTCCTGGGTCTATCTGCCCAGCGCCCAAGACGTTCTCCTCTGGATGGGCATGGAGAACCCCACCGCGACCCTAATAGAGGATAAAGCGGGAGATAATGAATGAATGAATGAAATGTGAAGGATGTTCCAGTCTTTTTAATGATTTTTTAAAAGTAAAAATAATATCAAATATGGTATATATACCTGTATATATATTGTTTGTTCGGTTTTCCTACGTTTATTCTTTATAAAACGTGTGTTTGGTATGTACTTTGAAATCTCTTGAACAAATGAATTAAATTTACATTGATTCAAATGGAAAGTGGACTCGGATTTCACCGATTGTTTGTGGACGGATTAGCAACGGAAACGCGGTTCCACTCTACATGGGACACCACAAGTAATATGAAATCAAAACTAAACTAAACTAAAACAAAGTGATACCCAAATAATAAAACGGCTCATGTACGTGCGAATCGAACCAAAATCAACAACCAAACTGATGGATTAAGCATAATTATCCCAAAATTCAAACTTTACCAACTCTGATCCATGGATAAGTCTCTTTTGTGAAACCTGAACCAGGAGCTAATGCCGATTCACTCAGATAAGGGAGGAGGGGATTATTGCTGGCTTTCTTCCCTGCAGAGCAAACCTGCTTGCAGCTGGTCCTCAATAAAACATTGGCTGTATACAATGCAGTGTTTCCAGAGGCACACAGCATGACTGTAAAGGCTGATGAGCTTTGCTAAGGTGACCTTGGTTTTTATCACCATCCATCTTCTGCAACTTTCTCCATCCTCTCACATTTCACCTTCCGTTTTTAACTCCTATAATTCCTACTCGCTCACCCAATCAGGCGGTTACACTTGTATTATTTAAGCCTCCATTTGATTCAAACCCTCCTTTGTCTCTTTTTTATTTTTTACTCCCCACGTTTTCCCTCTCTCTCTCTCTCTCTCTCTCTCTTTTCACACTCAGCCGCAGTCTAATCAGTCACCTCATACTCCTGGGAGAGCCGGAGGTTGTCGTTGGCCTTCAGAAGCTCCGTGTGTTCTGCCAGCTCGGATATCGGTATGGGGGGGTGACTCATCATACCTGTAGGGGGTCAAAGGTCAAAACAGGAGAGCGAAAGACACTTAGATTACCATTAGGCGCAAAAGTACCCGCGCTCGTGAGAAATGTTGTGTCGTTTTTTTTGTGCAAACGCTTAACCGGGTGCTGAAGATGCCGCCGTATAGGAGTGTGCTGTGTGTGGGCAGGAATTCAGGTGAAAGCGATCGCATGTATGTGCGATCGTGTGAAGGTGGTGGGTGGGCCCTGGATCTACACTTTATTCTTGCAGGTGTGATTTCACAGCTCTGAATCAGAAATGTGTGCACCTCCTCTGAGGCTGCCTTGTTCTCTTCGGGAGGTGGAATCGAAAAGAGCAAGAGCAAAGTAAGAGACAGGATTGCAGCAGAAAAAAATCCTGTTCAGGATTAATGACGCCATTTCACCATCTGTTTAAATGCTGTTTTCACCAGCTGCAGCACATTTGCAGCAATTGTACCAGTTGTAAATAAAGAACATTGACTTTTTAACCAAAAAAAAAGGCTTTCATGATGCAGTCTGTTAATGAACTGAATTTTAGTTGGCAAACGAAACACTGTACTTAAACACAACAGAATACGCCAGTTTTACAGCTAATGTTGATTTGGTGAATTAATATCCATCCATCATCTTCCACTTTATCCTCTATTAGGGTTCGGGGGGGTTCCCCATGCCCATCCAGGGGAGAACGTCTAGGGCGCTGGGCAGATCCACCCAGGACAGTGCGCCAATCTATCACTGGGCTCACACACTCACACACTTTTTCATTCATTCATTATCTCCCGCTTTATCCTCTATTAGGGTCGCGGTGGGGTTCCCCATGCCCATCCAGGGGAGAACGTCTCGGGCGCTGGGCAGATACACCCAGGACAGGGCGCCAATCCATCGCTGGGCACACACTCACTCACACAAACACACTCTATATGGGGCAATTTAGAGAACTTAATTAACTTGATCCATGTTTTTGGACTGTGGGAGGAAACCGGAGAACCCGAAGCAAACCCACGCGGACACGGGGAGAACATGGAAACTCCACCCAGATTGGGATTCGAACCGGGAATCCCTAGCGCTGAGAGGCGAACGTGCTAACCACTAAGCCACCGTGCCGCCCCTCACACACTCTATATGGGGAAATTTGGAGAATTCAATTGACTTGATCCATGTTTTTGGACAGTGGTAAGAAACCGGAGAACCCACAGGAAACCCACACAGACACAGCAAAAACATGGAAACCCCACCCAGATTGGGATTCGAATCCCTAGCGCTGAGAGGAGAACCTGCTAACCACTAAGCCACCATGCCGACCTGAATTAATATCATATAAGCAATTAGGCTTTACATTCAAACCTGGATTTTTTAAAAGCTCATCGCATATTTTACATTTAATTCTGCCGTTGAAATGTGCTGACATTTTTCAGCCCCGATACAAAGAGGACCCATTTTATTTGGAAAATACAGAGGATTCGTTTTAATGAGGATGGGGAGATTTCCCAAAACGATCATGCAGATGTCTCCTTTCACTTTCTGATGCTGATGTGTTCTCCTCAGATGCTCCATAATTCATCTCCCTCAACTCAATCCATTCTTTGTCATAGTTGCTGTAACTAAGCAACCAACTGCAAAATAGACATATGCATTCTGTTTGCCTTCAGTCCCGGTGTTATGTGAATAGTAGGTATATGTTCTCTAGGTGTTTCAAAAACGGGCAAAAACATTCTTTTGAATGCTGTATTAAAACAAAACTACATTAACATGGACTTAAGTAGGGATGAGACGATTTATCGTTTTTGCAATTAACCATGATTAAAAATGTTACAATTATTTAATCGTAAGAGCGCCTCAACATTGTCATGATGACAATGATGTGTAAAAAAAAAAAAAAAAAAAAAAAAAAAAAAAAAAAAAAAAAAAAAAAAAAAAAAAAACTTATTATAAACAAAATAAGCATACTTCTCTGTTAACTGTTAAATCTTTACAGGAAATACATAGTATTTAAATGGATATTGTGCTATGACTTAGTGGTTAGCATGTTCTCCTCTCATTCCCGGTTTGAATACCAATCTGGGTGGAATTTCCATGTTCTCCCCATGTCCGCGTGGGTTTCCTCCGGGTTCTCCGGTTTCGTCCCACAGTCCAAAAACATGGACCAAGGTCAATTGAATTCTCCAAATTGCCCCATATAGAGTGTGTCTGTGTGTGAGTGTAAGTGAGTGTGTGTCCAGTGTTAGTTTGGCGCACTGTCCGAGGTGTATCTGCCCAGCGCCTGAAACGTTCTACTCTGGATGGGCATGTGGAATCCCCCCCGCGACCCTAGTAGGGGATAAAGTGGATGATAATGGATGGATGGAATTGTATAATTGGGATTATTGCTTAGACAACAATCGTATTATATAAATCTGTAATCATCTCATCTCTCTCACTTGAGACAGGTCAATGACATTTTATCTTGTCTTTTGACAAATTGTCTTGTCTGACAAGAGCAAACGGAAGTTGGTAAATAGTAAGAAAATGACCCTGTAGGTCATTATTTATCTACAGTATCCAGTTTATTCTTATTAGAACTCTGATCAGTGAAACCCAGTTCAGCGATGACCGACTTATCCATTCATCAATTACTTAAATTATCCAAAATGTTTTATTTTTTTGCCTTAGAAAAACCATTAAAACTTAGATTACTTTAGTTCCATATCCCATAATTAATGATGCATCTTCCAAAAGTAAACCATCCATCTTATGTCTGGTGCATTCAACATTTCCGGGCAGGTCTGCTTTGCTACAGCCGCACACATCAATCTAGAGCTTGTTTGCATTTATCATTAACTACCTCCTCGAATTCCTCCATTATGTGTGTTTCCGACAAACTGTTCTCAATTTATTGCAGAGCTTACTGACCAGGGTAACTGCACATACACTTAAACAGTAGAGAACAGGTAAAAACGCTGGCGTATTCGTTTGATTTAAGTGCATTTAGAACGTAAAAGAACAGCAGGAGACCGTCATGTGTGTCCTCTATGAAACACCAGGCTGCCTTCTGCAAATGGAAGGGTTTATTACACTCTGGCAAAATTATCTATTTGTGTCAAGTATCAATTAATGCTTATGCTTCAACTTTAAAGGTCAGTTGAATTAAGAGTGAAGCTCTCACTTTCTCTCTTGCCCTTTTCCACTCTTGTCATTGCTTGTCATTTTTTTCGTGTTTCGCCTATTATTCTCGCTCTCTCTCTCTCTCTCTCTCTCTCTCTCCCTCTCTAAATGTTCCCTCTCTCTTTTTATATTTCTCTTCTCTGTTCTTTACAGTAATCTTCTTCTTATTTGTCCTTTTTCTAAAATCTCTTTTTATAAATGCCCTCTAGTCTTGCTCACTTCCTCTGTGTATATGTACAGTGTAAAACTCTAACAGGTTCTATCGACTGAAGTATAGCAGATGACCCTGTGGGGCATTCTTCATTTTCACCAACAAAGCCGCAATGTTCTTTCCATATATGTGCCAGGCCAAAGAGCATGTGTGTGTATATTAAACGTGTGTGGGTCCACGAGCCTGGTGTCTGAAAGTTGATGCGTCTCATCTCGACGGGGTCGGTGGGGTGATGAGCCATCATTTCGGCATTATTCAGTAAACACTTGGTGCCCGGCTCAGAGTCTTTGCGTTTGCTAATGAGCAGAAGCACACACACACACACACACACACACACACACCCACACACACACCTGTGTAAGAATTCAGGAACTTAACTAGATTAAGGACATAACAATCAATACTTCCATTACACAAGTCTAAACTGACACTGAATAGCAGATACGGCAGCACACTGCTAAACCTTACATAACAGAAAGCCAATTGGGCTATTATTAGCCATAAACTTTGCTCATTAGCACATTTAGGGTCAGCAATACAAGATTTTCGCCTTAAGAACATGTACTCTAATCATCTAGTGAGAACCAAAGGGCAACATTGGCTTACCTGTCTGGTTTGCTAAAGTCCCCAGGTACGCGACGTGAAATATGAGGGTGAAAAACATGGGAAGATAAGGAAGGAGAGATAAAGGAGAAGAGAGGATGGTAATTCAGCCGGCCAGCAAGAAATAGTGAAGCGAGAGAGGGGAACAAGAAGAGAGAGCAAAAATCAATTTCTTGCATTTGTATGCACAGGCTACATGACACCTCTTGCAGATAACAGTACGTTGCATTGGGGACCGTTTAACTCCAAGCCCTTTGGGGACCAGATGGTTCCGGACTGAACGAAAGGGCTGGGGGAGTGGTGAGGTTTCTGCTCTAAAACGAGCTTTCATGCATCCAAAGAACACGCCAAGGTCAGGGCACATCAGCAATTTGGCAGACTACAGCTTTCCATTCGAGTATTTCATCCATCCATTTAAAATAATTTCTCACAGACAATATACAGATGCACATTTGTCCCACAGTAGGTGCGACTGCAATTAAAACCATTAAAGGTGCCGAAAAACCATTCAAACAAAGCCTCAATATGCTGGCTCTTCCAGTTTTCCAGGCTTCCAGATTTTATTCTCCTCAAATAGAAATCAGTGACGGCTATTCCATTACCTCCTGATATCATTTAATCTTTTTTCCCCTCAGATACTATTTTCTCCATTGACCAGAATACCATCTGTTACATATTTAATTACGGCTTTAACATTCACTCTATTACTACAATTACACTGCTGGTGAGAAGCGGGATCTATTTTTGAACCATCTATTCTCGGACTCCATTTCTCATTTTTATGAGAAATTATGAATATGTTAAATTCAGTAAACATGTCAAAAAAAAAAGTACTTTAGTGTTGTGTTACATACAACCCATTTTGTAATGACACCTCCACATAACATGTAAGAGATTAATACGGTTCTCAAGGGAAACAATACTTTGATTTCACTCACTTTTTGTACAGCAGGATGGCGATGACGATACAGATGATGAAGACCACAGCGAGGACGGGTCCTACCACCCAGATGAGGCCATCACCAGCATCGAGAGGCTGTGGGTCTGAATCTGGTGCAATGACTGGATCAGTATAGGGGCTGGCAACGAACATCTTCTGAACACACAAACATAGCGGTGTCACACAACTAAAGACTAGAAAATATTACTGGAATAAGACATTGGATTGGGTTTATTCCTGGTGTAACTAAGACAGTATGTTAAAAGAACCAGAGCTCTCATATTCTGTAGAGTATACATGACTTACATTTTCATAATATAATATAATATAATATAATTCATGAGGTTTTTTTTAAAACACACCCAGTAACACTAAGATGCTTACCCCAGTGGTGGAATTTAGTTCTGCAAGGATAAAGAACACATACTCCTGGCCAGATTCCAGAGCCCGGTTATCAAAACCTCCATAGTCCAGCTGGTCCCCAAGCGTGAAGAACGCAGGCAGGGTGGAGGGAGTAAAGCGAGCCGTGATGTAGGCACGGCGCAGGTCCACCTGCCTCTGTCGTGGGTCACGCTGCTTCTGGCTAATGTCCTTCAACAGCTATGAAACGGACAAAGAGGTAAGAACTGTGCAGCAAATGTGGACCGAAAGATAAGTATGAACCATTCTGAATTGCACATACTGTATAGAGCTGATGTCACCAAACAGAAATACAATAAATGGGAGACTATAGTTCTGAGTTCTATAAGTTTAAGTTTAAGTAGTGCTTTTTACAATAGTACATTGTCACAAAGCAGCTTTACAGTGTTATAAGTCTGAAACCCCAAAGAGCAAACTGAAACGAGAGTGGCAAGAAAAAAACTCCCTCCTTAAATTATTAGTTATTAGTTATGTATTATATCAAACATATTGTGTATGTATTCAAAAAACATAATTATGCTTGCTACAATTTTCTAAATGGTAAACAACACAGTGGCAAGAAAGAAAAACTCCCTCCTTAAAATATTAGTTATGCATTTATCCATCCATCCATTATCTTCCACTTTATCCTCTACTTGGGTAGCGGGGGGGGGGGGGGGGGGGGGGGGTTTCCCCATGCCCATCCAGGGAAGAACGTCTTGGGCGCTGGGCAGATACACCCAGGACAGGGGGCAAATCTATCACTGGGCACACACTCACTCACACAAACACACTCTATATGGGGCAATTTGGAGAACTCAATTGACCTTGATCCATGTTTTTGGACTGTGGGAGGAAACCGGAGAACCCGGAGGAAACCCACGCGGACACGGGGAGAACATGGAAATTCCTCCCAGATGGGGATTGGAATTGGGAATCCCCAGCGCTGAGAGGAGAACATGCCAACCACTAAGCCACCGTGCTGCCTAGTTATGTATTATATCAAATACATATTCTGTAAATATTCTGTAAAAAACATAATTATGTATGTGTTTTGTTTGCTACAATTTTCTAAATGGTAAACAACACAGTGGCAAGAAAAAAATTCCCTACTTAAAATATTAGTTATGTATTATATCAAATATATTCTGTATGGATTCAAAAAACATAATTATGTATGTGTTTTGTTTGCTACAATTTTCTAAATGAAACAACACAGTGACTTACTTAAGCAGAAGCTAGTTTTGGTCCTTTTGCTCTAGGAGCTCCAGTATATAGTACACAGTTGATAATTAAGGGATTATATGAATTTAGGTGTCAGTTTTAGGCTCGTGACCGGTGCAGATAGTTCTTACACAATAAAACTAGTAAGCACCGGGATAGGTTACAGCACCCCACGCAACACTTGAGATAAGACAATGAGGAAAATGTGCAGTAAATGAATAAGTAGAACAAGGTCATAAAGAGCTTTGATTTACCATAATAATAAACACATTCCCACAGAGGCATAAGGTTCAGTTCAATAATAATCACACCGGGGAAAACTATAAAAAGAAATGTCTACTACATGAGTTTTGCTATGTTTATTTTAAAGTGTGTATTTAGTTCATCTTTGGCATCTTAATTTTTTTAATGTATACGTCTTCACCCTTATTACAAATGACTGAAAGCAAATAAATGCATTTTGTTATACATTTCTAAATAATTACTCAGCCATACTAAAATTACATTTTTTTTAAATCACTCTGCAGCATTTTTACTATAAACCATCCGTCCCCCCCACACCCCCGTCCTTTCCAACAGTTAATAGTTTGAAAGCAGGGTTCTGAATGTCTTCAGCATAGACGAATCGTTAAATTTAATAAGGTCAGTTCATTTCTTTTCACCTTCCTCCCGAACCTGCATGCGCGGGTCCACACTTGGAGCAGGGATCATAGCCTTGCGTTATGTGTCTCGCTTGTTCTGGACTGATTGAGCGCAAGCTGACAGAACAGGCAGCTGTAACTCTCTGCGTGGCAGTTAACACCAGCCCAGCACTTACCTCTGCTGAGTGCCCTCATCACTCCGGTTCAACACACTTGCCCAGACTCAACATTTTCACCCACCCACCAGTCCCACTAAGATTATAACTCCAATTCAAAGTGGTGAAGGACAAGCGGAACACGTCATTAAGATGCTGTGGGCTTAATTCATTTGTGTTGGTATTTTACTTAAGTAGTTGCAGTTTTAACCCACATTAATTCCTCTGAGGTGTTAATAAAAGTCTACATTGAAGGAACTGATCTACAGTTTCAACATAAGCTTGAGAATAGCATAAAGCATAAAACGCAGTGGCTCATTGTGTACTGCAGGGTATACTGTAAATCCACTTTGTCACACTACCCTTAAATAACAATCCAGTTCGGTAGATACTGCAGTCAAACCAACATATTAAATATACTCTGACTTCAACTGCATATATTTGCAAATAAAGATAAATGAAAATAGACCTATTCTGAACATGAGGATTATAAAAACAACAAATTGCAGGTTCTATATATGCACCTCAAACATAAAACAAGAATTGTTATTGTGAGCAACAACTAAGAGCCCTGAAAGTGAAGGTAATAATGTGACATGACATTTAAAAATCTCAGATACGGCAATTTACTCCGATATTGAAGTCTAACGGCATAATATTAGACCTTTTAAGATTATAAAAGTTGTGTGTTGATTGAATTGACTAACTTCACTTTAGATCAGATTTGGAATGACCAGAAATAGTTTACAATAAAGTTCACTTAATATTTAAAATATATTCTAATATTCACAAAAAAAAAAAAATAAAAAAAATAAATAAATAAATATATATATATATATATATATATATATATATATATATATATATATATATATATATATATATAATTTTGTTCTGTCTTTTAAGATTTTTTTTTTAGATAGAATTTTGTATCTATCTAAATTTACAAGTTGTCGTAACATATGCATATCCTTTAGAATATATTTACGAGCTATAAAGAAAAATCTAAAGAGTTTACTGACTTTCACACACTGCATTTCCCAGCTGGTGGAAACTATGTTGGTTATGATAGTGCAGGATTCATTATGTAAATGAATGCACTTCCAGCAGGTGTCACTATTCACATTAACGATTTAGTGACAATTTAGTGACAAAACCGGGAACCTTTAATATCCAAAAAAAGAGAAAAGACAAAAAAACAAAGAACTAATTGCCAAAAGTAAATATCTGTGTAGTAGGAAATATAAAATGCCCTTAAAATGGTGACTCCAAAGCCAATTAGTCCAAACTAGACTTTAAAGGTCTAAATGAGTTTTTATTTATAAGCATTATCAGTAGGTGGCAACACTGTCTATCTATGTTCTGTACAAACAACCACTACTGAGCTCAGCAGAGAGGCACCGGGCCATGATGTAATTTATGATGCAAATTTTTTGTTAAAATTGTAGTTTTAGGACTTTCCGTGCAGAAATTAAACCCAGGACATTGTGCTGTGATGCACGTGTGCTACACGCTGTACCACAGTGCACCAGGGTGTACAGGTTTCCTGCCCCTTTCAATAATCTGCACATACTACGCTTGCCATGTAAAGAACTGTAAATACAAGATAATGTTAACATGGCCTTAGACTGATATAATAAATAATTATAAGTTTTTGTAAGCCATCTGCATTTTTTAAATTTAAAGTTTCACTAATTAAAAATACGTAACCATAATGTTGCAGCGGCACGGTGGTTTAGTGGTTGGCACGTTCGCCTCTCAGCGCTAGGGATTCCCGTTTCGAATCCCCATCTGGGTGGAGTTTCCATGTTCTCCCCGTGTCTGCGTGGGTTTCCTCCGGGTTCTCCGGTTTCCTCCCACAGTCCAAAAACATGGATCAAGTCAATTGAATTCTCCAAATTGCCCCATATAGAGTGTGTCTGTGTAAGTGAGTGTGTGCCCAGTGATGGATTGGCGTCCTGTCCTGGGTGTATCTGCCCAGCGCCCGAGATGTTCTCCCCTGGATGGGCATGGGGAACCCCACCGCGACCCTAATAGAGGATAAAGCGGGAGATAATGAATGAATGAATGAATAATGTTGCATGTTTTCATGTTTAGCTCTTTTCATTTGCAAGTGCAGGAAGAAACACCACTTCACATACGATTTTGTTATTGTTTAAGTTACTGACATGCATATGGTGTAGTTACATCTTCATGTACTTTATAAGTTTCTCTATCGAAAACATTATGCAACTATGATGCTCTTCTGAAGATCTTTTTGGAATGAACAGGTTACATTTAATCATATGTTAAGTTCAGTAAATAAATAGCAGGTGCAGCAGCAGCTGCAGAATTACAGATTTTTGTTTATGACATGTTAAATAATTGTCACGAAGGCGATGCCTAATACTTTGCATAATCCTAAAATTAAAAAACTAAAACATAAATAAATTGGCACTCAGGCAACATTATACAAGTAATTCCTTAGATCGTGATTAGTTCAGTTTCACAGTAAATGTGGTTAGTACATTCGCATCCCGGTTCCCGGATCCAAATCTGGGTGGAGATTCCATGTTCTCCCTGTGTCCGCATGGGTTTCCTCCGGGTTCTCCGGTTTCATCCCACAATCCAAAAACGTGGATCAAGATCAATTGAATTCTCCAAATTGAATATGGTGTAGTTACATCTTCATGTACTTTACAAGTTTCTCTATCAAAAACATTATTCAACTATGATGCTATTATGCTTTTGAAGATCTTTTTGGAATGAACAGGTTACATTTAATCATAATGTTAAGTTCAGTAAATAAATAGCAGGTGCAGCAGCAGCTTCGGAATTACAGATTTTTGTTTGTGACATGTTAAATAATTGTCACGAAGACGATGCGATGCCCAATGCTTTGCATTAGCCTAAAATAAAAAAAAAAGTAAAATATAAAATGTAAATAAAATTGGCACTCAGGCAACATTACACAAGTAATTCCTTAGATCGTGATTAGTTCAGTTTCACAGAAAATGAAGGATGACAGATCTCCCCCAAATCTCAGCTAATTTCTCCTGTGGGTGATAGTAATGACAGTCAAGAGGCCTACCCCTTCCAAGTCCATTTCATCTGGGCTCTTCAGATGTCGGTTCACGCCTCTGCCTCTCTTCAGTGGAACCACCACCACATAGATATTTCTGTGAGCATGGAGAGACAGCACAGTGAGCTGGTCTGTCAAGCCTCTTATTAACTAAGCTTACAGCTGAGAAATGGAGTCGACTAATGAATGTTTTGAGCACAAACTCCCCAAGGAGCCGCCGAACGTAATGGCATGTTCTAAACCTGCAGTCGCCAAGCCGGTGGCAGCTGCAGGTGAATTTAATCCTACGTTCAACATATCAATTTATCACTGTGAAAAGCCATGGGGAGACGGACTCATGCTGTTCTCTGGCTTTATGTGTGAGTGCTTGTGTGTGTGTGTGTGTGTGAGAGAGAGAGAGAGAGAGAGAGAGAGAGCGAGAGAGAGAGAAAGAGAAGGAAAGATGTCCATTTTTTGAAGTTAGCACTGACATAAAAAATACTGCTGAGGTGTGAGGTTTTCCCCTTTGCGTGATGGGGTAGTTATGTTTTTACTACTCAGCTCAGCATCAACAGCACGATGATGACCAATACTAACACTAAGAAACGGGAAGAATTCCTCACCAATAAAATTGCAAGGATCAAATATGCTAGAGGACGTGTGTTGGGCTGTGTGTGTTTATAAATGAGTACACATGAAGTTTTATAAATTATTAAATACAATTTGTATAAATTTATATTTCTATAAATAATTAAATTATTAAATTTTAGAATTTATAATTGTCAATGGATAACACCGACCAGTAGAAGAAAATGAAAAAGCAGTTTTTAACTTTTTTGTGTTATAAATATGAATATAATGACGTAATTTAGAATAAAGCACATACACACACCATCCACATCATAAGATACACATTCTCAGTGCTACACCTGATGTCAATTTTATTAACAGATATTCATTTCCTGGGCAACACGGTGGCTTAGTGGTTAGCACATCGCCTCCCGGTTCCCGGATCCCAATCTGGGTGGAGTTTCCATGGTCTCCCCGTGTCCGCATGGGTTTCCTCCGGGTTCTCCGATTTCCTCCCACAGTCCAAAAACATGGATCAAGTCAATTGAATTCTCCAAATTGCCCCATATAGAGTATGTTTGTGTGTGTGAGTGAGTGTGTGCCCAGCGATGGATTGGCGCCCTGTCCTGGGTGTATCTGCCCAGCGCCTGAAATATTAATTCATTCATTCATTCATTCATTATCTCCCGCTTTATCCTATATTAGGGTCGTGGTGGGGTTCCCCATGCCCGTCCAGGGGAGAACGTCTCGGGCGCTGGGCAGATAGGACAGGGCGCCAATCCATCACTGGGCACACACTCACTCACACAAACACACTCTATATGGGGCAATTTGGAGAATTCAATTGACTTGATCCATGTTTTTGGACTGTGGGAGGAAAACGGAGAACCCGGAGGAAACCCACGCGGACATGGGGAGAACATGGAAACTCCACCCAGATGGGGATTCGAACCGGGAATCCCTAGCGCTGAGAGGCGAACGTGCTAACCACTAAGACACCGTGCTGCCCATCTGAAAAAAAAAAAAATAAATAAATATATATATATATATATTTCAGGCGCTGGCCAGATACACCCAACCAACAGGGCGCCAATCCATCCATCGCGTGTGTGTGTGTGTGTGTGTGTGTGTGTGTGTGTGTATATATATATATATACTGTATATATATATATATATATATATATATACTGTATATATATATATATATATATATATATATATATATATATATATATATATATATACACACACACACACACACACACACACACACACACACACACACACACAGTTTAGTAAGACTTTAATAACCAAAGTCATATCTGCAGTGTGATGCTGCTGTTAAAAATACTGGTCTAATAACAGCACACTAGCACAATGTTGCAAAGCACTGTCTATGGTCCAGGATCTAGGTACGGGGTGACATCTTGTTGGGGAAAATGGGAGCAGTTAAAATAATAAATCCCAGGACTCCCATCATCCACTGCACACAGGTCTGTAAATTGGTTACTTATGTAGTAAATTTAATTTACTGACTTGGTGTTTTCTGATCTTGCAGCTAGTACACCATCATTTTTGGTCTCTTTTACAACCCAGTAATTTATAGTGTGTATGTGAATGTCCTGGAGAACTTATTCAATAAACATTGCTATGAGCACTTTGCTGGTACTTTTTCCTGTTATAATGTTCTGTCACCGTGTGGGGGTCAATAATCCCCGTCAGTGTGGGTACCATCATTCTACTTTGAAAAGTACATGAGATGCTACATCTAAAGGGTGCTTATAAGCTTTTATAAACATTTATGAGCACTTAGAAAGTCTTTTTCAGGAAAGCATTCATTAAACACAAACATTGTAAGGCTTTATGTCGTTTGTCTTCATAATAAGTTGACGAAAGTTATATATAACATATATAAGTTATAATAAATGTGTCATTTTGTGTAAAAAGTCTTATGGCATGTTCTTTTACCACTTCATGAGTGTGGTTATGAACATCTATGGACATTAACAAAGGCTTATGACAAGTACTATAAAGCATTGTGAATACTTTATAAAGCTTTAAAAACATGTTAATAATGCATTATGAATACTGGATTTAGGTAAAGTGTTACC
The DNA here is from genome assembly GCA_019802505.1 of Corydoras sp. C115. Taxonomy (NCBI): domain Eukaryota; kingdom Metazoa; phylum Chordata; class Actinopteri; order Siluriformes; family Callichthyidae; genus Corydoras; species Corydoras sp. C115. The sequence continues at coordinate 559,818 of JAFMOC010000205.1, forward strand.
ATCATTTTAAAGTGACTTGCTCAGTATCCATCCATTATCTCCCACTTTATCCTCTACTAGGGTCGCGGTGGGGTTCCCCATGCCCATCCAGGGGAGAACGTTTCGGGCGCTGGGCAGATAGACCCAGGACAGGGCGCTGATCCATCGCTGGGCACACACTCACTCACACAGACACACTCTATATGGGGCAATTTGGAGAACTCAATAGACTTGATCCATGTTTTTGGACTGTGGGAGGAAACAGGAGAACCCGGAGGAAACCCACGCGGACACGGGGAGAACATGGAGACTCCACCCAGATGGGGATTCGAATTGGGAATCCCTAGTGCTGAGAGTCGAACGTGCTAACCACTAAACCGCCCCTTGCTCAGTATAACAAGTTAAAAAATATATATACAGTTATGGAGTTTAGAACCAATGATTCTGATTTAGATTCCCTATATGAGTCCTGCAGGGTTCCGTATGGGCTCACTTTATTTTCTTTACACACACACACTCATTAATACAATCCTCTTTTGAGGGCACCCTTATCATTGCTATGCTAATGACACTCAACTAATCCACTCCGTTTCTTTCTCGGGAAACTTTGTCCCGTCGTGCATCTTGACATGTCCCGATAACCCCTAATTATAGATGTGAATTTATTACCTAAAACAAAATCAGGGTTAAAGACCAGTTAAATAGAATCAAAAGTAGATCAGCCTTCAAGGAAAACAAGCCCTTTATAAGAGGAGTCGAATTAAATCACAAACCTCAATCCAATATCAATTATGTGGCAAGTATTGAAATGCTGTTCAACATTGATATCCAATCAATTTCAGAGAGACCTGTTGCACAGATCGCCCATATTAATGTGTATCAGACAAAATTGTTGATATAAAATCCAAAACCAAAGGTTGTTGATATCCATCCATCCATCCATCCATCCATTATCTTCCACTTTATCCTCTATTAGGGTCGCGGTGGGGTTCCCCATGCCCATCCAGGGGAGAATGTCTCGGGCGCTGGGCAGATAGACCCAGGACAGGCGCCAATCCATCTAATCTATCGCTGGGCACACACTCACTCACACAGACACACTCTATATGGGGCAATTTGGAGAATTCAATTGACTTGATCCATGTTTTGGACTGTGGGAGCAAACCGGAGAACCCGGAGGAAACCCATGCGGACACGGTGAGAACATGGAAACTCCACCCAGATTGGGATTCGAACCGGGAATCCCTAGTGCTGAGAGGAGAACGTGCTAACCACTAAACCACCTTGCCGCCAAGTTGTTGATAAATTTCCAAAATAAGACCTTTTTTCCAAATGATTTTAACCTGATGAGTTTCCATGTTTCCATGTTTTCCTCATGTCCATGTGGGCTTTCTCCGGGTTTTTTGGTTTCTACCCACAGTCCAAAAACAATAACTCATGGTAAATTGGCTGCCCTAAATTGCCCCTAACTAAATTGTCCCTATATATATATATATATATACAGTATATATATATATATATATATATATATATTGAGTGTGCGTGTGCCCAGTGATGTCCTGGGTATATCTACCCAGCACCCAAAATGTTCTCCATTGGATAGGTATTGGGAACCCTGTGACCCCTATTTATAAGTTTGCATTAGCAGTTAAAAAAAGTATAATTTTTATTATTATACCACAAGTATTTTGAGAGGAAACATTCTTTAAACACAATTAATGAATATGTCAAGTTGCATTATACTGTATGACATGACTTACTGCATATAGACATAAGACTTTATAAGTGTGTTCATGATTATCTAGGGACATTAACAAAGGCTTATGACAAGTGTAATAAATTATTAAATAAAATCATTATAAATGCATTTATAATGTTTTATTAACACTGGATTCATATCAGATACATATTTGCTAGTATATTTAATAATACATGTTTGATATGAAGTTTATTAAATGTTTCATATTTTGTAGATTTGCACAATGTTTTTGCCCATGATTATGTATCTGAAAGTGAGCGTACCTCATTATTGTCCTGCTATCAAATGAAGGTAGTATGATGGTGATCGTAGTCTCAGTGTCTCTGCTGTGGTCGATCTCAGGACGGTTAATCGAGATAGGAGGTGAAGTTTTGGCGTGGATGCGATGTCTTAGACCACTCACGTTGCCTACTGGACTGGTAATTTTAAAATCATAGACAGTATCTGGCATCAGATTGGGGATCACAGCCTTTCTCAAGCGAGCATCCACCTCCATCTTCTGACGGTTGTACTCCACCTGCAGAGCCATCAATATCAAGGTTATTCTCATTCATGTAAAACTTATTGAAATATATTTAGAACTAAAACAACAAAAGAAAAACTTTTGGGGTTTGATTAATGCTATATTAGGATTATAATTTCAGGAGTCCTGGTTAAGGGCAATGATAAATGGTGTAATATTCATGATGAATACTAAAACTTAGCCGTCATTCTTCTTTCCCCAACTGCCTTTACTGAATCAGTGAGCATCCCAAGACAGAACTCACCTTCCTGATTGCCTTAAACTCATACAACTCTTTCCAGGCTCTTCTGATGGGGCATTTGCTACATCATTCTACCTGCTAACATTAAGCCATTTGCAATCCATCCATCCATTATCTTCCACTTTATCCTCTACTTAGGTTGCTCTACTGGGGTTCCCCATGCCCATCCAGCGGAGAACGTTTTGGGCACCAGGCAGATACACCCAGGACATCTATCGCTGGGCACACTCACACACACACACACACACAAACACTATATGGGGCAATTTGGAGAATTCAATTGACCTTGATCCATGTTTTTGGACTGCGGGAGGAAACCAGAGAACCCGGAGGAAACTCACGTGGACATGGGGAGAACCTGGAAACTCCACCCAGAATGGGATTCGAACCAGGAATCCCTAGTGCTGAGAGGAGAACATTTCTAAAGAAACTAATATGTTGGCTAGACATAACCAACATAAATAACTAAATAATAAATAAAAAGAGGGGCGGCACGGTGGCTTAGTGGTTAGCATCTTCTCCTCTCAGCACTAGGGATTCCTGCTTTGAATCCCAATCTGGGTGGTTTCCATGTTCTCACCATGTCCGCATGGGTTTCCTCCGGGTTCTCCGGTTTCCTCCCACAGTCCAAAAACATGGATCAAGTCAATTGAATTCTCCAAATTGCCCCATATAGAGTGTGTCTGTGTGAGTGAGTGAGTGAGTGCCCAGTGATAGATTGGCGTCCTGTCCTGGGTCTATCTGCCCAGCGCCCGAAACGTTCTCCCCTGGATGGGCATGGGGAACCCCCCCGCGACCCTAATAGAGGATAAAGCAGAAGATAATGGATGGATAAGAGCCAATAATAAGAGCCAATGTCTCTTTTCTCCTTCCTCTTCCTGATCTTCTAGAGTTTTTTGGATAATCAGCTGGCTATATCAGCTGGATTTTCTTATTTTGAAACCACATTCAGTCCCAGTTTGTTTTCAAAGCAGCTCATTCTAAAGAACTGCCCTTGTGGCTGTTTCTGCTCCATGCTGCCAAAGTAACACGGCGTTCATTTGTCTTGATTTTTCTTGACCTTTTATCTGCTTTTGACAGTCAATCAGAAAATTCGGCTATATATCATTTTTACCCTTAATGTCACCGGCTCTGTATGGCAATGGTTTACATCACAGCTGAAAGTACGTACATTACTGTTGTCAAAGTGGATTCACATCCCGATTCTCTATAGGAGTTTCACAAATTTCTTCTTTACATTATCCACATGCATACTCTTAGTGAAGTCACCCTCTTCATTAACATGCAAATCACATTCTTCTAATCTACTCGCCACACCTCAGCTACATAAGTCTCATCTCGCATTTTGGCATGTTTGGAAAGCTCCATTTACAGTTTTTAAGTCATCCCATACTAAATTGTTCCCCCCTTTGTAACTATAACAGCTTCCACTCCTCTTAAAAGTTTTTGGACTGTGGACAACCAGCAACTTTGCTATGTCCCAGAAAAAGACATGGATCAAGACCACATCATGCAAAAACGCTTGGTGTTGACATGAGCAATATAATATTGTTCTAGAGTGAAATAGCACACTGATGGTACCGGAATTTTGGTAAAATTAAGTAGATGATTGACGGAGGGCGGCACAGTGGCAACATGGTTAACATGTCCACCTCTCAGCACTGGGGATCCAGGTTTGAATCCCAATCTAACTGAAGTTTCCATGTTCTCTTTGGTTTGGTTATCAAAATTGTCCCTATATAGTGTGTGTGACTGTGTAAGTGTGTGCTTAGCACCCAGTCCTGGATGTATCTGCCTAGCGCCTAAATGGCGATCCAAATAGAAAGGCAAAGGGAACCCACCCGAAACATTGCATGGACATAGGAAACCCACCCGAAACCTTGCATAGGCATAGGGAGCCCACACGATACCCTGATGAGCATAGGGAGCCCACCCACAACCTTGCATGGGCATAAGGAGCCCACACGATACCCTGATGGAAATAGGGAGCCCACATGCCACTCAAGGAGGATGAGTCCCCCACTGAGTCTTGGTCCTCCCAAGGATTCTTCCTTAAAATAACAACAAACAGGGAGTTTTTTTTTCTTGCCACTGTCGCTTTGGCTTGCTCTTTGTGGGTTTAAAGGCTTATAACTCTGTAAAGCTGCTTTGTGACAATGTACTATGGTAAAAAGCACTGTACATATAAATTACTTGAACTTGAACACGAAACCTTAAATGGGCATAGGGAGCCCACCCGAGACACTGATGGGCATAGGGAGTCCATCCAAAACCCTGCATGGGCATAGGGAGCCCACCCCAAACGCTGATGGGCATAGGGAACCCACCCGAGACCCTGATGGGCATAGGGAGTCCATCCAAAACCCTGCATGGGCATAGGGTGTCCACCCCAAACCCTACATGGACATAGGGAACCTACACCCCAATTCCCCACCTCTACAATCTTAGTAACTGAGTGTAATATATTGAGATAAGATGATTAAACGAAGCAGGGTATTTTCCAGGTTACTCATTATGTATATTGCAAAAATGAGACACTCGTGATACTCACAGTGAAGCGGTAAGGAGAGCTGCTCTCGGGAAACTCCCATGTCAATAATACACTTGTCTTGGTTGCCAGATTAACGGAGAAGTTTCTTGGCACATCTGTCAAACACACACAAACAAACATTCTCCAATTACGGCTAATAATGAAAAAGTAATTGAATACACTTCAGGTCAAAATGGGAGAGGGACGGGGAGCAGCATGGCTCAGAGATCAGGCATGTGAGTGAACTTTTTCCTGCTGTTCCTCTGATCAACATGAGGTCATGCAGGGGACTTTGAAAAACATGTGAAGATGATGGTGACATTCGGTGATATTTAAGAGGTCGCCTGGAACCATGGCTGGGTTCCAGAGTGCCGATCTAGACTGCTGTGATAATCATGATGGATATGAACAAAAGCCAAAAGTGAGGATATGTGTCTGCGGGAAGAAGATTTTGTGCCACAAAACATACTGGATTAAAAATAGGGAGGGGCATTATGAAAAAGAAGGAATAAATAGTAGGGTTTGAGGCAACAACCACAAAAAACGACTATATTGGAGGAACGTTAAGAACATTCTCAGTCATTTATGTTGATGTTCTAGTCGCTTGTCTCTGCGATCATCACTGACTTTATCTGCATGCTGTTGTGGTGGTGAGGGAAGGGATGGGGTCATAGAAACATCTCCCTGTAGTGTCAGTCATGCTGTATTGTATTTGTAGCGGTTGAAGGTAATAGATAAAGACATTAAGGGTGAAGGTGAATCTCTCGTCCAGAGATATTAAAGTGATTTTATTCATATCTGCACCACAAAGTGCCGTTTAAAAAAAAAAACATCAATCTCACGTACTGACCCCTGCCAGGCCATCAAACCTCCTACCACCTCGGGTTGAGGAGGTAACTCATCAGGTGCTCTGGGGAGCACATATGTATCTGCAGCTTTTTTAAACTCTTAGATCTGCTCTGGAAAAAAAGAATAAAGTGGTCCTTTAATCTCATGTCACGCCAAAGCTTTACATGTCGTTATTAGAGCAGCGTCCAGTGAAGCATCGCAGCATAAGTCAGGCTTTTTGTTGGTGTTTAAAAGAAAATGCATACATAGTAGTACATAATGACTTATAAAAGGTTATAAATGCTCTTTACAGTCTTTAAGTAAAGTGTAATCATCTTGTTTTAAGTAAGAACGTCGTAAACATCCAAAGAAGCAAAAGTTTCAATAAGTTCATATTATAATGCATTATGTCACTTTGTCTTATAAAGAGGTGGCTTAGTGGTTAGCACGTTCGCCTCTCAGCACTAGGGATTCCCGGTTCGAATCCCAATCTGGGTGGAGTTTCCATGTTCTCCCGTGTCTGCGTGGGTTTCCTTCGGGTTCTCCGGTTTCCTCTCACAGTCCAAAAACATGGATGAAGTCAATTGAATTCTCCAAATTGCCCCATATAGAGTGTGTCTGTGTGAGTGAGTGTGTGTCCAGCGATGGATTGGCGCCCTGTCTTGGGTGTATCTGCCCAGCGCCCGAGACGTTCTCCCCTGGATGGGCATGGGGAACCCCACCGCGACCCTAATAGAGGATAAAGCGGGAGATGATGAATGAATGAATGTCTTATAAAGCCTTATGTCAAATTTTTATAACAATTTATGACCATGATTATGAAAATCTATGGACGTTAACAAATGCATTATGAATTCCGGATTCATAGAAAGTTTTACCAACCTTTCTAATTTCAGAAATGTAATGCTTATCTTAGATTTTTTTTTTTTTTTATTAAAATTGGTAAAATGTTCTTATTTTCAGGTCATATTTGTGCAAAAATTTTTTAATTTCTAAAAGGTATCCAGGTTCAAATCCTGATATGGGTGGAGTTTCCATGTTCCTTCCATGTCCATGTGGGCTTTCTTGTTTCCTTGGTTTTCTCCCACCGTCCAAAAACAGGGATTTAAGATAAATTCCTTCCTTCATCCATCCATCCATCCATCCGTTATCTTCCTCTTTATCCTCTACTAGGGTCGCAAACGGGGTTCCCCATGCCCATTCAGTGGAGAACGTTTCAGGAGCTGGGCAGATACACCCAGGACAGGGCGCCAATCTATCACTCACACACAAACAAACATACTCTCTATGGGGCAATTTAGAGCATTCAATTTACCTCGAATCCATAGTTTTTGGACTGTGCGAGGGAACTGGAGAACCTGGGGAAACACACACAGACATGGGGAGAACATGGAAACTGGAATCCAGATTGGGATTCCAACTTGGAATCCCCAGCGCTGCGAGACAAACGTGCTAACCACCAGTCTATCACAGAGCAGACACTACAAGAACAATACAAAAACCGAAATGAAATACGCAAGCATTCATATTAAATCTCTTGTTTTCAGGTCATATTTCTGCAAAACGTAAAAATTTCTAAAAAAGGTACCCAAATTCCATTTGCACTGAACATTTTGCCAGCAGCCTTTCTTGGTGTTTTATTGTCGCTGCAGGTCAGTAGGATTACAGCGATGTGGTGACACAGAACCGGGCTGCCGACAGCAAATGTTGGCTCAGGTTTATCTGTCTACGCTTTCAGAATGCAGATTTGGAAGGGCAGTGAAACCTTTGTGAGCAGATTTTATAACTCGATTTATGCAACACACGTAGGTACACACACGTACACAGACACATTGCAGTTCTGCCGCGTCCTGTGTGCTTGCCATACTCACATATTCTGCAGCATCATCTGTTTTCCACTAACACAGTGCCAACAGGAAGACAGAAAAAATACACACTGAGGAAGAGGGAAATAAAGTGATGGAAGGAGAGAATAGAGAAAGAGAGCTGCTTGGGGGAGGGGGGGTGAAATGAGTCAGGAACAGGGGGAGCGTAGGAGTGAAAGAAAAGCGAGAGAAGAAAGAGGAGAGTGAGGGAGAGAGCTGGTGAGATTGTGAAAAGATCGAATAGACAGCCTGCTGGAAAAGCAAGAACAGATGAAGGCTGACGTGCAGAGAGAGAAAAAGACAGAATCCCGATAATAGAGCAATTATTTAGTTAGGACACAGGTATCATGCCTTGCCTTTTATTTTTTTTATTAAATATTAATTTAGGAAGAGGTGGCACGATTGCTAAATTAAACATTCGTCTCCCGGCATTGGGGACCTCAGTTCAAATCTCTAGAGTAAGCTGATGAACAGTTACACACACACACACACACACACACACACATCTATATCTATCTATCTATCTATATATATATATATATATATATATATATATATATATATATATATATATATATATATATATATATATATATATATATATATATATATATATATATATATATATATATATATATATATATATATATATATAGGCGGCACGGTGGCTTAGTGGTTAGCACGTTCGCCTCTCAGCACTAGGGATTCCCGGTTCGAATCCCCATCTGGGTGGAGTTTCCATGTTCTCCCCGTGTCGGCGTGGGTTTCCTCCGGGTTCTCCGGTTTCCTCCCACAGTCCAAAAACATGGATCAAGTCAATTGAGTTCTCCAAATTGCCCCATATAGAGTGTGTTTGTGTGAGTGAGTGTGTGCCCTGCAATGGATTGGCGCCCTGTCCTGGGTCTATTTGCCCAGTGCCCGAGACTTTCTCCCCTGGATGGGCATGGGGAACCCCACCGCGACCCTAATAGAGGATAAAGCGGAAGATAATGAATGAATTAATGAATGAATATTTATATATAAATAAATATAAATATTTTTTTTTTTTTTTTTTTTTTTTTTTTCCCCGGGTTCGAATCCCAATCTGGGTGGAGTTTCCATGTTCTCCTAGTGTCCACGTGGGTGTCCTCCCACAGTCCAAAAACATGGATCAAGGTCAATTGAATTCTCCAAATTGCCCCATATAGAGTGCGTTTGTGCCCAGGGATAGATTGGCGTCCTGTCCTGGGTGTATCTGCCCAGCGCCCAAAACGTACTCCCCTGGATGAGCATGGGGAACCCCCCCATGTTCTTCCAGTGTCCCTATGGGTTTTCAACAGGTTCTCTAGTTTCCTCCTACCATCCAAAAACATGTATTTAAGATTAATTTTTAATCCTCCACTAGGGTTGTGGGCGGGGTTCCCCATGCCCACCCAGGGTAGAACGTTTCAGGCACTAAGTAGATACACCCAGGACAGGGTGCCAATCCATCATTGGGCACAGAAACAGACACACACACACAATATGTGGCAATTTAGAGCAATGAATTTCTCTTGAATCTCCGGTGGAAACCAGAGAACATGGAGGAAACCCACACCGACATAGGAGAACATGGAAACTGGAACCCAGATTGGGATTCCAACCTGGAATCCTCAGCGCTGAGAGGTGAACTAGTTAACCAGTAAGCCTCCATGCCACCCTTAAGATAACGTTTAAGGGGATGGATGATTTAATTGTCCCTCTATAGTGTGGGTGTGTGAGTTCCCAGTGGAATGCCCAATAGTCTATTGCAGAACAGACACTCAGATACAAAAACCTAAATGAAACTATGTAAGTACAATTTATTTAATAGGAAGGAAACTGGAACTCCCACAGGAAAGCCACTGACATGAAAACAACTTCACAAGGAAGGTTCTTTTTAACTTTAGAAACCAATTCAGGGGCTTCCTGTAATAAAGCGAGAGCATTAAACACTGCACCACTGTTCTAAATGAAGGTCTCGTCGTTGGATTTTATTCTCGGGTTTGTTCAGGATCAAGGCTTTTGTTTGCGATTCACAGAATGTTTTCATCTTCGGGAACTTTGGTCATAATCACAGTGGCTTCAGCTACGTCTTGTTGACCTCATTTGTTTTGCATCCAACGTTTCTTTGATTTCAGCAACAAACATCCCCATAACCCTGCTGGTGGCCACCCACCTCAGAACTCCGTAACAATGTGGATAAACAGAAAATAACAAGAGAAAATCCATCCTGTATGCAAAATTACTGCTTTCTGTTCTAAAGTCTGAGGTGATTTTGACCTCTGTACATACAAATGATTTAGTATCTAAGAGGTATTTGGATTTAAAATTGATAAACAGGATATCAAATTCTTAATTATTGGGAATGAACACAAGTCACAGGTCAGTAACCCTATAGATCATTTCATTCATTCAATATCTCCCGCTTTATCCTCTAGTAGGGTCGCGGTGGGGTTCCCCATGCCCATCCAGGGGAGAACGTTTCGGGCGCTGGGCAGATACACCCAGGACAGGGCGCCAATCCATCGCTGGGCAGACACACTCACTCACACAAACACACTCTATATGGGGCAATTTAGAGAACTCAATTAACCCGCGCGGACATGGGGAAAACATGGAAACTCCACCCAGATTGGGATTCGAACCGGGAATCCCTAGTGCTGAGAGGAGAACATGCTAACCACTAAGCCACCGTGCTGCCCTAGATCATTTCAATACACCAATTATCTGTTAAGATTGAACCGAAAGACTGAAGAATGAAAATAAAACTTACATTCTTATATGTGTCATTTAAAGTCATAGTTTTATTTAATGTTTATCATAAATAATAAAATGATTAACTGAGTTAATGTAAAAATCCATCCAGTTCTATTTTCGGTTCTAAAGTCTGAAGTGATTTTGACCTCTGTACATACAAATGATTTAGTCATGTAGATTACACTTAGGAATGCAGAGACATTTGGATTTAAAAATGAAAAATCATTAACTGAGCTAATGTAAAAATACATCCTTTAGGAATACCAGTTCTATTTTCTGTTCTAAAATCTGAAATGGGGCGGCACGGTGGCTTAGTGGTCAGAACGTTCTCCTCTCAGCACTAGGGATTCCTGGTTCGAATCCCCATCTGGGTGGAGTTTCCATGTTCTCCCCGTGTCTGCATGGGTTTCCTCCGGGTTCTCCGGTTTCCTCCCACAGTCCAAAAACATGGATCAAGTCAATTGAATTCTCAAAATCGCCCCATATAGAGTGTGTCTGTGTGAGTGTGTGTGTGCCCAGTCCTGGATGTATCTGGCCAGCGCCCAAAATGTTCTCCCCTGGATGGGCATGGGGAACGCCACCGCGACCCTAATAGAGGATAAAGCGGGAGATAATGGATGAATGAATGGATGGGAATGAAGAACCCCGCTGTCACCCTAGTAGAGGATAAAGCAGAAGATAATGGATGGACGGATTATTGTAATTATTATTATTATTAAAATAAATTTAGCAAAATAAACTTTTAATTGTCAATTTGTGGAAAATGTGCAGTTTATTTTTTACATTTTTCCACTATTTGGTATCCTGCTGCTAAAACGGGAACAAAAAATTTTGGCCAATATGAACACACTAGGTAAACAAACGAAAGAGCAGCCTTTTGATCTAATAATCTATTAATAATTTAAAGTACAAAGACTGAAAGAAAAATCGTATTATGAATTAAACACTGTTGCGGTCACCTCTTCATTCAGCTTTCTGGATTCTGGTATTCATAATTGGAAAGATTACAGCAGAGTGGGCTTCTTTAATGCATTAATGATATTACAGAACACATGGGAAGGAATTTCAATTCTTCTCTTCATACAGGAGCTTTAGATCTGTCCGCATACAAGGTTCTTTCTTGTGGAATCTCTATTCCAGCTGATACCTCAGGTTTTCATAAGAGGTCTGGGATCTTTAACATTTTCTTGTAGATTTGGGGACCTTTTCACCTGAATAGTGATAATTGGCATTCCAAGTGTTTGGAATGCTTTCCTAAAGCCATATCAGAATTTGTGCAGTTGAACAAGCCTTTGTTGCACATCATTAACCCATGTCCAACTCTTTTTGCTTTAATGATTTCCATCTTTTGATTAGCCTGTGCACATTTTTCTAGGTCTTCTCGCTTACTGCTAAAAACACACACACACACACACGTTTTAACACAGTGTGGGGACTTTATATAGACCTTTCATTCATTTTGTAGAAACTTACCCAAACCTTAACCATTAATACTATAAATATCATCGTAACTATAAAATTGCTCTAACGATAACCATAAGCAAAACCATATAACATGATTTCACTTTAAAGCTTGCATTGTGAAGACCATATATATATTAATTCATTATCTTCCGCTTTATCCTCTATTAGGGTCGCGGTGGGGTTCCCCATGCCCATCCAGAGGAGAACGTCTCGGGCGCTGGGCAGATACACCCAGGACAGGGCGCCAATCCATCGCTGGGCACACACTCACTCACACAGACACACTCTATATGGGGCAATTTTGAGAATTCAATTGACTAGATCCATGTTTTTGGACTGTGGGAGGAAACCGGAGAACCCGGAGGAAACCCACGTAGACACGGGGAGAACATGGAAACTCCACCCAGATGGGGATTCGAACTGGGAATCCCTAGCGCTGAGAGGCGAACGTGCTAACCACTAAGCCACTGTGCCGCCTACAGTAACGTGCCTCACTGTGGCTTAGTGGTTAGGATTCTGGTTCGACTCCCAATCTGGGTGGAGTTTCCATGTTCTCCCTTTGTCCCTATTTTATCTGGGTTCTCCGGTTTCCGCCCACAGTCCAAAAACATGGGTCAAGGGCAATCGAATTCTCCAAATTGCCCCATAAAGAGTGTGTTTGTGTGTCTGTGTGAGTGAGTGAGTGTGTGCCCAGCGACAGATTGGCGCCCTGTGCTGGGTGTATCTGCTCAGCACCCGAAACGTTCTCCCCTGGATGGGCATGGGGAACCCCACCGTGACCCTGGTACAGGATAAAGCGGAAGATAATGGATGGAGTCACAGTAACCCTATTGATTATTTTTTCATAAATCATTTACTTGATGGGAATCGACTGAAAATAAAACAGGTGTAATTAAAATGCATAGTTCCAGATAATGCTTATTTTATTAAAGGTCACCTTTTTAATAAAACAATGAACTAAGTTTTAATTATGGAACCCAGACATTCTCATGTTTGTCTGTCATTTCTTTGTAAGAACAAAGAAATGAAAATGTCAGGATGTCCTTATCCACAACCAGGACAACAAGAACCCTCACATGGCTGAACAATGTCAATGAGGGTTTCTTGATTGTTAAGGATTGAAATATGTAATTGCGAAATGTCTGCAAGAAACTGCAGAAAATGAAACTGGATGGCATGTTCGCCTCTCAGCGCTGGGGTTCGAATCTGTGTGGACTTCTCATGTTCTCCCTGTGTTCACATGTGTTTTCTCAGGGTTCTCCGATTTCCTCCCACTGTCCAAAAACATGGATTCAAGATAAATTGAATGCTCCAAATTGCCCCATATTGAGTGTGTGTGTGTTTGTGTGTGTATCCAGTGATAGATTGGCACCCTGTCCTGTGTGTATCTGCCCAACACCCGAAACGTTCTCCCCTAAATAGGCATGGGGAACCACATAATAGAGGATTAAGCAGATGAAATAATTAACCTGTTTTTTTAAGGTTATAAATGACATGTTTGGAGTTTATCAAGACCAGAAATATTAAACAACTGAGTTCCTCAACACCTGAGTGTATCAGCAAACCTACAATGGACTAAGGTGAAATGGTCTCACGCCAAAAACACACTAACTGACCACAGAAACAACATCTTGCCATGATCATACCTGGCCTTCAGCCATAGAACATTTGTGTGGGTTGATGAGATGAGGCAATAAAAGTGGGAAGATCCGGAGTGAATCTGCATAAAAATGTTTGTAGATCATGTGATCTCCATCGCTGTTAAACATAATACATGATAGAAGATTTCTGACGCATTATAATAAAATGTATTTAAGACTGTTATTATAATAATACAAACAAAAACGATCTTAAACATAAGATAACACATTATACTTGTGCTATTATTTGTGGAGGAGGCTAAACTGTCACAGCACACTTCTCCTTGTAGTTCAGTCAATCAGATCAATAGATGTCCTTCACTGATAGTCAGTCATGCAACTGACTATCAGTTACTAAAATAGCATGAGGCCAGATGCTATATATATATATATATATATATATATATATATATATATATATATATATATATATATATATATGTGTGTGTTTTTATGAGGTATGGCTATCTATCTATCTATCTATCTATCTATATATGTATATATATATATATATATATATATATATATATATATATATATATATATATATATATATAAAACCACACTTCATTAAAAATATATATATTCCTAATATATATATACATATATATATATATATATATATATATATATATATATATATATATATATATATATATATATATATATATATATATATATGTGTGTGTTTTTATGAAGTATGTCTATCTATCTATCTATCTATCTATCTATCTATCTATCTATCTATCTATCTATCTATCTATCTATCTATCTATATATATATATATATATATATATATATATATATATATATATATATATATATATATATATATATATATAACCACACTTCATTAAAAATATATATATTCCTAATATTTTTCAAAATGCCAATACTACATTGTCTGTGTAAGTGATGCATTCATGGATAAGAACTTAGCTGTACCACAGAAATGAGTTTATAATTAATGCCGGAATAAAAGCCATTATTATTTTGACGATAACTAACTTAAGCAATAATAACAATCCATATAATTGTACAAAATCCTTTGATAAATAAACATTAATTGAGTTTGGATTACATCAGCTGAATTTCACATTAGCTGTACATTTTAAATAAACTTAATATTACTTAATATAACTGCAAGAATAATATTCATTCATTCATTATCTCCCGCTTTATCCTCTATTAGGGTCGCGGTGGGGTTCCCCATGCCCATCCAGGGGAGAACATCTCGGGCGCTGGGCAGATAGACCCAGGACAGGGCGCCAATCCATCGCTGGGCTCACACTCACTCACACAGACACACTCTATATGGGGCAATTTGGAGAATTCAATTGACTTGATCCATGTTTTTGGACTGTGGGAGGAAACCGGAGAACCCGGAGGAAACCCACGCAGACACGGGGAGAACATGGAAACTCCACCCAGATGGGGATTCGAACCGGGAATCCCTAGCGCTGAGAGGCGAACATGCCAACCACTAAGCCACCCTGCCGCCTACTGTACTAATTGTTCCAGAAAAAAAAAAAATGACAATACAAAATGGAAAAATAATGTAAAGCATTGTGTAACAATCATTTGAACACGACTAATTATTTATAAATAAAAAACTACAAAGTATGAATAAGCAATGCATCCATGTTGTAACGGTTAGAGTGAAATGGAAGACTGATGTTCTGTGAGTGCCTTAACTTAAAATCCAAACGTGCAGAACTACAGTACAAGTACTAAAAAGCTTTTGTCATTTTACACATTTACTTCTACCACACACACACACACACACACACACACACACACACACACACACAATCCCAGACGCTCTCTTAGCAATTAGCAGTTTGCCGCTTGGGCTCCCACGATGCTCAGACATCGCTGCTAGAGGCACTGATGTCGTCTCCATAGAATGAAATGTGCTGTATCCATGTCAGCATTAGCTTCTTATGTATTAAAGACATTTTACATCTCCAGATACAGAAATCTAAAGACAAAACCCTGGTTTTAACCCAGAACGTCATTTATATTACATTGTAGTCTAACATTGTAACAGCAGTACTACTAAATCATAGCTTTAAACATATGGACTATCATTAAATTACAATAAATGGAAAATAATTTGTGCTTTATTAAAAATATGGTAAGATTCTTTAAAGAAAGCGTGACAAAGCTCTAAGGTTTCAGGCTAGAAACCGCTTTTCGGATCTTTCTTCATATCAAAGTCAGTCATTTGGACATGAGAGGAACCTTAGGGTGAATATTAGTCTACTAATGATTCATGTAGGTTAGTATTCTGCCAGAAGGCCAACGCATAAGTGCGAGTGAATCATCCACTCATGGTGAGGAAAATGGAGAATCGGCCTGTGACTAAGTCTGCAGTCTATTCGAGATTGATTAGCCCTATATAGAGGGTGCCTAAAAAAAACACATGGTCACTGTACAAGGCCATACTGAATCCGAAATGTGAAAATGTGAAATACTCTTACTAAAATATCTGCAAGTGGTGAGCACCGGGGGCCAAGCATCACCGGCTTCCCTCGATTCGCCATTAAAGCATGAAGAATATTAAGGAGACATTTTTAGTTTAAAATGTTTTAGAAAAGTTTGTCGAGATGCAGCCCTTAGATTCTTGATCTCAAAAATACATCCATCATTTGCAACTAATTTTGCAAATTAACATAAAATACAACATAACCCTCCGGAATAATGATTATCTATTAAATTAAACTTGTAAACTGGGTAACACTTCACCTAAATCCGGTATGCATAATGCATTATTAATACATTTATTAAGTATTCATAATGCTGTATCATATTGGTCATAAGCCCAGGTTAATGTCCTAAATGTAGATATTTATAACCACACTCAAAGTATAAGAACATGCCATAACGCTTTATAACACAATTGGCGATAATGCATTATAAATTATTTATTTTAACTGTTCATCAACTTATTATAGAGACGAGCGACATAAAGCCTACATTTGATAACATTTGTGTTTATCGAACGCTTTCCTGAAGATGACTTGCTCATAACTGTTTATAAAAGCTTATAAATGCTCTTTATAGACTTTAAGTAAAGTGTAATCATCTTGATTTAAGAAAGAATGTCTAAACATCCGAAGAATCAAAAGTTTCAATAAGTTCATATTATAATGCATTATGTCATTGTGTTATAAAGCCTTATGTCAAATTTTTATAAGAATTCATGACTTTGATAATGAACACTGCTGTATGTTAACAAAGGCTTATGACAAATGTTGTAAAGCGTTATGAATACTATAAAGCAATACAAATGCAGCTATAATGTATTATGAATACTGGATTCACAGAAAGTGTTAGACTTTAATTTATAAACCTTTTTCGTGCCCTTGACTTTCCAAAAATCGAGCTTGCACACAGTTTGTAAATTGAGTTGGTGATCAATTAATATTTTGCTGCAACAGCTCTGGAGCAAGTTAAGATAAAATAGACCTTTATTTACATTTGGTCATTTATTGGACGCTTTTATCCAAAGTGACTTACAAGGTGAACACAGGGTAAATCTCAACATCCCCGGAGTAATGAGGGTTAAGGGTCTTGCTCAAGGACCCACATTGGTAACTTCAGTGGACCTGGAATTTGAACCCACAACCTTCAGATTGATAACCCAACGCCTTAACCACTGAGCTACCTTGCCTTCCACTGAGCTAAGCCATAGTCCTCATTGTTGAGAAAAAAACAACAAAGTGGAATATAAAAAAAAAAAGTGTATAAAAGAAAGAAAGAGTTAAAAATAAAGAGTTAAAAGTATAAAAGAGGTCGTGAGCAGGAGATGCTGAGACGAGCTGCCACTCACGCGGCGCATTACACAAATGCCTGTGTAGTTGAATGTGTTAATAAAAAAAAAGCTGTTTAACTGTAAACAATCACCACCTACCATGAGTTATCAGTCATATAGCTGATTATATTGTGTAATTTGAACATGCATTCTAGGTATTTGTGGGTATTTGGTCAGTAACAGAATGAGTTTTGTTTTGTCAGGCTCATTCAAACAGCAGGACTCATTTCCATCAGCTGCTAATACACATGTACTCAGATTATAATTATTTTCTTTAAATCAGCTTCAGATTCTGTTAAAAAATACGCTTTCCTGAAAATGACTTTATAAGTGCACATAACTGTTTATAAAAGCTTATAAATGCTCTTTATAGACTTTAAGTAAAGTGTAATAATCTTGATTTAAGTACGAATGTCTAAACATCCGAAGAATCAAAAGTTTCAATAATTTCAATAAATTATTATTTCAAACATTATTTCAATAATGTCAAATTTTTATAACAATTCATGACTTTGATAATGAACATCTATGTACGTTAACAAAGGCTTATGACAAATGTTGTAACGCGCTATGGATACTTTATAAAGCAATACAAACGCAGCTATAATGTATTATGAATACTGGATTCACAGAAAGTGTTACACTTTAATTCACTACCATGAGTAGTGAATGAGTTATCGGTCATATAACTGATTATATAGTGTAATAGGGTTAGGGTATTTGACATGCATTAGGTTTTGTTTTGTCAGGCTTTAAACAGCAGTATTCATTTCTATCAGCTGCTACTACACATGTACTCAGATTATTTTTTTCTTTAAATCAGCTTCAGATTCTGTTAAAATCCGTCCAATTCGGTTCCCTCATCTCTTCCAGTCTGCCAACATAGTTCATAGCTGATCAAAGCACTACTATCTCTCTCAAAGATTCTTCTTCGCACATAAATGACGTTATCAGAAGACAGGTTAATCTTGGGTTATAACCAGCGCGGAGCAGCAATGGCTCCTGGGATGAAAAACATCAAGAGAAAGGTGAAATGGAATAAAGTTAATGAAAAAAAAAAGAAAACAAATACACTAGGAAAAAAAATTACTGAAAATCTCAGTGGGATGATGAGCTCTGGATCTCAAGATGACATACAAATCAATAAAAGTAATTAAGGCCAACAAATTAAATTAATCTCAATACTTGACCAATAAATGAGCTCTGGACTTAAGGCAATTAAACAAAATCAAATGAATAGCATCCATGAAGTACTCTCCTGCAGTCGACTACAAAGATCCAGGTTTTGTGGGAAACCCTAGTAACAGCGCTAAGCTGAAACATTTAGCCGACTGATGACGGGACAAGCATATTGAACCGGAATGGACAACCTAATTAAAGGGAAAGTGAGTGTGTAATGGATAGCTGTCACCTGTCACCTCTCATTCTGTTGCAACACAAAACGAGATTGATGGATAGGTGGATGGACGCCTAAGCTGGAGGGAGAATCGGATCAGGCTTCTTGTCCAGATGGTGACAGTTTATGTTGAGTGAAACGAAGCCTTGCGGTGCAGCCCGAACCCAATACACATCATTTCATTAGCAATCCATAGAGAGATATTCAAGAGGTGGCAGGTTTTTAAAAAAGGTTTAGGAGATCCTCCTCAGCATATGGCACACCTCAGCTTCAAATGACTTTCTTGTTCAGTTGGATAATGAAGAGAGCGCTAAAGAAAATCGTTTCTCGTCTCAGCAAACCAGCCAATTAGAAAGGAAAAAATATCTTTTAAATGATAAACTGAAAAATAGACTTGTTTTCCTCAGCGGAAAACTAGTGTGGCAGGCAATATACAAACTCCCTGCTTAAATTCACTTGAATTCCTAAGCAGGAGGTAATAGCAAATGTGCCTAAAAGCCACTGTAAAAATCCACAGGGTGCTGTAGTATTATTATGCCGGCTGACACATGAAGGTGGTTTGGCAGAAAAAGACATTACAATAGATGTGGCTTTTTCTGACTAAGGACATTTGCTATGATAAAATCCACAAAGCCAGCGATACACTGAGCTGAAAACAAATTCAATGAGAACTTATAGGAAAAATAAGAGAGGGCAGGAATAATAATAATAATAAAAAAAAAAAAACATAGTACAATACAATCACAACATCATGGAGCGTCTCTCTTCATCGACTTTTACACAAACTTGGGTTTCCTTCCAGAAGTATTTACAGAAAGCCGGCAGATGATTTTCACAGCTGAACTGCGAGTCGTCATACACACTGCGTTACGCTCTTTAGTTACGCTATGTAAGTCTCTAGTGTGCACTGAAGTTGTTATTTAACGCCGCTTCCCGCGCTCCAATTACACGCCCATGAAATATCAACATTTCAAAGTGTGCCGCCTGCGACCCGACTACACGGAATGAGTATAATAGATAGCATTAGTGTGAATGACGGCAAGGTTAATTTGGATCTTTGGTCTGTATGATTGAGCGTAATTGTGTAAAAGCTCCGCGGCTAAAGGCTGCGTCGACGGGTGAAAGACGAGGGACGCAGGAGCTATTAAAAATAATGAAACCTGCGCCAAGCCGTCCTAATAATCAATAAAACTGATAAGGCTCTTTCTATAAAGTGCCTGAGCTTAGTGACACCCAGATGTGGCGCGGCTAGCATGCGCAGTCATGTACCGCCATAATTAAACCGTCGTAAAATAATTGAATTAGCACTATCACAGATGACACGCAGAATTAAATAATGACAATGTATAATTGCTTTCAGAAATGGTTATCTCTGACCAGTGTTTAAAGAATGCGCACAAGCTAATTGAGCTTAGCCGAGCTCCGATTCTTTACATGTTACGGGTCGGGCAAACGCCAGGAGGCCGGAGTCAATAATAGGTGGCCTTTGGTGCTGACCTACGCTCGACATTTCCCCCTTTATTAAAATGATGAGTGCCAGGATATGTGAAAAGGCAAAACACCCCCTGTTACGGGACCAAAAGGCCCACGTTTCAGAGCTACGATTAATGAGGTAATGATATGGATATTCAAATGTGTCGGTGAAAATTAAAGCAGCATGCGAAAGGTCATCTATCTTATAGAACAGCCCATGTGTATAGAGCTAGTGATAATTAATAATCATGACTTCTTAAATGGAAGACTTGCATAATATAGTTTCATGAGGTTCTGTCTTTGGTTCAAGAACTTTTTACTTTTTTTTTATTTTTTTTTTTATTCAAGCTGTCTGTTGACTCATAAACAGGCTTAGGAAAGAGGTGACACATTCTTAGCTCAAGGCATCATTTTAAAGAGAACTGAGTAAGTCGCTCGCAACAGTTGCATGTTATATATAAATGGCAAAGCTGTGGGGGGAAAAGAAGAACGAATGATCAAACTATTCACTGTGGAGACTATTTTCAAATAATCCTCCTTGGAGGCTTAACACCGGGGCTGAATCCTGACATTTTTTCCCTTCTATTCTGAGATTCCCCTACAAAACATCAGTAGTGCAGATACGATTCACCTGGCTTAAGGCCGGGATCAAGATCTTGTGCGAAACAAAGCCTGGTGGCAGCACGTCTCATGAACATGAATGTGAAATGCAAATTCACAAGGTTGAAATCGGGATGTCTACCCTGTCCTGTCCTGGGTAACGAAATAAATAAGTAACTAAAGAACAGCTTTTGAACAACTATTACCAATCAATGTATTAATGAAAAAATAGATTTAAATAAAAAATTGAAGAGATATTAAATGCAATCTGTGCTTTAAATAAAATCACAATTAAACAAGCAAAATATAAAAAAAAAATATAATAAAAAAAAAAAAAAAAAAAAAAAAAAAATATATATATATATATATATATATATATATATATATATATATATATATATATATATATATATATATATTTAAAAACCACCCCTATATCGTGTTAAATTATCCATTCATCCATCCATTATCTCCCGCTTTATCCTCTATTAGGGTCGCGGTGGGGTTCCCCATGCCCATCCAGGGGAGAACGTTTCGTGCGCTGGGCAGATACACCCAGGACAGTGCGCCAATCCATCGCTGGTCGTGTCAAATTACTTTATCCTAAATTAACTCTGCTTTTGAAGTATAAAATTTAGTAGGACATAAGCAATTGATCCATAGAAAACAAAATTAATTAATTACCACCAATTAGTTTTTTAATTAAGGGCGGCACGGTGGCTTAGTGGTTAGCAGGTTCGCCTCTCAGCGCTGGGGATTCCCAGTTTGAATCCCAATCTGGGTGGAGTATCCATGTTCTCCCCATGTCCGCGTGGGTTCCCTCCGGGTTCTCCGGTTTCCACCCACAGTCCAAAAACATGGATAAAGTCAATTGAATTCTCCAAATTGCCCCACATAGAGTGTGTTTGTGTGCAGAGTGATAGATTGGCACCCTGTCCTGGGTGTATCTGCCCAGCGCTCTAAACGTTCTCCCCTGGATGGGCATGGGGAAACCCCCCTGCGACCCTAGTAGAGGATAAAGCGGAAGATAATGGATGGATAGTTAATTAATTGGTCATTTTAAAAAAAATTGGTGTGTTGTCATCGACGATGAACAATTGTGCAAAGTTTCAGATTAATCGGATAACGGGAAGTGGGTGAAGCATTTGCAGACTTTTTATCAGACACACAGACACACAGATAAAGCTAATATAGGGATGGTGATAATAAAAATGAAGACAAAAGGCTTACTGTACGTCGTCTTACTGTCATGCCATCATGGAGTTCGTTTGGTTGATCTTGGCTTTTGACTCTCAACATCAGAATAATTTGCACCTGTCATTAACCTGCTCTTCTGTTTGCCTTTAACTGCTGCTTGCATTAATTAATGATGGTGCTTTATTGAGGTTTTAAAATACAAAACAAACTGATCTAAGAGCGTACAGTCATTAAGTTTCATTGAATTCAAGGCTTAAGGAAAATATAAGGGATTGGGGGTAGGAATTAAAATAAACAAAAGCAGAAGAAATCAAAATTCCAAAGCAAACACAAATCTCATCCTGTCTGTTCGTGGCTTTGGATCCTTTGTTTGGCTTTACTAATAAGAAATGCAAGAAATATATACAGTATGCATCGTACATACAGTGGGTTAAATGGATAACCAGAGTGATTGACAGATAAACGAAAAAGCTACTGAACGACTAAGTGGATGAATGATTGATGAATGGATGATAGACAGATGGATGATATCTCGAAAGCCCTGTGTAATAGATGCCATTTTGTCAAGAGTTCGGTTGGAGGAATGGAAAGGCATGCATGTCTCTGTTCCACTTTCCCACCGAGTTGTGATCAAGCAGAGAGAGAAAGGCAGAGAATGAGACCAGCCTACACGATCAATGAGGAAAAATCCATAGAGCGGGCCGGATATTCCTCACCAACCCACCAGCCCACGTCTCCTTTCCTTCAAAGTACTTTTCAGGATTATAAATTAGCTTTAAAAAAAGATAACGGGCATGAATTTTCAACAGCCGCCTCTGGAGGGCAAAATCACATGGGCCATTTGTCTGCTGATTATACTGTGGTCATAAAGACGGGGAGAAAATAAACTAGTCTGCATCGCAGAGCACAAAATTGAAGAGAAGGAGACACGGAGAAATGAATGTGTGGAAGTATCGGGACCATGTCATTATGGCACTACAATACAGAAGTGCTGGTGGGACATGGACATACTGGCTTGTGCAGTGCGTTGGATGATCTCGTTGGTAAAGGCTCCGATGCCCTTACTAGAAATGGCTGCCAAAGAGAAGCTGTACTCTGTGTTTGCTTGCAGCCCCTCGAGCACATAGGAGGACGTGGACTCAAAGCTCTTCTTCTCCTGAAAGAAGGTGTAGAACTCATGTTTATATGACCGTGTAATACATTACATTTGGTCATTTATTGGACGCTTTTATCCAAAGCGACTTACAAGGTGAGCACAGGGTTCATCACAACATCCCTGGAGCAATGAGGGTTAAGGGTCTTGCTCAAGAACCCACATTGGTAACTTCAGTGCACCTGGGAATTGAACCGCCAACCTTCAGATTGATAACCCAATGCCCTAACCACTGAGCTACTGTGCCCACATGACAAACTGCAAATTTAAGATGACTTAATGTGTTTTAAAGCCACTGAACAGGCTGATTGCTTCCTGATCATGTTCCTTTGTGAATCTCGCTGAATTAAAGTATTTGCAAAAGGAGCAAATGTAAATATTAGACTTCTAAATGTGTAATATTTTGCCATTTTAAAGACTATCGAAGAATTCCGACTTTGTAACATGTTGCGTTTAATTTTGGTGCAGTTTGAACACATGATAATATTTAATTAATTATATAATTATTTAATTTTAGGGTGGGCGGCACGGTGGCTTAGTGTTTAGCACGTTCGCCTCTCAGCGCTAGGGATTCCCGGTTCGAATCCCCATCTGGGTGGAGTTTCCATGTTCTCCCCGTGTCCGCGTGGGTTTCCTCCGGGTTCTCCGGTTTCCTCCCACAGTCCAAAAACATGGATCAAGTTAATTGAGTTCTCTAAATTGCCCCATATAGAGTGTGTGAGTGTATACCCAGCGATGGATTGGCGCCCTGTCCTGGGTGCATCTGCCCAGCGCCCGAGACGTTCTCCCCTGGATGGGCATGGGGAACCCCACCGCGACCCTAATAGAGGATAAAGTGGGAGATAATGAATGAATGAATGAATAATTTTAGGGTGTCCATGCCCATCCAGGGGAGAATGTTTGGGTGCAGGGCAAAAACACCCAGGACAGGGCGCCAAACCATCACTGTACACATTCACTCACACAGCCACACATACAAACACACACCATATAGGGGCAAATTACATCATCCAATTCACCTTGTTTTTGGACTATGGGAAGAAACCAAAGAAATCTACGGGGACACTGGGAGAACATGGAAACTCCACCCAGATCGGGATTTGAACCTGGATCCCTAATGCAGAGAAGCGGACGTGCTAATTCATTCATTCATTATGTTCCGCTTTATCCTCTACTAGGGTCGCAGGGGGGGTTCCCCATGCCCATCCAGGGGAGAACGTTTAGGGCGCTGGGCAGATACACCCAGGACAGGGTGCTAATCTATCGCTGGACACACCCTCATTCACACAGACACACACTATATAGGGACAATTAAGACCCAATTCACCTTGTTTTTGGACAATGAACGGAACACCGGGATATGGGGAGAACATGGAAACTCCACCAGATCGTGATTCGAACTTGGATCCCCAGCGCTGAGAGGCGAACATGCTAATGAGAACGTTTCGGACGCTGGACACATACACCCAGGACAGTCAATCAATCGCTGGGTATACACTCACTCACACAGACACACTTTAAATGGGGCAATTTAGTTCATTCAATTTACCTTGCATCCATGCTTTTGGACTATGGGAGGAAACCAGAGAACTCAGAGGAAACCCATATATGGACACGGAGAGAACTTCACCCAGCTCGGGGTTCAAACCTGGATCCACAGCAGTGAGAGGTGGATGTGCTGACCCCTTAGTACATTATGTCACATTTTTTTAATTCTTCCATCGTGTTGTTCCCTTAGTTCTAAGTCACTTTGGATAAAAGCATCTGTAAATGACTGAATGTAGTGGAAATGATTTACCTGGGCGCTATGCTTGACTGCTTTGTAGATGAGCTCGTAGCTCTTAATGGGCTCTACAGAAAATGGAGGCTCCCACAACAGCTCAATGCTTGTATCCTTCACCTTCCCGGCACGTAACTTTCCAGGCTGTCCTGGAACTGAAACAGAGTCCTTATCAATCAACGTATGTTAATTATTTAAAAATTATATAGGATTAATTGAAGATTGATTTAATTCCAGTGGCAAATTAATAATATGATTGAAAATTGCCCGCTTTAAGTACATTTTTATTCATCATTCGGAGCAAAGAGCAAACATAAAAATGACAAGTCTGTCTGAGCTGAGAACAAAGACGTGAATTTAGCCCGCGTTTCATTATCTCAAGCTCTTATTTCCACACTTATGCCCACTGAATCTCCCCAAGTATGGAAAGGGGGTTTTATGTGTCTATTATCATAAATCCTTTTTATGGTACTGTTAATTGAAATGAAGATGAGCTAGGGCTACGTCGGACATCTTAAAATAAATCTGGCAATTTCTATAAAGTCAAAAGAGATTGTCTGCTTTATTGGGACATTCGTTCTAAGTAGTGAGCAGCGTGTGAGCACCTAGCTGGCGGTAATTTCCAACCAACCAACCAGAATTGTTTTTGTTTTTATCATCATGTCTAATACAGACGTAAGCAACGGCATGACGCTGAACTTGAACTCACCCCCTGGCAGAACTTTAACGTGAACTGAATCAGAGAAGGGTCCGTCTCCTACAGACGTAAACGCCAGCACGCGGATAGTGTACGTCTCCGATGGCGCCAAGCTTGGAATGGTGGTGATCACACTATCCTGGACGTTGTGAATCTTCCAGTTGCTCATTGGCTGAGATGGGTCCATGGTGTAGTAGACCCGATAGCCCTTGATCTGTCCATTGGGCTCCTCCGGCTCCTCCCACCTGACAATCACTGCTTTGGGAGAGATGATTCGGGCCTGGACGTTTCGGGGTGGGCTGGCCGGTGCTTGCTCCCCGGTCCGAGCATCCACCTTGTTACTTGGTGGGCCCTGGCCAATAGTGTTGAACGCAGAGACACGGATTTCATACTCGGTGTTGGGATAGAGACCGCCGATGCTGTAACGAGTTGTTGTGATGCCATCCACTGTTTCAAATTTGCTGTCAGGTGATTTTGCCCGATACTGTATGATGTAGTATGACACAGGGTCTGGGTTGCCAGAATCCCAGGTGATGGTGACACTCGTGGCTGTCGTCTCTGTCACAATAGGGGTGCCAGGAGCTCTTGGCAGAGCTGCGACAGAAAGAAAATAAAGTGACTGTGTGTGGGGGAGTCGTTATGTGCGTCATGAACCTACTGTATATACAAGAAATGAGCCCTAAACAACTAATTTAACTGAAGACACAGTGCAACAGTTCCACAAAATGCCATCCATTACAGATCCCTGTTTGTAAAAATGTTGGGATATACTAAATTAAAACTAGAATCTGTATTTTGCTAATTCATTCCAGCCATCCATTATCTTCGGCTTTATCTTCTACTAGGGTCGCGGGGGGGGGGGGGGGGGGGGGGGGGGGGGGGGGGGGGGGGGTTTCCTATACCCATCCAGGGGAGAATGTTTTGGGCGCTGGGCAGATACACCCAGAACAGGGCGCCAAGGACTACTCACTCACACAGACACACTCTATATGGGGCAATTTGTAGAATTCAATTGTCCTTGATTCGTGTTTTTGGACTGTGGGAGGAAACCAGAGAACTCTGAGGAATCCCATGTGGAGAACATGGAAACTCCACCCAGATTGGGATTCGAACCGGGAGTCTTTATTTGAAACTTTATTTAACATATAATGGGAAAAATGTGTTCAACATTTTTAAAGATAAAGATAAATTATTTGTCAAAATTGGATCAAATTTAGAAATGGATGCCTTAAAAACATAAAATGAAAAATGGGACAGGGCAGCACAATGGCTTAGTGGTAGCACGTTCGCCTCTCAGCACTCGGGATTTCCGGTTCGAATCCCAATCTGGGTGGAGTTTCCATGTTCTCCCCGTGTCCGCGTGGTTTTCGTCCGCGTTCTCCGGTTTCTTCCCACAGTCCAAAAACATGGATCAAGTCAACTGAATTCTCCAAATCTCCCCATCCAGAGTGTGTCTGTGTGAGTGAGTGAGTGTGGGATTGGCGCCCTGTCCTGGGTCTATCTGCCCAGCGCCTGAGACGTTCTCCCCTGGATGGACATGGGGAACCCCCCTAATAGAGGATAAAGCGGAAGATAATGGACGGATGGATGGAAAAATGGACTGAGGCATGTGTACCACCTCTCAAAGTGCTGATTGTTGAACATTCGAGAACAGTGATTTTTTTTTTTTAAATATTCTTAAATGAATAAATGCTCAGAGAAATAGGTAAACATCCAGAAAGCATCCAATATTACAAAATAACAGATGGTAGCTTTTAATTTAACCAATTAAATAAAAAGCTCCTCACTTAAAAACAGCCCATTTCGACATTTTCCTCCGACAAATTGGATATTTTTGCTTGGCAGTCAATTATAAAAATGTCCAACTTACATTTAACGATGACCTGCGCCACAGCTTCAATAATCCCCAAGCTGCTCATTGCTACGCAGGTGTAGTTGGCGGACTCGCGAACACTATTCAATTCCAAAACGTTCCTGCCGACTGGCATCTCATCTTCAGGTGTAAGGTCTTCAGAGTTTAGCATCCACTTCACATAGGGCATCGGGGAGCCTACTGCCACACAGGTGATATTGACGCTTCCCCCTGGCATGATCTCATGATTTGAGGGGAGGATTGTAAAGCGAGGGGGCACTCGGCGAACTGTGGTGCAGAAACGACAAAAGAAAGCACAAAGATAATAATGGCAAACATAGATATCCTTTTTTCTTTTAGATATACTTATGAAAAGACAACTGGAGTCAGAATTGACAGAGCAAGCATACATCGTTACACCTGAAAGGTTATATTGCTAAAAATACGTTAAGGCCCCATACTACAGGATAAAGTCGTGAAAGGTATGTACACAAGTTCATTTTCTAATGAAATGTCAACTCGTCACAGAGCTTTTTCCATGGTTCTCATTTTACTGAGCAGCAGTAGTATTTTAGGAGGTTGATTCTCAGAGTTAAACTTTAATTACAAAGCCCTAAATTGGGATATTTTTCTCTAATTAGTGGATGTCAGTCAAACCCATTAATAACAAATATAGAACATCAAGCAGACAGCCATGCATTAGACATTCACAGGCTGAATAATGGATCAGAACTCAAGTACCGACCAATGCTGATGAGGATAGCACCTTTCCAACTGACCAACAGGATCGAGACCAGTTTTTATTGCATTTCACATAGGTGCAATAGCAGCTCATACAAAGTAAAACATGCTTCAAATACTAAAGTTAGAGTCATAAAGATCCTTATTTACATCACATATTACTGACTTCCAAATAGCCCCAGGAAATAACATCACTTCATGACCCTCAGCCTGAGGCTTGACTTTATTTAACTACAGAAATACGAAATTATTATCTTTTTTTGGATGATATACCAAAAACGCAGTGCCAAAATCTTAAATACTCTTTAACGAACACTAGTAAATGTGGTGTTTTTAATATTGAGGCAGCAGTTTATTATTTTATTACATAATACACAGCAGTGTATTATTATTAGATGCAGTAATACTATATGCTAACAGATGATAATGTAGGTCTTATTTTTTTTCACCTTTTTAAATTAAAAATAATACAAGAAGAAAAAATAAACAAATAAAATTATTATCAAGGTAAGCAGAAAACAGATATATAATGTAATCCTACAGTGCAATCCTTCAGAGTATATGGCTTTATCTTCCTGACAGGATCATGGTGTTATGATCGGCTAATAATGTGAAAATCATCTTCACTGGCATGAGTTTACTTTCAATAAATTTAAAAGCAATTGCAAAAATGATTTCGTAAGCTATTATCTCATTCAAACCATACAAGTCCACTTATAATGGTGTAGGGGATTCTGTTGCATGGGTCTATGTTTTTTAAGTTGTCTTCCATGTTGCAGGATAATTATAATAAAAGTAAAAATGAATTAATTTTAACATGGATGACTACATTATTTGGTCATTTAGCCGACACTTTTATCCAAAGCGACGTACAAGGTGAGCACAGGGTTAATCACAACATCCCTGGAGCAATGAGGGTTAAGGGTCTTGCTCAAGAACCCACACTGGTAACTTAAGTGGACCTGGGATTTGAACCCCCAACCTTCAGATTGATAACCTTATAACCTTATTGATAACATTATAATGTACAGCCTTTTGGTTTTTCATTTTTAAGTTGTAATATAATTATGGACCAATTTCTTCAATAAAATCTCAAAGCAAATATTCGGGAAAATATGATGCAGATTAAAAAATACTGAATTTTCCTTTTTAATGAGTACAAGCTGTAATGCAGGCAGAATAAATGGAATTCAAATGACTGTGGAAATATTATCTACATTTACATTTGGTTATTTAGCAGACGCTTTTATCCAAAGCGACTTACAAGGTGAGCACAGGGTTAATCACAATTAAGGATTAAGGGTCTTGCTCAAGGACCCACACTGGTAACTTCAGTGGACCTGGGATTTAAACCCTCATCCTTCAGATTGATAGCCCAACACCCTAACCACTGAGCTACTGCACCCTCTATACCGCACCATCTATAGCACTATCTTTATTAACAGCCTCGGTTGTTGATGTTTAATGTGGACCTGTGTATGTATGCCTTAAGCAGTGCTTGTCTGAGAAAAATACAAATTTGTCATATAAAAGATTGTTTTCAGCTGTAAACCTGCAGCTACATCAAACATGCAACAACAACAACAAAAAAAACACAATAGGTTGTAATCACTGGGCCAATTTATTTTTTCACCCAGGCATTGTTTTTAAAATAACACAACCACCATTACCAGCACAGCTGGAATAATAATAATGCTGTATATTTCAAAGTGTCACACAGTAAGCTTTAATTTTGTGGCGCAGAAGATGAAACCAGCTCAGCGTCCTCACAGCTTGGCTTCACAACGACAAACTTAAATAGGATTTTTGTACACCCTTAGATTCGGGTTTGATCTGACAGGACCTTTTCAAGATCAGACACAGCCCGGATCAATAAGTGCAACCAGTGATTGCATCAGGTGGGTCAGTTTGGACGCATCAAGCATGTTAGATATGGATTTCAGAACACGGCATGAGGGAACATAATGTCTCTTTGCATGACTGGTTAACGAAAAGGTTTAGATCACAGCAGGAACAGCAACATCAGGGCAAATAATTTTTTGTACCACAAAGAAAGCCCTTAGAAACAGACATTAATTAGCAGCTACAACTGTAATTTCCCTTTTCCATCATTATGACAGACATGACATTCATATATTTATGAATAGTACCACCTGCTAACACATAGGAAAAGTGGTTCACTTGAATAATTACTTATAGGAATTGCGGTAATACTTTACATAAATCCGGTATTTTTAATGTAATTAATATTTTTAATATTATAATGTCCATGGATGTACATAACCACACTTCAAGTATTATAAGAACATGCCATAAGGCTTTATAACACAATGACATAAGGAATTCTAAAAAATTAACTGTTCAATAACTTATTATAGAGACCAGCAACATAAAGCCTTATAACGTTTGTGTTTAACGAAGCTGAAAGTGACTTTATAAGGGTTCAAAACTGTTTATAAAAGCTTTTAAGCTCTCTTTACAGGCATAATGTCTGTATTTTTATATACATGTCATTATTTACCCATTACAAACAGACTGAATACATAGTAGTACATAATACTATATAAAAGCTTGTAATTCTATTTATAGAATTTAAGCAAAGTCTGATCATGTTGTTTAAAGTAAGAATGTCAAAACATCAAAGAATAAAACGTTTAAATAAGTTCATATTATAATGCATTACGTCACTTTGTGTTATAAAGCCTTATGTCAAATTGTTTTAATAATTTATGACTACGATTATGAACCTGTGTACATTAACAAAAGCTTATAACAAGTGTTATAAAGCATTATGAATACTTTATAAATGCATTTATAATGCATTATGAATACATATTCACAGAAAGCTATGAAAGCTAAGCTACTAACCAAAGAAGGATAAAATAAGATGACCAAACAATGATGTATGCATTAATATTTATTGTTTTATGTTCCTTTTGTCTGTAAAACCTTTTTATTTTACTAGCAAAGTGCTAAATTCATTAGCATGACTTAGCATTTTGTAAAGACAAGAGCTAACCTAGTGGTGTTTTGGAGAATTTGGAACCGTTAAGTCGTTGTCTACTGTTAATACTAAATTCATGACTGTTTAATTTATTATACTACAAATTTCTAATCGAAAAGCTTTTAATGCTGAATCTGCTTTGTGCTCAGACTCTGTAGTAGGCTACACAATGTAGCACATGGTATTTGAGATTTGGTCACATTAAAAATGTAACAGAGTAAACAAAGATTAAAGTAATTAGAGCTTATTCAAAATGTTTTTAAAGTACTTTGCTAGATGAAGAGTGGTATTACCACCTTTAATCACCACGAACACACACAAATTAATAAGTGGCTTGCATTTATGTGTCGTGTGTAGTATGGGACATTCATTCATTATCTTTGTCATCTAATCTTCAAACAAATGTTCATTTGCTTTGAATTTTACTTATTGTGAGGGGTCAAACGATTTAAAGTATCAAATCTTGCATTATTGTTAAATTACAGGCCATATTTAACTTAATATCCATCCATCCTTCCATTAGCTTCCGCTTTATCCTCTATTAGGGTCGCGGTGGGGTTCCCCATGCCCATCCAGGGGAGAATGCTCGGGTGCTGAGCAGATAGACCCAGGACAGGGCACCAATCTATCGCTGGGCACACACTCACTCACACATACACACTCTATATGGGGCAATTTGGAGAACTCACTTGACTTGATCCATGTTTTTGGACTGTGGGAGGAAACCGGCGAACCCGGAGGAAACCCACATGGACACGGGAAGAACTCCACCCAGATGGGGATTCGAACAGGGAATCCCTAGTGCTGAGAGGAGAACATGCTAACCACTAAGCCACCCATGTAACTTAATATGAATTCGAAAATTCTAAATGAAATAAGCAAAAATTAACTGATGACTGTCAAAAGTTTGGACACATCTCCTTTTTGCTGGACTTACTGTCCATGTTTTCAGTTCCTCTTACTGTAAAGATGGACTTTGTAGTTCTACAGTTCTAAGTACTGTAGTCCGTCTGTTTATGGACTACAGAACATACTGTATCCATCCCCTTTACTTTGTTCTTTAAATGGTCAGGACCCCAATAGTACCACCACATAGCAGGGATCGTTTGGTTGGTGCATTATTCCAAACCCAGCAGTATATGGTAAGTGGAGGAAACGGACAACTGAGCAAAAAGGTGGTGCGTCCCACTTTTGTCTAGTCTTGTATATAATGTGTTAATAAAAAAAAATGTACTAATGCACTCTGTGCAACTATCTGCCTGTATATGACACGTGCGCTGTGTTGCACAGACGCCACAAAAACAGCAAAGCGTATCATGCCTGCACATTGACATTCAAAAGAATAATGTCTCCAGTTCTTACTGGCAGATCTAGCACAGTCGGAGGAAATAAATAAATAAATAAACAAAGAAATAAATAAGTGACAGAACAAAAGGTGACGAGAAAAACGGAAAGCTATGCTAATGTACCCAGTTGATGTGACTGCTGCCAAACATGCACACAGGGGAAATGAGATGGAAGGCAATGAAAAGAGACAAGAAGGAAGAGTTGGAAACGGGGGAAAACAACAAGAGGAAGGAAAGAAAGGCAAGAAAATTCACAGAATGAGGGTGTGAGTATCAGAGTGTGGGAGAGACAGAGAGAAATTAAAGAAGGATATTTCTTAATTGAATTTATGCATTCAACTAGCTGTCAAGTACATTCAGAGCACTTTCTAACAGTACTGTCAGATAATGTGTGTATAATGAAATACTCTAGAAATATATGAACCTCAGAAAAAAGAGACAATCAAATACCTTTAGATTAATCGGCAAAATCAGTGTAACATCAAGCAATAAACTAGCAACAAAAGCATGTGTGTATATATATACACACACACACACACACACACATATACATATATTTCCACTTTAGTCATATACTGATATTACGTGAATATAAGTCATAAAGATGTCATAAAAGCTTCTGTGTAGTGTGTGGGTGTCCCACACTTATGTCCATATAGCATTAATTAATCAAATTACATTAACCCATCAGTGGTTATGTTTTTGGTCAGTGATGCGATTATTCATTCATTCATTATCTCCCGCTTTATCCTCTATTAGGGTCGCGGTGGGGTTCCCCATGCACATCCAGGGGAGAACGTCTCGGGCGCTGGGCAGATAGACCCAGGACAGGGCGCCAATCTATCGCTGGGCACACACTCACTCACACAGACACACTCTATATGGGGCAATTTGGAGAATTCAATTGACTTGATCCGGGCGGCACGGTGGCTTAGTGGTTAGCACGTTCGCCTCTCAGCGCTAGGGATTCCCGGTTCGAATCCCCAACTGGGTGGAGTTTCCATGTTCTCCCTGTGTCCGCGTGGGTTTCCTCTGGGTTCTCCGGTTTCCTCCCACAGTCCAAAAACATGGATCAAGTTAATTGAGTTCTCTAAATTCAAGTGTACCCAGCGATGGATTTCCTGGGTGTATTGCCCAGCGCCCGAGACGTTCTCCCCTGGATGGGCATGAGGAACCCCACCGCGACCCTAATAGAGGATAAAGCGGGAGATAATGAATGAATGAATGAATGAATTGACTTGATCCCGTTTTTGGACTGTGGGATCCTTATTCGACACGGAGAACATGGAAACTCCACCCAGATGGGGATTCGAACCGGGTACCCCTAGCGCTGAGAGGAGAACGTGCTGACCACTAAGCCACCGTGCCGCCGTGATGCGATTGTATTCGATGTTATTAACAGACTAGCAAGCAATAGAGCAGGCCAAATTATTTTTCATGGGAAAATAGTACAATACTAAAATGTTACCATGACAACATTAGAATCTATATACGTGAAGGGGTCTGTCAAGTAATGAAATATTTATTTACACTGTACCAGAGTTTACATCAGATGATTTTATAGGACGTTTTTGTCCTGCGTTATATAAACTAAACACTGGTTCATTTTTTCGTTTTCCAAACCCAAGAAAAAGCTCAATACAGCAACAGATTTCCACAGACAGTCAGACTGTAAGAAAGGTGGTAAATGACACGTTATTTAAGGACCATGAATGTGTAAAAATGTTGTCTTCTTTCGCAGATGTACAACTTGGTGCTAATCATGCCGCAAAGGCAATGTCTACACTGTTCACCAAAACACAGCTGCAAGATTAAAATATATTCTTGAAAATATAAAATGAGTTCCAGTACCCTTCAATTTTGCCAATTAATACGCTTGTTTTTGTCTTTTAAAAGTCAGTTCTGTTAATTCTAGACCAATCATCCACTGTAACAGGTGTCCTTATTTTTAGGTTAATTAACTTGTGTTCGCGTTCGGCATTTTAGTTAATGAACTTGTGTTGTTCATTGGTTTGTTTTTGTGCACGTGGTCGGGTGTTTGTGTATTTGTTCCCCTTCCTCCGGGCACGTCGTTACTTTTAGGTCAGCTTGTGTTTGTATTACCTCTCTGTTCTTTGGTGTCATTACACCTTTAAATAAATCCTTTTGCCGCTACCTGTTGTGCCTGACTCCCTTCAGCGCGTTAAGGCGCCTCGGCTCTGCGCTTCCTATGTGCAGCCGTTCATCCCGAGGTAAGCAAGCGTGACATCCACTAACTTGTGATCCGATTAAACGGAGAAGTTTCCAGTTCACAGCTAGAAATTTGGTAACACTTTACCTTAATATTCCTCTGACATTCATAATGAATTTATAAAGCTTTATAAAGTATCCATAATGCTTAATAGTATGTCATGTGCTTTTGTTAATGTCATACATAACCACACTCAGTGTTATAAGAACATGCCATAATACTTAACACAAAGTGACATATGCATTATAACTATATATTTTAAATGTTAATAACTTATTATGGAGACCAGTGACATAAAGGCTTATAACGTTTGTGTTAAATGAGCGCTTTTCCTGAAAATGACTTCATACAGTAAACTATTTATAAAAACTTATAAGCTCTCTTTACAGGCATAAAGTAAAATGTTGTTATAATGACTTATAAAAGCTTATAAATGTTCTTTACAGACTTTAAGTAAAATGTAATCATCTTGGTTTAAGTAAGAATGTCGAAACATCCAAAGAATCAAAAGTTTCTATAATGTTTTATAATGCATTATGTCACTTTGTGTTTTAAAGCCTTATGTCAAATTGTTCTAACACTTTATGACTGGGATTATGAACATCTATGTACATTACCAAAGGCTTATGACAAATATTTTGAAGCTTTATGGATACTTCATAAATGCACTTATAATGCATTATGAATACCGGATTCATAGAAAGTGTTACCAAAACTTCGACTGGAGGTCCTTCCACTGGGAGTCATTTCTCACGATCCATCTCAGTTTTAAAATCTAAGTCTAGTGTTTGTACATATATTTGATTTAAAAAGACAAACATTATTAATAATTTATTTTGATACAATGATTTAACAAAATAGATGTTGCATCTTATCAGCTCGTTAGCTAATGCTTATTTGCCCCCATCAGTTAATTTTATATACTTTGTATACTTTTATATACATCATGCTGTATGTGTAAAGACTTACTAGGGTTCTGTAAAGCTGCTTTAAGGCAAAGTTTAAAGTTAAAAGTGCTAAATGAACAGACTTTTTCCGTTTTAATTATGGACCGTGGTCTAATTAATTATTAGTCTTTACTCCCAGATTCAACATCTGAAATATGTGAATTAGATAAATATATGTTTACATCATATGTACTTATCGACCATATTAAATGATATTAACGCCATTTTAACCTCATTTTACTTCTCTATTATTATGTCTTTGAATACTGCACAATAATCACACACTTCTATGAGTATGACTGTAAGCTGCATAGCCAGCAACAGCCTAATCTAAAACCTATAACACTTAATTATGTCTAAAACGAACATAATTCTAGTCTTTTCAAATAAAAATCATTTTGCTCTCTTTGACAATTTTCTGAACATGACACACAGCTGTAATTAGCTCAGAAAGCTCACATTTACATTTTACACATTTGATTTCCTGCAATAGCCACACAATACCCTGAACTGGACAAATTCAAAACCCCAAACCAAATGTTAGGTCTTAATCAGTCATTACTTTGATTGAAGAAGGGATATTGTAAAGGGTATGAGTGCATGCATTGAGATGAATCATCAGCAAGCCATATTTAGACAGCACTCACAGCACTGCAGAGAAAGCACGCAGCATTCACAGCATGCAGCATTCCAACCAAGAATATTCAAACTCGTCAGCCCGCAAACGGAACAGGCACACAGAACATTCAGCAACATTGCCTTTTACGACATGAGCCGATGAGATAAGATTATTGTCTTGTGCTTTTCAAACGTTGACATTAACATGCAGAGGGAAAAGTAAAAGCATTTAGACGATTTAAAATACCTCGGTTAAATAGACTCCAATAAAGTAAGTAAACGGGTTTTATGAGCCTGCTGTCTAGACATGACAAACATACGTTACTGAATAAAGACAAATCCGAATCGGTTTATTTATTATTAAAGGCTCGGCTCAACCTAATGAGATGATAATGGCCCCGGAGTCTGAGACTGTTATTCAAATCACTCAGCTGAATAGGACTTGGCATTGTAAAACAGCCACATTAAACTGAATTCTCACCCTACATATTTGTCTGATCAGGATGGCTCCCATTGGTTTAAAGAGCCATGTAGAAACCAATCTAAGCTTATTGGCTTATAATTTTACATCCCCCATAAGCGAGGCAATAAAATACTACTCTACAAATAAAAGTCAGGGTGAGGGCCAAAGGCCGGCCATTTTCTAGACAGCTGGATGAGACAGTGGGAGACTGTATTGCAGCCAAATGGCTCCACACAGCCAGCACACCACAACTGACCACAGTACACGGGTTTCACGGCCGATCTCTGGTCATGGGACAGGTATGAGGAAATCCTAATTCACTCGAATCAAGGATTTTTAAATTAGGAATTAAGTAATTAATAAAACAACAGGATTGGGATAGCCCAATTAAATATTATGACTCAATGTCTCTTATTTATTTTGCAACAAATTCACATTTTTATTTTATTGTTTTATTATCGTCTAACTGCTTATTAGAAGAGTGTCAGTCAGACTTAAGATGAGCCGAAGTAACAAAGTTTAGCTTACATAATATATCAAAATATCATTTTTTTCACATATTTAAAATTGTGTGTAGGCTGAGTCATTAACAATCACAATAGAAGGCAACTCGAATTACTTTTCCTTAATGTTAATTAAGAAAAGTGATTAGCACAACCTTTAGACTACAATATATCCACACACTCACACATATATACTCAATATATACACACACTCTATACTTCAACACTCACTGTGTGGTTTTTTCAGCCCCACTGATCTTATAGATGGACTTTGTAGTTCTACATTTACATTCATACATTCATACATAATTTATTAGTCCACTTTAGCATGTTCTCTGATGATCAGGACCCCCACAGAGGAGGTATTATGGTGGTGGATGACTCTCAGTACTGCAGTGATGCTGACATGGTGGTGCAGGTGTGTTAGTGTGTTGTGCTGCTACGAGTGGATCAGACACAGCAGTGCTGCTGGACAGAGAACAGTCCAACAATCAGAACGTACAGGGGTCTGATCCACTCGTACCATCATCCACCACTTTAATGATACCTGCTCTGTGGGGGTTCAGATCATCAGAGCACAGAGTAAAGATGGAACTACAGAACGTAATTGCAGAACTACAAAGCCCATCTCTATGGTATGAAATGGCCATTGAGTGTTTAGATAGATAGATGGGATTACATAGTTTGTTGTAATAAATATGTAAACAAACCTGGTGTTCTGTAACATATGCAACTTGTCTAAAAATATATAGAGTTCACATTGTGCTTGTTGTGACATGCAGTAATGAGGTGGGATCCCAATTGCTGCTTAAACCGAGATACATATTAGGTAATGCTAAACATGACATATCAAACTTTATTTTTTCGGTTTGCCACAGTCTCTGCAAAACATGCAGATAGATCAATACGGCGAGTATTTAAATAAATCCAGAGACTGTGCTCGGATTTTGATAGGTTAATTGGATTGCTTCTCTTTCCTCCACTGTTACATGTAACCTTTAAAATGACCTTTAAAATTTGAAGGGATGGACCACACCCGGACTTCTTAAATAATTTATGCCTGCATTATATATTGATAATAGTGTAATAATGATATATTTCCCTATAATGCTATACCTTCAGAGCTAAGCAAGATTTCCATCGTAATTGGTAGGGGACAAACACAGCGGTACATTTGAAACGACTATATGAAGGGCAAACACAACTAGAAGAAGTAAATCAGATCTTTTCATCCCATAACATGCCGTCATTTGACACACAGCTGTTAGACGCGCAGGAGGCCCATCATTCTTCTTGTTTCGTTTCTAATCTCCACATCGAGTCATTATCACGCCCTGTGAGAGCAGACTGACTGTGTTCAGTATGTCACATCAAGTCACTTTTATGTCGGAGTTCGCTTTCGTCAACACTCGTGAAACAGGAACGATTTAAGAGCTTTTCCCATCAAGATGATGGACTGAAAATAGAATGTGTCCTAATAACAAACCCGTCTCCTTCCAACCAAAAACAACAACGTATAATGCTAGCAAACAAGCCACAAACAATACCCGCACACCACGGAACGAACAGCCAGAAGCAAATCGTGAAGGTGATACAACTTTAGTGTTGTAAATCGCTCTGTATAAGCAGCGACAAAGTCCTGATAGCGCTGATGAAAGGATCCCGATATGGTAATGAGGATTTATGATTTATCAGGGATTTGATCACTGGTTAATCCCTCTTGATATCCTAATCCATGCTGTACGCATCGTAATCCGCTTTCATAATGCATGTTGAAGGTGAGAACTCTTTAACAGGCAGCTGCTTTTTAATTATTTCTCACAGCTGTCATGCATGTGCTGAAACATGCAAAAGTTTTGACACCCCACCGAGAAATATACAAGTATTTGTGATTGTTCTTACCGTCAATAAGCCAAAATATTAAAGGGAACATGGGACTTTTTTGACGTATTAAAAAATATTTAAATATTGAGAAACAGACACTTTATATTAGTGAATGTTGGATTTAGTCACATTGCTACTGTGGCTTTGTGGTTAGCATGTTCTCCTCTCAGCACTAGGGATTCCTGGTGTGAATTCCAATCTGGGTGGAGTTTCCATGTTCTCCCCGTGTCTGTGTGGGTTTCCTTCGGGTTCTCCGCTTTCCTCCCACAGTCCAAAAACATGGTCAATTGAATTCTCCAAATTGCCCCATATAGAGTGTGTCTGTGTGAGTGAGTGTGTGCCTAGCGATAGATTTGGCGCCCGTTCTGGGTGTATCTGCCCAGCGCCCGAAAAGGTTCTCCCCTGGATGGGTATGGGGAACCCCCTCGTGACCCTAGTACAGGATAAAGTGGAAGATAATGGATGGATGGATGGATGGAATTTGGGGACCAGGGCAGCACGGTGGCTTAGTGGTTGGCACAACCGCCTCTAAGTGCTGGAGAACTGGGTTCGAATTCCGATCTGGGTGGAGTTTCCGTGTTCTCTCCGTGTCCTCATGGGTTTCGTCCCACAATCCAAAAACATGGATTCAATGTGAACTGGATGCTCTAATTTGCCCCATATACAGTATATAGTCTGCCTGTGTAAGTGAGTGCGTTCCCAGTGATGAATTGGCAACCTGTCCTGGGTGGCAACCTGTCCTGGATGGCCATGGGGAACCTTTCCACATCCCTAATATAGGACAAAGTGGAAGATAATGAATGAATGAACTTGGGGAACCACAGTGAACAAGGCAAGGAACGTAAACACATGTGGAAGATCTTGACCGGACCACACAGAACTCTGACCTCAGCCCGTTTGAAAAGCTTCATGATGATTCAGAAGTGTCTGTGTCTGACCTTTCGAATAAACTGACCAAAATTCTTACTTTGGACAAACTTAATTATTTTGAATTCAAACAGTAAAATGAATCGTGTTTTTCTTTATACACCTAAAGCTTCAAGTAACAGATTTTTAATATAAACTGTCAGGCTTAATGTGTTATTTTCATTAGGAGAAATTATTTGATATTAAATGCAGTTGTTTAATAACGTCAGTTAACGGTGAACACAGATTCCCTGCTGCGAACTCCAGATTTTAATTTAATCATCAAGGTCGTTCACATTTACTCGTTACATAAAAGGCCGATTTCTTGGATGCCATTACTCAAATCATAATAAAACTCAGACTTCTATGTTAAAGTGGTATTTAACATTTAAACTAGATATTAAAAATAAAAACGCTATCAAATTGTTCCTGGTTTTATTAATTCAGATTAATTATTGAGCAAAACACTAACTACACATTTTTTTGTGTCATCTTTTCCAATTATACAAAATACTCACTTGACGGTTGTCATTCTAAGCTTTCTGTCATCGTGATTAACAGCCTTACATGCCTGACGGTAAGCTTCACCTCACACTAAATGTATCCTTGGGATTGCTTATTTTTGAGATATACGAACAGCATTGCGGGAACATTTTATCTAAACCTTCCTCCTGTCCATAATCTATTCATATTGAATCAGGACGGTTTGGTCTTGCAGTCCACCTCCTAGCACATTAAAGATTAATCTTCATGCACTGATATGAATGCATCAGATGCAGTAATGCCGGCGCTTTTAAACACCATGTCCCTTCACTCAGCAACGGATTAGATACTTAATCTTAACATCTTAATGCTCCACTTTGTACAGTATACGTAAAATCTGAGACAGTAGCTCGGCTGTTGCTGGGCAGTTAGCAGTTAGTCATCCTCTAATCCTTCATCAGTGCATCAGGATTCTGCAGACAGGATGTTGGTGCTGGATATTTTTGGAAGGTGGATTATTCTCAGTCCTGCAGTGTCACTGAGGTGTTTTTGAAAAGCCACCAGTATTGATGTGGCTGATCATACCAGCACCACCCATCCCCTAATCAATTAAGGGAATGGTATAATAACTATCCAATTATTATATGTACAATACAGTATTGCTGGGCAATCTGTTTTTTGGAAAAATTACTTCATTCATGATATTTCTTGCTGTGCAATCTGATGTCCTCTATAGAGTTTTTCTATTGTTTTCTCTCTGTGTTACATATCATGCACATAATTAATTCATTATCCTCTGTTTAATCTTCTACTAGGGTAATGCCCATCCAGGGGAGAACGTTTCTGGCACTGCATAGATACACCCAGGATGGGGCACCAATCTATCACTGGGCACACACTCACATACACACAAACACACTATATGGGGAAATTTAGAGCATTCAATTTACCTTGAATCCATCTTTTTGGACTGTGGGAGGAAACCAGAGAACCTGGAGGAAACCCACACGGACACGGGAAGAGCATGGAAACTCCACCCAGATTGGGATTCGAACCATAATCCCCATAGGTTCTGAATCTGAGAGGTGAACATGCTAA
The DNA here is from genome assembly GCA_019802505.1 of Corydoras sp. C115. Taxonomy (NCBI): domain Eukaryota; kingdom Metazoa; phylum Chordata; class Actinopteri; order Siluriformes; family Callichthyidae; genus Corydoras; species Corydoras sp. C115. The sequence continues at coordinate 601,593 of JAFMOC010000205.1, forward strand.
CCACTAAGTGTAATTAGAACATGCTAACCACTACCGTGCCACCGGGGGGGGGGGGGTCCCCATCCAGGGAGAATATATGGGGCAATTTGGACAATTCCATTGACTTGATCCATGTTTTTGGACCGTGGGAGGAAACCGGAGAACCAAGAGGAAACCCACGCGGACACGGGGAGAACATGGAATCCCTAGCGCTGATAGGCGAACATGCTCAAAACCACAAAGACACCATGCCGCCCATGTACATGATTGAGCATCTTATTTTATTTTATTTTGTTTAGACTGATTTCTATTTCTATTATATTTTTCGTTTTAATTACTTCTCTTAATAGATATATTAGATGTAATTTTTCAATAACTGTCACTTTGCTGTTGAGAAAGTGACCAATGGATTATCTTATCTTTATACTTATGTTAAAGGATTATCTTATCTTAAAACCCCAACACTTTCCTCTCTGCGGTGATCCTATGGGGGAGCACTATAGAGTGCAGCAATATGGCAAGTGAAACTGATAAATTTGACATTTAATAAAAAAAATCTGGACTTTAGAATGCCTTAAAATTAGATAAACACACCTTTAGAGGAGGAACAACTCAGAACAAATTACTCATATTATTATGGATTTTAAAAAGCAATAAAGCTCCATGTAAGAACACCATACACCCCATAAATCAGTAGCTCATAGAACTAGCTTTAAAAGCAATAACTTTATGACAATAAGTAATCTTTTACTATATGACTTTAGTTGGTCTATTTGGGGGTCAATTTATCAGCCAGTTTTATCCAAAGCAACTTATCAAGTATCGCATCTTGAAGGTTGGGGTAAGAACACAGGCTCAGCAGTGACACAGCATCCCTAGTGTTTGAGGGCTTTGCTCAAGGATCCATTTTGGCACATTTTTGTTGACTTGGATGGTGATGTGAACCTCCACTCTTCAGCCCAACACCATAACCACAGAGCTACCCACTCCTATGACTTTAGTCCCACTCATCTTTACATGTTTTACATTGCATCAGTTGATTTAAATAATAAGAGCATTAAAATGCACAATTCCACCAAAATATTACAACTAGAGTGGTGTCAAGACTTTGACTGGACCATTGCAACTCTTTTTTTAGAATATATGGTTTGCTTGCGGGTGAGTGAGTGTGTGCCCAGTGAGAGATTGGCGCCCTGTCCTGGGTGTATCTGCCCAGCGCCCGAAACGTTCTCCCCTGGATGGGCATGGGGAACCCCCCGCGACCCTACTAGAGGATAAAGCTGAAGATAATGGATGGATAGATGGATGGTTTGCTTGCTACTACTGTCTTATTGTCTGGCTCAGTTTTAGCCGAGCTTAATCTATTGGATGCAGCGCCTTACAGCTGACTTTATAAAACTGGGATATACAGAAAAGTATAGGGTTGATTTAAGGACTGCACGTTGCCCCAGGGTCATGTGGCTGCAAAAGCCCTAAACGTCTCTCCACCACCGTGTGTAAATTTGCTGGAATATCCACTGTGGGAAGTTTGTCAGCTGTCTTATAAGTTTTCCACTTGTAAACAATCTTTCTCATTCTGAAATGATGGACTTTAAAGTGTTTAGAAATGGCTCTATAACATTTCCCAGATTGATGGGCAGCAACGATAGCCTTGCTAAAAGCACTGCTGATGTCTTTGCTCCTTGGCATTGAGTTAACACACAAAAGAAATGCCGCAGACCTGAAAACCGCCAAAACTTTGGCTTTTATGTCACAGAAACAGTTGATGATTAATTAATCAAGGACTGTGATTAGCAGAACCAGACGGATACTTAACCCCTTGTGTTTTTTTTGCGACAAAGGGTGTAATCCATTTTCACATGCTAATTCTGTATTTTGCCAAAATATTTGTTCTACAAATACAGACACAGTGTTTTTAGTCATCTGCGGTCATCTGTTGGTCATCTGTGGTTGGCTTTGCCTAATTTCAATATCTTTCACCAGTGTTTGGGTAACACGTTCTATACATCTAGGAATTATAATGCATTATAAACACATTTATGATGTATTCATGATGTTTTATGACATAAAAACCTCTGTTAATGTACATAACTGTTTATATTGACACATATGAATCATTATAGCATATTCTTTACACTTTATAACACAAAGTGCATAAGGCATTTTAACACAACATTCATAACGCATTATAAATCATATATTAACTTATTTTGGAGATCAGTGGCATAAAGCTTTATTGCATTGGTTTTTAACAAATGCTTTTTGTACTTTTAAATACTTGTAAAAATGCTCATAACTGTTTATAACGGCTTATAAGCTCTCTTTACAGGCATTAGATGAATTGTTGATAAAAAGGAGACTGCATTAATATTAGTACATAATGACTTATAAATGTTCTTTACAGATCTTGAAGTGAAATCATCTTGTTTTAAGTAAAAATGTCTAAAAATCGAAAGTATTATAAAGCATTATGTCAATTTGTGTTATAAAGCCCAATGTCATTGTAATTACACTCTATGACTGTGATTATTAACATCTATATACATTAACAGAGGCTCCTGGTGAATGTTGAAAAGGATTATAAGTAACTTATAAAGCTTTCTGAATGCAATTATAAAGTATTATGAATACCGAATTCATAGAAAATGTTTTTTTTTAATTATGTCCCAACATGTACAATAAAATGAATGTCAATAATGTTTTTAAAAATAAATGCTATATGCAAAATGCAAGGTATAGACCCTAAACAGTATAGTGAAGACAAAACACAGGATAAACATACCAGTCTCTAACTAGATGCAAGGAAGAAACCTGGGTCACTAGAGGTGTGTGAAATCAGCATTGCATTCGCACACTCACATTCGCACAAACAAAGATTGGTGCACTGCTGATTTACTGACTGACAGAGCACAACCAATGGTTCAGGTTTAAGATCAAAATAAACAATAACTAATGAATATATATTATTATTCTGATATTCAATTCAGAATTAGCAAACACACAAACACACACACACTCACTACCAGCAAGGATACACAAAAGCAGAATAAAAAGAGCTCACACCACAGACCCAGGCAAGTGAACACAATAATATAGATGGACCAAACACATACATATCTTGCAAAAGCAGACCAAGCACTGGTGACAAAAAATAACAAGCTTTTAGGTGGGGAGGGGGGGGGAGGGATTGGGCAAAAATGTGTCAGGGACAGCAAGAAACAAGGGACGACACTCAACGACCCATCAATAAGCTTTTTCCGTCCAGGCATGCAAGCATTCACCACATTCTCCCATCATGCAGAAATTTCTGAAGATTTCCAATTGCTGGGTTTCCATGGCAATGCATGCAATGAAAGCGACCGAGAGGAAATGAAGGGGAGTCATCGAACTGGAAGGGGTTTAGCAAACAAGAAAATGATCTCACAATACAATGCAAGAGATTAGCAGGACCTTAGAACGATGCTAATTGTTATGATTCAACTGCATTTAAGGCATGTAAGATTTGACAAATGTTACATCTGAAGTGTTTTAACACTCGTTCTGATTGTAGAGTGTGTGTGTGTGTGTGTGTATGCGTGTATTGCTCTTTGTCCAAATGTGAACTTAAAAAGCCAAAAAAGAGAGAAAAAAGAACTAAAAACACACCAACCTTCTCGCAGCTCTGGGGGGTGTAAGGGGGGTTGATGCAGAACACAATGACATGAGGAGCCGAGAAGAAAACCATGAAACACAGAAAGAGAGTAAAAAAGGCCACCGCAAAGGACTTTCAAACCTGCCACATTCCCACCTCTGATGATGACCCCACTGCTTACCTTTTTCTCTTAGTTAATCTATTTTTTTTCCCCTTAAGCATTTGATTATTGTGTCCAAACAAATAGCAATTCTTTCCTTGTGGCAGTCATATTGAGTAAATCAATCCAAATGCAGCTATGTATCCTAGCTTGCAAGGCCTTACTCTACTCTGACAAGAAAATAAAAGGTTTTATTGCTTAAAAAAGAAACAAAGAAAACAGAAAATAAGCAAACCAATGACACCATTTCACAATGCAGCAAACTCTAACTGTACATGGGTAAGAAATAACAGTACATTGCATCCTATCAGTAATCTAAAGGTTTGGGTCATGCTTAACAAATATAAGATTAAAGATTGCCATCATTAAGACTGGTTAGGAAATAAAATGGGGGGGAAAGCACTATAAACCAGCAGTATTAGTTTAGTGTTAATATTATCATGCTGAAATCATATTGTCTGTTTAACATGGGGCAAGCAGTACGGTCTGCAAATACAAACAGGTCATATATTTACATGGAGTTATGAAGGACCAATATTTATTCACAGTATATGACTGATACAGATACACATTGCTTATATTTGTTGTTAGGGAGCTACCTGTCGTGTACATATCAGAATTTCAGCCTAAGAGACATTACAGCTGCATTCGGAGGCCATGTCCTGATGGGATTTACAGAAAGCTGCCACATTTACCAAATACCCACTTACCTTCATTTTATACACTTTAATAAATTAGCATAAGCTCTTTCCACTCTGCTACACCTTTAACAGTTTTTAGCACTTAGCCTTACTGCAAATACCATTAACCGCGTTTAGAAAAGCAATTACATAATGGAAATCCAATTTGTTTCTTATCAATTAACTTTTATAATGACTGAGACTCTGAACTGGAACTAGAGGGAAACCTGTGAAGAAAGTTGTATGTCTAGAATTTATATATATGTCTAGAATTTATATATATACCATATGTTTTATCCTTGATTTGTCAGAGTATCAAGTTTGTATTGTTTTCTGTATGTATAGTGTTTGTTTGTTTTTCTGCTTTACCCAAAATATCTGTAGGTTGAATTTTTTTTTTATTAATGCACCCACCAATCCAACCACCCACCCAACCACCCACCTACACAACCTTTCATTCATCATTCCAACCATCCCTGCACCAACCAATCCAATATCTCGCCCACCCATAAATCAACCCGTCCATCTATCCATCATCCCTCCATTTATTCGCTCACCCATCCATCCATCCATTCATCATCTATTTATTGGTACATATATATACTCCTCCACCAATACATCTATAATCCTAACCATCTGTCCAATTACCCATCCATCTATAAATGTACCTTCGCACCCAGTTATCCACCTACTTACCATCTAAATATTAACTGACCCATTCCCCTACCCCTTTACCTGATTGTTTACTTACTGATCCACCCACCTTTTACCCACCCATTTATTTACCCTTCCAAACAACATTTATCCATCCATCCATACACACCACATACCCAATCACCTATTCATTCATCAATGCGTCCATTCATACACCTACAGAGGTGCTTGGAAAATTGTCTATATTTTTGAATGGTTAAAAAAAACACCATTTTACTGCGCTTATTGCAAATTTTTTTATTTCCCATTTTGTATATATAAACACAACTAAAGGAGCATCTGTAAAAACTGCAATTTCCCTCTGTGGATTAATAAAGTATTCTGATTCCGATTGTTTTATCTATTATTTTTTATATACCTTTAGGACGTACTTACAAATATAAAGGTTTGCCTCAAATTAACTGAACATTAATTTGAAGCAAAAGTCCAAAAAAAGTCTTTATTTTCCTGCAGTTAATGTTCTAATCAAATGCAAACACCCAATTAGTCTTAAAAGAACAAATAGCTGAATCCAAAGTCAATAATTATTTTTCATAACGTGTGCAGGAATTCAAAACTGAAAACCCTCCATCCATCCATCCATTTATCTGGCACCAAATATTTACCTTTTTTTTCCCCTCAACTGAAATTCATCTTCCTGCAGTTTATTTAATAACTTAAATACACCCCATCAGTTTAATTAAAAAAAACTCCAGAGCAATAAATCCAGAAGTCCGTTATAATTTTTCATTTCATGTGCAGGAAGTCAGAACTTACTGATCTAGTTGGCTATTCATCCATCCACACATTTATATAAAAAAATAAATAAATAAAATAAAAAAAAAGAAAACAAGAACGATGCAAAACAAATCTGACCCATATATCTTTTAGGTGCTGCATGTGATACTGCAGTGCAGTATCGTACTTAAAATTCTTTGGTTGGAAGGAAAATCAATAGACAATTACATTATATAGGCAGTTACAATGTTCTACTTAGGAATTTGATTATTTATAAAACAACCATAAAAAGGAGCAGCTTTCCCTGCAGGTTGAATGAAACAGTATTACCTATGTGGTACCTACTGTAATCCGTACCTCGCACATAAAGATTGGCAGGGGAGGAGTAGCGTACGCCTCGAGAGTTGGACGCTACACATTCGTATTTCCCCTGGTCCGTCTCCTCACTCCGCTCTATCTGCAAAGCACCTGGAGAGAAGGATGGGGGGGGGGAGAGAAAGAGAGAGAGAGAGCGAAAGTGTGAGAGAGTGGAAATGATACAGAATAAAATCGTGGGGGAGGGAGACAAAGACAAGCAGGGAGGTGGTGGAAAAGTGTGAAAAAGGAAGAGACAAGGTGGGGGAGGAAGAAGAAGAGTGAGAGATATGAAATGAGAGCAAGAAGCAAATGTGAAGGAAAATTCAATTGCAAACATAATCGAGAAGAAGAAATTGAAGAGAGAGAATGAAGATTGGGATGGAATTAGGATGAAGTGTGTAGAGATGAAGAGGAAAAATGGCAGGTGAGATGAAAAGGTAGATCAACAGGGAAAGAAAACGACAGACAGAGGGAGAGAAAGAAGGAAATGATGGAGAAGGCAAAACATTGAATTAGTGCTTTATCCTTCATTTTAACACAAAACAAACTGATTTACATCCACGAACATCTCCACCCCAATCTGAATGCATGACAATACGTCATATGTTGTCACTCACAGAATCACCCTTCATTGTAACTGCCTACTTGAGCAGCTTATATTTTTATTGTATTTTATGGTTCCTGTCTCTTTAAGGACATTACGGATGTTCATTTTTCTAAAGCTTCAAGGCTTTAAAATTTCCAATGTTAGAATTAAGGGTTAAAGTGTTTAAGGTGTTAAGGAACAAGAAGCATGAAGACATATACTATGCAGCCAATGAGATTTGTGTTCTGTTTGCATACTATTTGTGTTTACATAAGGTTCATTACCTTTTCTAGTATTAAGGTGAAGTCATATGTCATTCTGTGATGTGTACATGTATAAATATATAAGTCAAGATGTAAATTCAGGCGACACGGTGGCTTAGTGGTCAGCACGTTCTCCTCTCAGCGCTAGGGATTCCCGGTTCGAATCCCCATCTGGGTGGAGTTTCCATGTTCTCCCCGTGTCTGCGTGGGTTTCCTCCGGGTTCTCCGGTTTCCTCCCACAGTCCAAAAACATGGATCAAGTCAATTGAATTCTCAAAATTGCCCCATATAGAGTGTGTTTGTGTGAGTGAGTGTGTGCCCAGCGATGGATTGGCGCCCTGTCCTGGGTCTATCTGCCCAGCGCCCGAGACGTTCTCCCCTGGATGGGCATGGGGAACCCCACCTCCAAACCCTACCCTACCCGACCCTAATAGAGGATAAAGCGGGAGATAATGAATGTCTTATAAAGCCTTATGTCAAATTTTTATAACAATTTATGACCATGATTATGAAAATCTATGGTCATAGATTTTGAATCTATGAGTCAATTGAATTCTCAAAATTGCTCCATATAGTGTGTGTCTGTGTGAGTGAGTGGGTGCCCAGTGATAGATTGGCGCCCTGTCCTGGGTCTATCTGCCCAGCGCCCGAAACGTTCTCCCCTGGATGGGCATGGGGAACCCCCCCGCGACCCTAATAGAGGATAAAGCGGGAGATAATGAATGAATGAATGAAGATGTAAATTCATGTGGTTAAACAAGCAAAGGGTCATTCTTAACACTGAGAGTTTATTCATTTTCACTTATTTGTTTGTGTAGTTCTCTTTATTGTCTTTAACTTTGCTATATTTTTTTCTCTTTCAGCTGCTAAAGCAACACGTAGGGCAGGTTTACTAAATAAATAATAAATAGACTTGCCAAAATGCAATGATGTGACAGTGAGAGTAGCAAACCCCGGGTTATTTTTTCGCAGTGGGATTTGGCTCCACCTTTTTCCATTCTCTCACCTTTGCGTGCAGATGGGGAATGACATTGCATTATGCTGATGCTGGAGCAGAGCTCCAGTCTCAGATCGCCTGTCCAGCATCAGCATCATGACTCAGTGCATCTATAAACTACATGTAGAAATATATTGGAAACATTTTTTACCTAAATACAGTATTCATAATGCATTATTAACACATTTTTATTAAAGTATTCATAATGCTTTATAATACTGGTCATAAGCCATTGTTAATGTCTATAGATGTACATAACCACAAAGTGTTAGAAGAACATGCCATAAGGCTTTATAACACACAAGTGACATAATGCATTATAAATTATATATTTTAACTGTTCATCAACTTATTATAGAGACCAGGGACATAAAGCTTTATAACATTTGTGTTTAACGAACGCTTTAACTGAAAATTACTTCATACAGTAAGTGCTCATAACTGTTTATAAAAGCTTATAAGCTCTCTTTACAGGCATAAAGGAAATTGTTGTCATTAATTACCTCTTTGAAAGAGACTGTATACATAGTAGTACATAATGCCTTATAAATGCTCTTTACAGACTTTAAGTAAAGTGCAATCATCTTGTTTTAAGCAAGAATGTCGAAACATCCAAAGTTTAAATCAGTTTGTATTATAATGCATTATGTCACTTTGTGTTATAAAGCCTTATGTTATTTCCTAACAATTTAATGACCATAATTATGTACATCTAACTACATTAACAAAGGCTTATGACAAATGTTATGAAGCGTTATGAATTCCTTATAAATGCACTTATAATGCATTATGAATACAGGATTCATAGAAAGTGATACCATAAATATTAATATTTAATCAATTCAAGTATGAGTTAGATCATTCGCAACTTCATCTTGTAAAATTTCCTTCATTCTCAAAAATCGAAGGATTAAATCTGTCTGGGACCAAAATAATTTTTACAACATAACAGGTTTTAAAATGTTGGAGGTGTTAATAACAATTATTGATGCGCTTAAAATAAGTAATGGCTAATTTAAATGCAACTTTAAACTTTTTCTAACTTCAGTTCTAATCATGTGGTGTTGGGTAAAGTTGTAAGATTTCACACAAGCTAAAAAATCTAGTCTGAATCTAATATAGTTCATCACAGAGTCATCGAGACAAATACCAGCTTTTAATTATTTATTATTAGTTTTTATATTTATACAATTATTGTAAATTGTCTTTTCTGCCTACTGCGTTTACACACTGAGGAATTTGTCCTCCACAAAGCTAACCTTAGGGGTTGGGTGCCTTGCCCAAGGGCACGTCAGCCATAGTACTTGGTGGAACCAGGAATGGAACCGGGGTTCTTCAGGTCGCAAGGCTGGATCCTTAACCACAAGCCTATGATTGCCCACATTCACTTTAAAACTCATTTCATAACACACTTTTGGGCAAGTCATGGTCTTATTGCAGCAAAATTGCAGAAATAGCATCAGATAGATATAGATGGAGAGGGAGGGAGATAGACGTAGAGATGCAGAGAAACAGAAAGAGACACACAGACAGGTGGAGGATTTTCAGGTGGATGTGTGTCACATTAACTTGTTAAAAAATATCACCAGAAAGACAGTGGTGTACTTCATGTCATCACAACTTGGAACTTTAATAGTATTTAAGTTAAAGCATGTGTTCTTAAGGTATAAAGGAAAATAATTTAAGTGTGCTCTGCTAATAATTGTGTGAATTTCATTCTAGCCGATCACCACAAGCCATAAACACTAAGCTACCACGGCCACAAAAATAGAAACAAAAAGACTAAACTAATTCTCTAGTTCTTACCCGAATAGATTAATGAAGCAATAAGAAATGATAACTCTTTCTATGAATCTAGTATTCATAATGCTTTGTAAGTGCATTTATAAAGCATTATAAAGCATTTTGAAAGCATTTATAATGCTTTATATCAAGTCTTTGTTAATGTACATAGTTGTTCATAATGTTCATAATCATTGTCATAAACTGTTATAACAATTTGACATAAGGCTTTATAACACAAAGTCACATAATGCATTATAATATGAACTTTTGATTCTTTGGATGTTTCGACATTCTTACTTAAAACAAGATGATTACAGTTCTGAAAAGAGCATTTATAAGCTTTTATAAGTCATTATGTACTACTATGATTGCAGTCTCTTTGGAAGAGGTAATCAATAACAACACTTATAAAAGCTTATAAGCTTTTTATAAACAGCTATGAGCACTTATAAATCATTTTAGCATTTTCAGGAAAAGCGTTCATTAAATACAAAGGTTATAAGGCTTTATGTGACTGGTCTCTATAATAAGTTGACGAACAGTACAGTACAAAATACACTTTGTATTATAAAGCCTTATGGCATGTTCTTATAACACTTTGAGAGTGTGGTTATGTACATCTATGGACATTAACAAAGGCTAATTACAAGTATTATGAAGCATTATGGAGACATTATAAAGCTTTATAAAGCATTATGTACACCGAATTTAGGTAGAGTGTTACCGAAATGACATAAATAGTAGAGCAGGTAAGTAAGACCAATAATGTGTTAATAAGTCAATTAAAAGCTTCATAGCTGTATCATTTGCATTTATGGGTTTGCCCATGTTTTCCCAGGTCTATATATAAAATGAATGCCTGCTTTCTTTTTACAATAATGACATGAATACTATACCTTCATGTTCTTGACTTCTTATAATTCCACGCCATCTGCACTGTCATATACACAGTGCTAATCATGAACCTTGGACTATTTATAACACTTGCACCACCCTACTACCTCATGCATTTATATCACTACTTAAATCGACTTCCACTATTTGCACTTCTGGTGAGATTCTAAATGCAGTTAACCGGCTTTGTACTTCTTCCTGCACAATGACACTGAAGTAATAAAACCAGGAAATATAACAGTAACTTTGATTCCTCCCAAAATCTAATTGTATTGCCCTTAGATGACATCAATAAGTTTGGTACCCTACCATTTGCTGAAGCTTGTGAAGATGCCCACAAGCCATATAAATACTGATCTGACATTTTTTCGAACCTCTCATGATCTATTCCGCTCCACACTTTGCTTATCTTAAGGTTTCCGTGGGACAAGGGTGTGTTACCCATAAACACACAAACATGGCAGACCAAGCCCTCAAGGGAGGCAGCGTGTTGATAATAAGAGCAGACAAATGCTTCGCTCTGTCTCTCACGAAGCCTCTCTGTGGTTTAGAAGAGTCGATCCTGGCAACAAATTCGTACCTCCACATACACCCAGCTAGCACAGACCCCACATTGATCCACAAGATTCAGGTGGAACAGACTAATGAGAGTGCAGCAAATCTGAACAAACAAGCAACCATCCACAAAGTAATAAGCTGTGCTTTTGTGCACTCACACACACACACACACACACACACACACACACACACACACACACACACACACACACACAGATAGACACACATTGACACCCACTGACACACACACACAAGGTGTTATGTGTAACAGGGGTTTCTGCAAAAAAATGCCTTTATTTGGGCCATTTAATGCAAAACATTTGTTAAAGCAATTTAAAGTAAAGTTTGGTCTTGTTAACTAGTGCTCTGTGCTGTGCAACTCATCTAGTATTTCATTCTCGCTCTACACGTCTCTCTCTCTCTCTCTCTTTTTGCTCTAAGTATGTTTTAAATAGGCCATATTTAGACTGCAACTGTGTGCACATTGCGGGGAATTAACTCTGAAATGAAATAGATCAGCTTGCTTTAATATTCCTGCTAACTTCACATTGTCGAGAACGTTGGTGAGAAAATTAAGATTTTCATTTCAAATAAAATAAAATCTGCAAAGAGCATTTCTACTCTTTTAGAACTTTGTATGTACTGACACACTGCAAAAAAGCAAGTCTTTAAAAGTATTCTCCAAATTGCCCCATGTAGTGAGTTTGCCCAGTGATAGATTGGCACTGGGTGTATCTGCCCAGCTCCCGAAACATTCTACGCAGGATGGGCATGGGGAACCCCCCTGTGACCCTAGTAGAGGATAAAGCGGAAGATGATGGATGGATAATAAATGTTGCTTATAACAGTTAAAATGGTCTTATAAATGTTATTTTATCTAAATTTAAAGTAGGAGGTAGGGATTCTCATTCTGTGCAATGCAGACATGTTTTGAATAACAACTCTTTAGAGCAGTGCTATACTTGTCAAAGACCTGCATGGCATGCGTTTGCCCATTGATCAGCTTCTGAGAGAAGTACAGCACCTTCAGATTTGAGCAGCTAGTCTGAAAATACCTCAAAACCGTAGCCTGGGGGTGTAACTAAAATGGCATCAGAGATGGAATACTTCGTTTTTTTTTTATCTTACTTTGTAATGAGCATTTTCTATCTCTCCTCTATCCTCCTACACTAGGCCGCTTGTGCCCTCTTACCCCCTAAACCACTTTTAGCCTCTACTGCTGTCAATTTACAGATGCACATTAAGTTTTCTCCTCTGCAAAATCACCTCCCTTTGAAACTTCTTAGCCCCGACTTCATCAGTTGTGTTGACGTGAGGAGAGACAAACAAAAAGGAGGCTGGAAAAAAGGCTGTCTGATGCAGCACAATAACTAATGACCAACACGACACATGCAAGGATGGGGTTGGGAACATTTATAGGGAATCCATGGAGACATTAGGTGCTATATGGGAATGTGGGAAAGACTGTGTGTCCGTGTGCTTATTTACACCTGTGCAGCAGGTAAGGTAAGCGGCGTGTGTTCTACTCAAGTTCTACCAATCACACTTACCATCTGTTGTCCTATAATGTATTCATAGACACACTGAGTTACGGACACACAGGTAACGGTGCATGCTGAGATTCTGGCAACATTTCTCCCCTAACCTCTAGCCACAAATGTCCAACACACACACACACACACACACACACGTAAACATATGCACACACACACACAAACACGTAAACATATGCACACACACGGGTAAAAAGCATTGAAGCTGAAATAATTTCATGTCTTTACCATTAAGCCTCAAATAGCACTTTATAGTAATATGAATAAATATATATATATATATATAAAAAAAAAAATATATATATATATATATATATATATATATATATATATATATATATATATATATATATATATATATATATATATATGAATTTAAATTGAATACAAATTTAAAAGAAAAATGTGGTATCTTAACAATGTTAGAATCAACATCTAAACCAGTACAAATGAAAGAACTATTCCATTTCTGTTTAATATTCTTTTGTCTAATTATAAGAATTTGCAGTTTCTACAGTAGATGGAAGGAATGATGGGGATTATAGCTAAATTAAAAAAAAGTTGGAGCAATAATAATACTATTAGAGGACTGACTAATTAAGGGCACCAATATTTTGCTGGGCACACCTTCACACAGCAATTTAGAGCAGTCAATTTACCTTGAATCCATGTTTTTGGACTGTGGGAGGAAAATGGAGGACCTGGAGGAAACCCATGTGGACACAGGGAGAACATGAAAACTCCCATCCAGATTGGGATCCGAACCCAAATCTCCAGCACTGAGAGGTGAAGCTGCTAACCACTAAGCCACCATGCCACCCCGGTCACCAAATTGTTCCCACAAAAGAATTTGTTTAAATTATTATCTAGTTATAAATTAAATGCATCTAGGTGCTTGTTTTTAAAACTGGGTAGAGGGTGTAGTAACTCAGTGGTTAGGTTGTGGGGTATCAATCTAAAGGTTGTTCGAATCCCAGGTTCACTGAAGTTACCATTGTGGGTTCTTGAGTAAGAATCTTAACCCTAATTGCTCCAGGGATGCTGTATCAACCCTGCACTTTGTAAGTCGCTTTGGATAAAAGCGTCTGATAAATTTAATGTATGTGCAGCAATGTGACTAAATCCAACATTTACATTTAATACTTCAAAGTTTGTATGTCTCAATACTTAAAGATTTTAAATAAGTCACTTTAATATTGAGGCTTATTGACAGTAAGAAAATTGTGCTGCCTAATGCCTTTAATATGTTTATTTTAACAAAACTTTTCAAGATATTATTTGTCAGTAGTGATCCTATCTTAGGGGCGGCACGGTGGCTTAGCGGTTAGCATGTTCTCCTCTCAGCGCTAGGGATTCCCGGTTCGAATCCCAATCTGGGTGGAGTTTCCATGTTCTCCCAATCCAAAAATGTGGATCAAGGTCAATTGAACTCTTCAAATTGCCCCATATAGAGTGTGTCTGTGTGAGTGAGTGTGTGCCCAGTGATAGATTGGCGCCCTGTCCTGGGTGTATCTGCCCAATGCCTGAAACGTTCTCTCCTGGATGGGCATGGGGAACCCCCTGTGACCCTAAGATAATGGATGGATGGGTTCTATCTTATATCTCCACCTTTTCATATGTTACAGGTTATCAATAATCAAATTATCTACATATATGACAATAATGTCTAATGATTTTTTTTTTTCAATTACAATGTATTAAGACAGCTGCCAATCAAATTAAAAGTGACTTTTACATTAAGTTTTCCTACAAGACGTATAGATTTACATAACAGTAAAATAAAAAAAAAAAAAAATAATAAATAAAAAACATTAATTTCAGTGCAGCAGGATGACACTGTGGGAAGCCATTGTTTCCTGACATCTTAAAAAAAAAGAGTATATTATGCAAAATACTTGCATCATTAATTAAATGGTCTTTAATTTCCTTAACAGTGTGATGTGAGAGTTATTACTGAATCCTAATAAGATGTGATTAGCACTCAGGTCCACTGAATAACCATTAAACCCCAGTCTTTCCCACCATCAGAGACCTCCAGTTAGATTCCAGATTCCAGTTAGACATAATGGAATGATAACATTATGCATCTCATAACTACTAATAAACACAATTTTAAAGTTCCACTGTATAACTAGGACTAATCATTATGTAAATATACTTATCGGCCAGATTAGGTACAGCTCATTGTTTCTGTCCTTACCATATAGTTGTCCTTGCCATATATAATTCCATTTTGTAGTCCATCTGTTTCTCTGCCTACTCTGTTAGTCCTAATTACTCTGTTGTCTGATGATTATTCACAAAACTTTAATAAATCCCCATGCCCATCCATGGGATAAGGTTTTGGGCGTTTGGCAGATACACCCAGGACAGGGCGCCAATCTATTGGGCACAGACTCTCTCACACACACACTATTGGGGCAATTTAGAGCAATTTAACTTTAATCCATGTTTTTGGACAGTGGAAGGAAAACGGAGAACCCAGAGACAAGCCACACAGATACAGGGACATCATTCAAACCTGGATCCCTTGCGCCGAGAGGCAAACGTGCTAACCACTAAGCCACAGTGTCGACAATCTGTTTAATGATGTTTTTTTTATTGTAATTAAAGCCAGTTCAATACATTAACGCAATATGATTTCTCAGAGAACTGTGGCAAACCCCCATCTTTTTCTCCCATATAGCACTGCAGGCATTTCCCAACACCAGTACTTACACCGAATCCAAAAAAACATGCTTAATCTTCATCTTATGCAACCTTTTCTCTGTCTCACACACAAACGATCACATTTAAGCAGTTCCCTCATCAGTCTGGGTTTGAATAGCAGCCAGAAAATCTTCATTAGCCTATTGTTAATCTTGCCTTGCAGAATACCGGAACAAGCAAAATGTCACTGAATTTTAAAATAATCCGTCTCCTCTAGTGCAGCAGAAAGAATGGGATCGACAGAGAGACAAAGGTAAGGCGCCGAGAATAAGAAAGAGGAATGAGAAAATGCAATAGTTCTAATGCAATGCCACCCCCATGTTTAATATAAAATCCAGCCAAAAACTGACTCTGTAAAACACATTAATTAGCATACACTGCCATCATTAATGCACTAAAGTTTGAGTGAAGAATTGGGATATGATCTTTGGCCAATAACATTCCTTAGGATTGACTAAAAGGGTGGTGCAATGGAAATCGTTGTTGCCTCACACCCAATGGGTTTGGGTTAAAGTGATGAAGTGGGTTTCCTCTGGGTCCTTCGGTCCAAAATCACGTTGTATTGGGGATAAATGAAGCAGACAGGATTTTTAACTCACAGAAACGAATTTTGCTTCTAAAAAGCATTAAAATTTTAATATTGGCCAATGTATCTTGTCGAAAATCATGCAAATGTCATTGCTATATCTCTGTCCTGAGATGTTATAGCTCATAGGGTATATCTGCCCAGTGCCCAAAATGTTCTCCCCTGGATGGGCATGGGGAACCTCCCCACGACCCTAATAGAGGATAAAGTAGAAGATAATGGATGGATATTAAGGGAAGAGTTGACACATGGAAAACATTCAAACCTGGATTCCTAGTGCTAGTCGTACTGGCCCCTAGTTGTTTATGGGGGAAAAAAAGTAAACTATAATTAATATGGATTAACTTTATAGAGATATTTAAAATGGAACCTGTAAGCACTTTATATTGTTGTATTTTTACATCTAGCGCAGTTACCATATGTCTGTGTCACTCATTGTTACTACGATGTGGAGAAAGTACACAATGAGCTAAAAAAAGTCTCTCCAATCAGGGTATAAATAACTATAACAGTCCTCAGGTCCTGCAGAATGTACACACTGCTTTCTCTAAGGGTTCTATGAACTATGCAAAAGCATTGAATGAATTTGTGGAATAACTGTGGGTGTAGTAGCTCAGTGGTCAGGGTGTTGGGCTATCAATCTGAAGGTTGGGGGTTCAAATCCCAGGTCCACTGAAGTTACCAATGTGGGTCCTTGAGCAAGACCCTTAACCCTCATTGCTCCAGGGATTGCTGTGGCCAACCATGTGCTTGCTTTGTAAGACACGTTGGATAAAAGCGTCTGCTAAATGACCAAATATAATGTAGATGTAACTGATGCAGGAAATCCACGCTGTCCATGGTGTCAGTAAACAATGGCAAAACGGCTAAAACCTAGTAAGGCACATCAGAGAACCCATTAACAAGTCATTATTGTGATGTACTATCTGGCCCTGGTGATGACATACAGTGATAGACACCGAGGCAAGATTTGAATTTAATAAACTTGTTCGGATGCAGATCTGGATCTGCGTTTTTGGGAGTTATTAGCTGTCCCGCTTCGTTTTATTATGTTTTTGCTTTATTATGTGGCGATCCATATTTAACGATAACGAGCACAGTCTAATCGGAAGCCCCGACTGAGTCACACACTGGATCCATGTCGCATCTGCGTCATTATTCTGCCCCTGCTTGTAATGCGAGATTTTAAAGTAATAAAAGGAGCCGAAAAAGACAATACTGAGAAACAGAAGTTAAAGGTATTAAAAAAAGACATAAAGAGAATTCCCTGTATGTCTGAGATGAAAACTGCACTGAGATCAAATTGATGTCCTTTTTGTTGTTCCCACTGTCCTCTCATAGTCTCTGTGGCACTTCCCATTACGTCTCATATATCGCACTTTGTCTTTTTTTGTCTCTCTCCCTCTCTTTTAACGGTAGATCAGTAAAGCTCTTATGTGTCCTGACACTCTCGTCTGCTCTCTCTTACTGTCTCGCCTTGTATGACTCATGTTAAGGGTCATGAAATGCACAACTTCTAATTACACCCTCTCGAGTGTGTAGCAGCAAGCTGCAAAACATTTGCCGTCGCGATGAAAACAGGCCGACAGCTCTATGATCGATCAGCTCTTTTAAAAGGCAGGGAAAACAAAAAACTCTTTACTTATAAACTCTTTACCACTGACAAGATGGCAGTGACTGACCTTAAACTGCAAGACAGTTAAGCCACCTTTATAAGAATGTGTTTTGCACCATAAAAGGACCGTCTGGGTTCTACCGGCCCGACACACTCGTCATATTAAGGATTGAAACGCGACTTTCAAACACTAAATTCAGGTTTTATTCAGAAGCTTTACTGCAGGTGTATAAAATTAAAGCACCGACCCATGCATATTAAACACCTTTATGCTTCTAACTTTGTGAGAACAGTTTGGGGAAGAGTGGGCGGCACGGTGGCTTAGTGGTTAGCACTCGCAGCGATGGGATCCAGGTTCGAATCCCAATCTTGGTGGAGTTTCCATGTCCTCCCCATGTCTATGTGGATTTCCTCTGGGTTGTCCAGTTTTTTCAGAGTCCAAGATTATGGTGTATTGGGGATAAGCAAATGAAGAATGAGGATTTCTAATGAGCTTTAGTCACAGTGCTTTTAAAATATATTAAAATACAAACATTTCGTTTCCAAATCTCTCTCCTCGCAGTATGAGATGTTACAGCTTATAAAGGCTGCACACATTCATCAGGAGGAGCTGGGTCAGTTGCATTAACTTCTTATTATTAAAGTTCACTGCCAATGGCTCAGCCTTTCCTCACAAGAGATACATTCAAGGTGAATTAACTGCTTTAAATTGCCCATATTGTGTGTGAGTGCCCTCTCAGAAATGGATTGGCACCCATCATTGGTGTATCTGAGCAGGGCCCGAAAAATTCTCCCCTGGATATGTATGGACAACCTCACCTGCGACCCCAGAACCAAGTATAGGATTAAGCGGAAGATAATGAGATAAGATGAGATGAGGAAGGCTGATTTAAAAAAAGGTTTAAGTAAGACTGTCCCAGTGCACAAGACAAAGTCCATAAAAGCACGGTTGAGGGTGGAGGAAGTTGACTGGCCCACAGTCAACCCAACTTTGACCCAAATCTATTGCTCATCATTGAGATGAAATGGAACAAAAATTGTGAGTCAAGCAGTTTTATCGCTCATCACTAGTTGACCTCACAAACATTCAACAGACTCACTCCAAAATGCTGCGGAAAACCTTTCTAGAAAAGCAAACGCTGTTTATTTCTGCTAAGGAGAACCAACATAGAACAGGATCTCATAAAATCTTCTCTAGGTGTAATGTGCAATATCGACAAAAATACTTTTGTCAATATAGTGTACTTATAAATAAATGAAAGCCATTTGGGACTCAGCCTTCCGTTTGTGCAGTGATGGAAACACAAAGTGTAAAAGGCAGCGTGTTTCCAGTGGGTAGCAGGTTTTGTTGCTGTTAGACTGGATGTGTATATTTGTGTGTGTAATTATGAGACACTTCAACAGTCCTCTTACAGTAATCAAGTATTTGCGTAATTACTCTGTCACTTTACATAAATTTGGAAACACACAGATGATGACTTCGGCTGGGAGACAACAGAACAGGTCAAGTGGAATGTTGTTCTCATCAGTGAACAGGTGCAAGGAAACTGTGACACGTTGATTACTTGAAACATAGAAGCAAGAGTTCTATGTATTTAGCAAATAGAGAATTATGCGAGGACGATGTTGGGTTGGAGCTAAATTAATCCACCACATGCCAATGTATTTGAAAATTGTATTTACAGGAATTGCAAACATTCATTCATTCATTCATTCATTATCTCTCGCTTTATCCTCTATGAGGGTTACGGGGGGGGGGGGGGGGGGTTCTCCATGCCCATCCAGGGGAGAACGTTTCGGGCACTGGGCAGAAACACCCAGGACAGGGCGCCAATCCATCGCTGGGCACACACTCACTCACACAGACACACTCTATATGGGGCAATTTTGGAGAATTCAATTGACTTGATCCATGTTTTTGGACTGTGGGAGGAAACCGGAGAACCCGAAGGAAACTCACGCAGACACGGGGAGAACATGGAAACTCCACCCAGATGGGGATTCGAACCGGGAATCCCTAGCGCTGAGAGGCGAACGTGCTAACCACTAAGCCACCGTGCCGCCGAATTGCAAACAACTTAAACAATTACAAAACTATATTATTAATAATAATTACATTACTGTAATATAATTAATTATAAAAGTTTCATCTCATTATCATCTTTTACTTAATCCCATATTAGTAAATGTATATGTGTAATGTTCTCCCCTGTATGAGAATGGGTACTAGGGAACTCCTCCATATCCCTAGTCCCCATTCTCATACAGGGGAGAACATTACACATATACACACACACACACACACACATTGTGTGTGTGTGTATATATATATATATATATATATATATATATATATATATATATATATACACACACACACACACATTGTATATATATATATATATATATATATATATATATATATATATATATATATATATATATATATATATATATATATATATATATATATACACACACACACATATACATATAAAAATATATATACATACACATATACATATAAAAATATATATACATACACATATACATATAAAAATATATCACACACACGAATATGTACAGACACACACACATTATATCTAAAGAAGGTAATTAATGTGTTATAAAGGTTTAAAGGGTATAATTCAGTGCAAATTAAGTGTGATCAGCTACATAATTGTGATATTTCCTACCCATCAACGTCTATTCACAACCCAAATTACTGTATTCATGTGTTCTCATGGAGTGTTCTCAATGCTCAGGTAATACTTACCCGTGTTCATTCAATTACAAAGCAAAAACATAAAAAGAGGAAAAGGAAAAAGTTGTATACTTCAAAAGCAAGCGTTGAAAGGCATGATTCCGCTTTTGCATTGGCGGTTCAAAACGGCTATAATGAGAATAGAGAGTAAAAGAATTGAAGTGAATTAAATGTAATATTTCCCTTTAATATTAAGCAAAAATAAAAAAGAACTGGATGAATTAATGGTTACCAAAAAAAAAAAAAATCTGTTATACCCTTTTGACACATTTTCATCAGGATGATGAGGCCTACACTCTTATGCCAAGACAGATAAACACAAAAAAAAGCACAAAATTCAGAAAGTCTGAATTAGACCACTTCAAACCCAACAGATTCTTTAATCATAACCTTCTGTCCAAGCTTCGCTCGCAAATTACAGTCTTAAAACGTAAGCTCCATCTTCACTGCCCTACCCTGATGAGATATAGCAAAAAGCAGTGATTTTAGAAATGACAGCCTTTCACAAACTACCCTTTCATTTAAGCATTTTATCTCAGGGTCAATAATCACAGTCTTATCTTTGAACTAACATTGCTCCTAGCATCTCAGTAACCATGAACCAGATTTAGCACCTAGATTCTAAACTATATACTCTCGGCAACAAATGTAAACATCGTTTGATTTCTGAAGTGCTACATAACACCTATATGAACCATTTCGAGTACTCAGGAAAACCTCTCTCAGTGTTTATCTCATTTCAGGATGGAGATTATTTTCAGTATAGATGTGAAACATCCACAGCACACCATAAACATGATTAGATGCCGATGACCGACGCCCACTTGGCTGACTTGGTTATATCAGAGCTACAATGAGCAACAAAGTTCACTCTGTTATAAAGTGAGAAACAATTTTAACGTCCAAAGCAAGAAAATACATACCGAACAAACAATCCACAACCGTCAACTCACCTTAAAATAATGTGAAACACTTTCAGTCAAGCAAACTAGTTTTAAGTAGATGCACTGTACATACGATCACTGTTGACTGTTTAGATGTAAACTTCTGGGACTCATAGTCTGCTTTTGAGATAAATTTGCTTGGCTGACCTTGGGAAGCTGGAAAGTTTACACGGTTTGAAATCTTAGCCTCTTGTGTATGATCTTACTGAAAGTAATATTATTGATTTCCAATTTCTATTTAAGCCCCGAAAACTTATAAGTGTCAACTAATCTTTATTAGAAGACATCACCGAGACGCCACAAAACAGTGTAAATCTGTTTCAGATTTCTGAAGGTTACATTACGTTTGTGCACATTTAATCTACACATTTAATTATGTAAAGCTATAGTGGTATTTACAAACATAAATATGTAAAGCGATTTTTGAGTCTGTCATATTTACATTGTAATATGAAAACCCACCTATTTTTATATTGAAAGATGTAACGCTATAGTGATATTTATTTGTTTAAATATTTGTTTTATTTAAGTTAGTAATAAAACTTAGTTATTATTATTATTATTATTATTATTTTATTTTATTATTATTTTTTTTTTTTGAATTTCCCCATTTTGGGACAAATAAGGTTTAAACAAAAAAGGTTTATCTTATTATATTATTAATATAGTACATTATTATTATATTAAAGTTTAAATTTGTACAGCTGTACCAATATTTACAATTAAATATGTAAAGCTGTATGGAATTTTACACATTTAAATGTGTAAAGATTCATTCATTATCTTCCACTTAATCCTCTACTAGGATCGCAGGGTGTTCCCCATGCCCATCCAGGGGAGAACGTTTTGGACGCTGAGCAGATACACCCAGGACAGGGCGCCAATCTATGACTGTGAACACATTCTCGCCCCACACAAAATTTCACTCTATATGAAGCAATTTAGAGAATTCAATTTACCTTGAATCCATGTTTTTGAGACTGTGGGAGAAAAACAGAGACCCCAGTGGAAACCCATGAGGACACGGGGAGAACATGAGAACTACACCCAGATTGGGACTTGAACCTGGATCCCCAGTGCTGAGAGGCGAACATGCTAACCACTAAGCCACCATGTCCATGTGTAAATATGATTACAGTTTTACATATTTAAATATGTCAGCTTTAGCGATATTTACTTCTCAAAATTTTTAAAACTATACTGAGATATATGTTTAAATGAATATTTACGTAAAAACTTAGTAATAAAAGTGATTTAAATGGCCAAGTTGTATTTCCCATTTATGTAAAATATATTAGCATTAATATGTTTCATTTAGCGGCACGGTGGCTTAGTGGTTAGCACGTTCGCCTCTCAGCGCTAAGGATTCCCGGTTCGAATCCCCATCTGGGTGGAGTTTCCATGTTCTCCCCGTGTCTGCGTGGGTTTCCTCCGGGTTCTCCGGTTTCCTCCCACAGTCCAAAAACATGGATCAAGTTAATTGAGTTCTCCAAATTGCCCCATATAGAGTGTGTATGTGTGAGTGAGTGTGTGCCCAGCGATGGATTGGCGCCCTGTCCTGGGTGTATCTGCCCAGCGCCCGAGACGTTCTCCCCTGGATGGGCATGGGGAACCCCACCGCGACCCTAGTAGAGGATAAAGCGGGAGATAATGAATGAATGAATGTTTCATTTATTAATATTATACCGGTGTTCTAAATTAAAGATGATGAGGTAGATTACAAATGCGAACAGAACCAAACCTAATAACCCAAGTTTTAAGAACCTTATAACCTTTAATTATAATGGTGATTGTTATTTTAGATAAAATAAAGGTATGAGTGATGGCAGAGTGAGTGCTACGACCACCTTATAATGTTTGTCTCAACCTCGGTTCTGTTAAGATAGTTCTGTAGATAAAATGGACATGACAAATTGCCGTCTCCCTGCTTGGTTTAACAAGTTGGTTGTGACAGTCTGGTGTTGCTACAATTCAGTCTGCTTGCGGGTATAAATCTATTGTGTTCAAAAACAAAGTCCAAAAAAAGAAAAAAAAAAAAACACAGAGTGTATTCTGTTGTCAACTCCATCCATCCGTACATTATCTTCTGCTTTATCCTCTATTAGGTTTGCGGGGAGGGTCCCCATGCCCATCCAGGGGAGAACGTCTCGGGCGCTGGGCAGATACACCCAGGACAGGGTGCCAAGCTATCGCTAGGCACACACTCTATATGGGTCAATTTTAGAGAACTCAATTGACTTGATCCATGTTTTTGGACTGTGGGAGAAAACCGGAGAACCCGGAGGAAACCCACGCAGACACGGGGAGAACATGAAAACTTCACCCAGATGGAGATTCGAACCGGGAATCCATAGCGCTGAGAGGCGAACGTGTTAACCACTAAGCCACCCTCTGTCGTCAACTATTGTAGTTAAATCCATAAATATAAATTGTCAAACTGATGTTCTTTTTCCAAAATATTAATTATATCAAGTTTCAAATACATTTTATTCAGCGATTCTGTTAAATATAATATATTTGTGGCAGGAGCACAGTGGTGCTGGGGGAGAAGGTGGAGCTGTCGTTAATGGACTTTGATTAGAGATAATTAACACAATGTATGTGCCCTGTGTAATTGAGAACACCACATGTTACATGGGAGAGAGAGAGAGAGAGAGAGAGAGAGAGAGAGAGAGAGAGAGAGAGAGAGAGAGATCGACCACGAGCTGAAGGAAGCCAGGGCAATCAGCCAGCATATTATAAAGATTTGTTTAAATACAGGGTGGCACGGTGGTTTAGTGGTTGGCATGTTCTCCTCTCAGCACTAGGGATTCCCGGTTCCAATCCCAATCTGGGTGGAGTTTCCATGTTCTTCCCATGTCCGCGTGGGTTTCCTCCGGGTTCTCCGGTTTCCTCCCACAGTCCAAAAGCATGGATCAAGGTCAACTGAATTCTCCAAATTTCCCCATATAGAGTGTGTCTGTGTGAGTGAGTGTGTGCCCAGCGATACATTGGCGCCCTGTCCTGGGTCTATCTGACCAGCGCCCGAAACGTTCTCCCCTGGATGGGCATGGGGAACCCCACCGCGACCCTAATAGAGGATAATGCAGAAGATAATGGATGGCTGTTTAAATAGTGTTAATAAAGCCAGCTCCTGAGCTTGTGAACTCACACTGGGAAACCCGGAGAAAACCCACACAAACACGGCGAGAACATCAGAACTCCAGCGAGATTGGGATTCGAACCCAGATCCCTAGCTCTGAAAGGCGAACGTTATTAGCACCACGCCATTGTGTCGCTCTAACGGTGAAATTAAATGTTGAAATCTTGAAGGCTTATTGATATTAAGTAAATTTAAAATGTGTTTAAATGTACGTCAAGTGAAAGTATCAAATAAATTTCAATTCAAATTCAGCAACTTATAAAGATTTAAGAACTTTATATATAAAAACTATATATTGTTTTAACGAATATTTTGTAAAAAAAAAAAGCTTACTGTATAGCCCTTGCTACATATGCCATTATATAAGACCATACCTGAACGAAGCTGTTTAATACGCCCTTGACTGAGAGCGGGCTCCACAGGGAGGAAATCTTTAAACCAGGAAATCTCCGGGTCGGGTATGCCGCTGGCAGCGCAGAGCATCGTGGCCGTGCGTGTTCTCTCCACCACCTTCAGCTGTGGACCCATGTCTATACTTGGAAAACCCAACGGCAGGAGGTCCTCTGCAAATATATAAAGAACAAGGGGAAATTGTTAAAAGAAATTCAAAGTGCAGGATCTCTGTTTAATAAGCATAACATTTGGTTTCATTAGTTACTGTAACGAGCACCTGCTGCACCTGTCCCTCGTTTTCGGTTCTCATTATCTCACTTGGGTGATTGGTTGTTTTTGTCACATGTTTAGTTGGGTTTCCTATTTAATCTGTTTTCGCCCGTAAGTCTGAGCACGTGTTTGGTTTGTGGTTACATTACCCTACGTTACGTTCTGTTCTGTTATCCCCGTTCTGTTGGTGCTTCGGCACCATCTCTTAATAAATTCAGTTTTGGTTTTTATCCCGGTGTTCCAGTCGCCTCCTTCCCGCATTCCTGCCACGGTGTGTCGCTGCGCTGGCGTTCCGCGCAGGTCACATTCGTGGGAGCGTCTCCCTCTGTCTAGACCGGCGGACGCTGTGGTCTACGCGTCGCCGGATCCCGGGAGACGCTCATTATGCGCGAGCGGCGTCCGCGATGTCCGGCGGACCCGCTCCCCTCTGGGGGATTATGGACAGGACGTGACAGTTACAGTGGTGTTCAAAATTATTAAACTCCCACTACAGTAAATTGTTTTAGTAAGTTTGATGTTTATTTTTTGTCTTATTCACAATCAGGTCAAAGAAGGATTTTAATAATAAACAAAGGTAACTTATTACAACAATATATTTTCAGGTATACAAACAAATGTCCTTTTAGTAATTTCCTCATTGACAAAATTATTCAATCCCTTAGTCACATACATTATTAGTACTTAGTACAACTCCCTTTGGCAGTAATAATGTCCTTGAGACGTGAAACACAGCTTGACAAGTTTCTTGCAGCAATCTAAAGGTATCTTAGTCCATTCCTCATGGGCGAAGGTCTGTAGTTCATTGACATTCTTGGGATTGCGTGCTGCAACTCCCTTCAAGTCCCACCAGAGATTTTCAATTGGCTTTAAGTCAGGTAATTGTAATGGCCACTCCAGAACTCGTCCAACCCTTCTTCTGCAACCAAGCCCTGGTGGAATTTGAGCTATGCTTGGGATCGTTGTAAGGTCCAACGTCTCCCAAGCTCCAGCTTTGCCACTGACTGCATGACACTTTCACCCAAGATCTCCTGATCTGGGTGGCGTTTCCATGTTCTCCCCGTGACCGCGTGGGTTTCCTCCGGGTTCTCCGGTTTCCTCCCACAGTCCAAAAACATGCATCAAGGTCAAGTGAATTCTCCAAATTGCACCATATAGAGTGTTTTTGGCACGGCATGTTGGCTTAGTGGTCAGCACGTTCGCCTCTCAGCACTAGGGGTTCCCGGTTCGAATCCCAATCTGGGTGGCGTTTCCATGTTCTCCCCGTGTCTGCGTGGGTTTCCTCCGGGTTCTCCGGTTTCCTCCCACAGTCCAAAAACTTGGATCAAGTCAATTGAATTATCCAAATTGCCCCATATTAAGTTGTCTGTGTGAGAGTGTCCTGGGTGTATCTGCCCAGCGCCCAAAACGTTCTCCCCTGGATGGGCATGGGGAACCCCCCCACGACCCGAGTAGTAGATAAAGTGGAAGATAATGGATGGATGGATCTTCTGATATCACACATGGTTACTTGATTGTAATGGTCTTTAAAGATCAGCATCATATACATCTCCATACAAATGATACCCAAACATATCCTCCCTAAAATAAAAGCTCACAGAACTTAGAAACATGCCAGCAAATGTGAGAGCACTACGTGTCACTACGTGCTCACCGTCATAATTTTTCAATTCTGCACGGATCATCCGCTAATTTCCCACCAAGTTCTGATGTTCTGTACAATACGAAAGGGTAATGAGGAGAAGGACGTGCCACGCACATCCGGAGCATGCTCACTGTACACGGAGCCTTCATTAATCGGAATTCATTCTTTCTAAATAACTTTCTAAATAACACAGTCAGTCAGTCGGAGAACAAAACCCAACACGAGAGTAAAGTAAGGACCATCACGCTATAATTCTTAAACGGAGGACAATAGGGTGTAATTATGGGCCTACATAATCACCATGGTTGAATGCACCTTAGCAACTACTACACCAATTACACCGCACACAGCAGGGAGTGAGGGAGGGATGCTGCGTTGAAGCTAATAATTATTTGTTAGGTTTAATTAAAAAGGCAGAAAAAACACAAAGGTTCAAGTAAACACGAGGAGGCATGTCACAGTTGCAAACGTGGCTGCAAGGGAAAAGCAAGTCTCCATTTTCTGCATATGTTCTATAAATAGGGGCAGGTTAATTTGACAGAACGTGAGATCACAATATAGCTTCCCAACAAAACCCTGTGATATGTGTGATGTAGCCTCCTGCAGAAACAGCCTTTACACACCATGTGTGAGTTTGTAATTTATGGTGTGGAGTGTGGGGCTGAACACAAAGCCTAACTAGAATAAAACCAATGATGTTGTATACCTCTGCAAACAAGTGTAGTCACCACCCCAATGCAACACGTATTAAATTGTGTCCGAATGAATCTATGAGGCAGATTTGCTGATTGGATGAGAAAAGGGATAACACCCTACACAGGTTCTGGGTGCATCTGTCCAGCGCCCAAAATGTTCTTGGACATAGGGGAAAAATTACCCCCCACCACCACCACAACCCTAGACACCAAGATTCAAGAAAGTTTCATCATCATTTGTATCTCATGTGGTACATGAGACAAAAACAAAATGATGGCTCACGAACCCCGTTTACCCTGTTCTATTAAAGCTACATTTTATTAAAAAAAAAAAAAAGATATGAATATGATATTGATATGTAAAATATAATAGAAAATATACAACTATAAATATATAGATTATACAATATACAACTATCCATATAATATAGAAAATACTACTATAAATATAATATATAAATCCATCCATCCATTATCTTCCACTTTATCCTATATTAGAGTTGCAGGGGGGGGGGGGGGTTCCCCATGCCCATCCAGGGGAGAACGTTTCGGGCACTGGGCAGATACACCCAGGACAGGGTGCCAATATATTGCTGGGCACACATTCACTCACACAGACATACACACTCTATATGGGGCAATTTGGAGAATTCAATTGACTTGATCCATGTTTTTGGACTGTTGGAGGAAACTGGAGAACCCGGAGGAAACCCACGCGGACACGTGGAGAACATGGAAACTCCACCCAGATTGGGATTCAAACTGGGAATCCCTAGCACTGAGAGGGAGCGTGTTAACCACTAAGCCATCGTGACGCCCCTATATAAAATGTAAAATATATAAAAATGTAGTATAAAATGATATAGATATAAATATAGCACCATATGCAATGTGAAATACAGCAGAAACTAAATGTATATAAGTGTAAAGTGAGGTAGATGATGGAGTGTGTTGGTGGGGAATGATAAGGTGTCCAGTTAGGAAACTGTTGTGGTGTGAAGTGTAGATTCAGACCAGTAGAAGATTACATTGAAGATAATGGATGGTTGTCCATTTCTATCATTTTAAATGATTATTTATTCCTTTTGTTCCAAAAAACTATACAAAATCAAGGCTTTTTTTCCCCCCCTTGCGTGTATATGTGTGAGAACATACATTGGTTTTAGTTGTTAGTGGGGGCAATCACGAAAAAAACGCCCCTGGACTGCATACAAGGTGGCACCGCCACTGGAGCAAGATCTTAATGACGAAAATAAAGCAAAAAATACAAAGAATAAATATAAAATAAATGTTTTACTTGTATTTAGAGACCTGAATGCAGACAAGGGGCTCGTTAATGATGCTAAATGAAGCCTAGCCCTGCTACCTCTGGATCACTGTTCAACTGGGAGATTATATGGGATTGAGGGGAGTGGGTGGATCCACGATTGGGAGGAGAGACATTTTCCCCTGAGGCAAATTTCTGCTCTCCACATCTGTTCCTGCAGCTGAGCAAGAGACAGACAGGAGGAGATGGGAGCAACAGTGAGACAGGGCAATGCTATTATGGTTACAGATATTATTATGCAGGCATCTGCTTTTTTAATGAGTTTGTGAAGGGATAAAGCAATTATTTCGAAGGTGTTGGAAGGAAGCGGCACTATTTGGAAAAGCCAAAATACGAAATAAACACGGCGAATAAACTGTAGACCATCTGAAGGTGTATAGCTGAACGCAGTAACATCAGCATGATGCGAGCCAGGGTTTAAATAAAGCAGGTAGCACAGATGCAATTTGATAAGCAGCCGGACGGGTAGCTGAACACGCACTTAACGACAGCTGAATGTGGAGAACCGCCTGCAGGGGATTTTCCTCTGGGGGTCAGTGTGAAGAGGCTGCTTCAGTTTACATAGGGAAAACGATGCTTTGTACAGATGCCAGTTAGTTGTTCCAATGATTTCAAGGCAACCGTTCCATTTTCTGGTCAAACAAGCATGAACAGACGCTGAGAGAACGCACAAACTTTCATCAGAATCTGGACAAAAGTAAGATGAAGGACAAGAGGGGGTGGGGGGGGGGGGAGAACGCTGAGACAGTGTGGTATTAATAAGAGGGATGAGGGAGTGAGTCAGTGATTGAATGAGAAAAAATAAACTCACAAAAGAAAGATAAAAAACACAAAGACATTTCAATGAAGACTCCTCAGCAACAAAATGCATGTCACCTCCCTTACTCTCACCGCAGTGCATGCTGGTACAATTTCCGCCACTATCCATCAGCAGCAGAGCAGAATAATCAGACTTATTCAACTGATCACAAGCTTTCTTCAGCGCTTGCTTTCAGAGCCCTGCTCTTCCAAAGGCTCTCCGAAAAGTAAAACATGGTGAAAGGTTGAGAAAGTAACCTCTGGGCTTAGTTATAGTGTAGCTGACCTTTACATACACATCTCTACACACACACACACACACACACACATCTATACACACACATCTATATATATGCACACACACGCACACGAATACACACATAAATACAAATACATATATAGACATATATATACACACACATTCACACATGAATACACATTTAAACACAAACACACACACACACACACACATATACATACATATATACATATACACACACACACATATACATACATATATACATATACACACACTTGCGCACGCATAAATACACATCAGTACACACACAAATACACATACACAAACGGATGCAAAAACACACGCACGCAAGCATAAACACATACACAAAACACACACACACACACACACACACACACACATATATACACATATATATATATATATATATATATATATATATATATATATATATATATATATATATATATATATATATATATATAAATCCACACAAACACATACACACAAAACACACTAATACACACATACACAAATACACACACATTTTACATCAACACATTTTGTTTTATGAGCCCCACACCATCACATAGAACTTTAACACTCCTACTACAGAACCCAGCCTGCACCCCTCCCTTTTATCCTCTAGCTGCAATGCATGCTGGAAAGACCATGGGGAACCTTTACCAACCTTCCAAGCACGGTCCTGCACTCAAAATGGTGGGCTACACACAGTCGCCATAATATTATAATATCCACGTTTCAAAGCTTTTTACTTTTTTTTTTAATACAGTAAATAAAACCATTTTTGTAATCTCAGTTGCATTAACCTGCATGTAATACTATTTTTATTATGACTATTATGACTATAACTCAGAGCATGCAGTGATATGCCTGAGAAAAATGTTTCAGGTTCTAAACATTGATATGTACCACAGAACGACATTCAGTCCTCTAATGATCAGAACCACTACAGGACCCCCACCAAGAAGGTATTATTTGGGTGGTGGATAATTTTCAGCTCTATATAATACTAATGTGAGCCTTGTTTTGTGAAAGTATTTTTTTTCACCTGTTTGCATTCATACATTTGTTTCAATTAAACATACATGTGCGTCTGTGTTTTTGTTTGTATGTTCTATGTGCTGTAGATCAGCTACCAAAAGGGAAGTGTCATGCTGTGAAAGAAGCCTGGCAAGCCTTTGTCGATGTGTAATCATTAGTCACATGGCTCCTCTTTATTCTATCGCTTGCCATGGCAACAGCCAAAAAGTTGAGGGTTTTGTTCAACTAAGACAAAGTATTTTCATTTTCCCCTTTAAATATCTATGAGTTAAGAATTTCCACATGGCAGATGAAGAGTGGAAGTACTTTGTATATGATTATTCATTCATTCATTATCTCCCGCTTTATCCTCTATTAGGGTCACGGTGGGGTTCCCCATGCCCATCCAGGGGAGAACATATCGGGCGCTGGGCAGATACACCCAGGACAGGGCGCCAATCCACCGCTGGGCACACACTCACTCACACAGACACACTCTATATGGGGCAATTTAGAGAATTCAATTGACTTGATCCATGTTTTTGGACTGTGGGAGGAAACCGGAGAACCCGGAGGAAACCCAGGCAGACACGGGGAGAACATGGAAACTCCACCCAGATGGGGATTCGAACCGGGAATCCCTAGAGCTGGGAGGAGAACATGCTAACCACTAAGCCACCATGCCACGTATATGATTATGTGAAATAAAAAAAATAATAATAATAAATAAATAAAAATAAAAAAATTAAAATAAAAAAAAAATATATATATATATATTTTATGGCATGTGTGTTTTGGTTACTCTAAAGTAACAAGCCAGCAATTGTATATGGGGTCAGGTGACAACAGAAATATTGCGGTATAATTATTTGTGCCCAGGAGTCTGAGCGAGCATAATTAATAAAAAAAGAGAAATGGTTCTCTTGTCTCCCCTAACAATCAAAGCCAGAGAAGGCAACATTTAACATCTGTGAACACATCTGTGAACTCATTCTTGTGCGGGGGAGCAGTTACCGCCCTCTCTCTGGCACCACGGATGTTTCAAATGAGTTTTAAAACAGAAGCAAATCAAATCAAATAAATCTTAATGACAAAGGGGAGGGGAGGCAAGGCATCGATTGCAGAGTGGACATAAACATGCACCCTCATTACACATCTAGGGCGATTAAAATATCCAGGTTACTCAACTGATATAGTGGTCTGTGGAACAACACTGGAGCTGCTGGAGGAACCAGCATGGGGAAAACATACAAAATTTCCACAGAATGGGCTTGGGTCACCAAGAATCAAAGCCAGGACTCTTTTGCTGTAAGGTGAACGTGACACCCACATGAGACAGAACACCAAAGGAAACCAAAGGGAATAATTGGGATAACTAAAACCAGAACAACATCCATCCCTTAGCTTCCAACTCCATTTTCCACTTGGGTTGGTTCCCCATGCCCATCCAGGGGAGAAGGTTTCGGGCGCTGGGCAGATACACCCAGGACAGGGTGCCAATCCATCGGTGGGCACACACTCACTCACACAAAAACACATTGTATGGGGCAACCTGAAGAATTAAATTGACATTGATTCATGTTTTTGGACTGTGGGAGGAAACCGGAGGAAATCCACGTGGACACGGGGAGAACATGGAAACTCCACCCAGAATGGGATTCGAACCGGGAATCCCTAGCGCTGAGAGGAGAACGTGCTAACCAATAAGCCCCATGTATATATATATATATATATATATTAGGGGTGAGCTGCAATATTCGCTGATTCGACGATTCGATTCGGAGAACCGTAGTCGACTATGAACCTCATAGTCGAATGTACCATTTTGACCACATGGGGGCGCCCATGGCTGCTGCTAAGCATTAGTTTTTACATGAAATGTCTTTGTTTTCGTTATATATATAGCCTTTTGTCAAATAAAATCATCCTAATTTCTGTTTTTTTTTTTAAATGATGTGTGCACTTTAACAATAGGCTACACATTAGTTAGTTTCACATTCCAACAGCTCTAGAAAAACAAGTAAAATATATTTAAAAAAATCTTTTTTAAAAACCACGCTTATAGCGCCATCTTGTGGTGAAATTTTAGCTGATTCGACTATCAGTCGACTATAGGGAAAATCTGACGAATCAGATTCGACTATGAAAATCCTTTGTTGAAGACACCCCTAATATATATATATAATCTGTTATATGTGACTATAACAAAAACCATACATCATGTTGTATGTGTTCTTGGCATACCAGAAAATACACGCCTCCCTACTGTAAATAAATAAAAGGAAATATAATAAATTAAAGGAATGGCTACTTAAACTAACTCAGCAACACCGGTGATGATGTGGGTTACAGCCAGACGTATTCATGACTTCCATCGGCGTGAGGATCATAACAGTTTAATACACACCACATCCCTATGGCAGGAGGACTAGACACAGTCGAGCATCACAAACCCCTGTAGTGCGAGACACCTTGCACCAATCCATCACTATCAGATTTGGGACTGGCCGTGACTCCATGCAGCAACAGCGAGGTGCAGCACAGCTGGGATGCTGACATGCTGCAAGAAGGTGGCGTAGCAATGATCCAAACCAGAAGTCAGTTTAAACATGTTCAGCACATTTTCATCGGTGCTTTCATAACTTATACTACGGGTGGGATATTTTACAGAGGAGAGTCGTAGGCTTGTGGTTAAGGAACCAGCCTTGCGACCTGAATGTCCCCTATTCGATTCCCAGTCCCAATAAGAACCATGCCAGAAGTGCCCTTGAGTAAGGCACCTAACCCCAATTGCTCCCAGGGCGATGTATGCAGGGCTGTCCACCGCTCGGGGCAAGTGTGCTCACTTAACCTAGTGTGTGTGTGTGTGTGTGTGTGTGTGTGTGTGTGTCACTGCACAGACGGGTTAAATGTGAAGGAGATGTTCCTCTTTGTGTAAAACACATTAGGCAAATTAGATCACTTTACTATATTAAAAGTCATTGATTTTGTTCGGATAGCTGCACCAGTATGATCAGGATTCAAACTGTAATGATGAACAATCAATTAACATTTACTCGTCTGAAACATTTGATAAAATGGGTAGTTCCGGTCCTCAAATCTGATTGGCTGAGCTATTTGTCCAGCCGTAACATTATTGACAATGCACACCTCTGACCACTTCACATTCGTATTAATGCCTGATATACAATACATTATTTTGATGAAGTCTTAATGGGGCGGCACAGTGGCTTAGTGATTAGCATGTTCTCCTGTCAGCACTAGGTATTCCCGGATCGAATCCCAATCTGGGTGGAGTTTCCATGCTCTCCCCTTGGGTTTCCTCTGGGTTCTCCGGTTTCCTCCCACAGTCCAAAAACATGGATCAAGTCAATTGAGTTCTCCAAATTGCCCCATATAGAGTGTGTGTGTGAGTGAGTGTGCCCAGCGATAGATTGGCGCTCTGTCATGGGTGTATCTACCCAGCGCCTAAAGTGTTCTCCCCTGGATGGTTCTCCCCTTGGGCAACCCCCCCACCCCCACCCCCGCAACCCTAGTAGAGGACAAAACAGAAGATAATGGATGGATGAATAAAGTTTAAATAAACTACATTCTGTAGTTTGGCAGTTTTTGATTGGTGGAGCAAATGGAATCCCGTTACACAGGGTCAGCATTTACTTTAAAAGCCAGACGAGATTACATCGAGGAAGACCAGATTAACCATTTTGCTTTCAATAAACACATTTATGAATGAAACCTTGTTTTTTTTTATTATAGTGTGTTAGTAACAGTTTTTTAAAAGCAATAAAGCACTCCAGGTTGTGTATTATTGTAAATAAATCACAAGAACGAGGCTTCACACCTCTTTCTCGTGATTTATTCACAATAATGCACACCCTCTCGTGCTTTATTGCTTCATTAGAGTTGTTTATTTCACACTGAGCACAACTCTATTAAATGTTCTGGGCCTCATGCTTGCCTATGCTTCGACGCCATGACTTTCAAAAGTGCTTTTTACAATAGTACATTGTCACAAAGCAGCTTTACAGTATTTTGAGCTTCAAAACCTAAAGCAAGCAAGAGCAAGTCAAAGTGACAAAAACCATTCTGTTAAATTGATTTTAAGGAAGAAAGCTTGGGAGGACCAAGGCTCAGTGGTGGACTCTGGCAGCACCTACAGTGTAGGACACCCATGTACCGATTGTGCAGTGATCAGATGTCCATTTTTAAAAATTAGAAAAACTATATCAGTTAGTGGTTAGCATGATCTCCTCCCAGCACTAGGGATTCCCGGTTCGAATCCCAATCTGGTTGGAGCTTCCATGTTCTCCCCATATCCGCATGGGTCTTCTCTGGGTTCTTCGGTTTCCTCCCACAGTCCAAACACATAGATCAAGGTGAATTGAATTCCCAAATTCAATTGTGTGCCCAGCGATGAGTGTGTGCCCAGCGATGGAGCATTCATAAAAATGCTGCTTACCCAGCATTCTCAAAACTCAACACTGGTTTGAACAGCCGCCTGTCTCTAGCATGCTGGCTGTGAGGTCCCAGTGGACCTGGTGCATATGGAGCCGAGCCTGGTTCTTCCCAAATGAGACATGCTGGTCACTCTGCCCTTTAGTGATGTGGCCCTGTCTATTAAACAACCCTATTATACATCACTAATCAGGGAGCAGCTGCTGCTCAGCTTGTAAAGTAAGTCATGCATTAGGCGATCCTTCAACTGCATTCAAAGAAGATTAAAAAGCCATTGTGCTTCGAGGAGGAGGTGCAGGGAGAAGAGGAGACTAGCTTTTCAGGAGTAAGATGCATGCTGTTGGCTTTTAGCACACATCTCCACCACTGATCTGTAAGTATAGACATACTATGGTGGGGATTAGCTAAATCCAATTTCGTTCTTCTTACACTAGAATCAGAACGTGCCCATTGGCTAAAGTTGCTCTGATTATGACGCTCTCGGCATCTTCTTTAACAGAGAGCGATCATCCATAACCCTGCCAGAGCACCGCGGCAACAACAATTACTGGACCTGGATTTCTGTTCGACTAGTGCAAGATGGCTTCATTGAAGTGATATCCATCCATCCATCCATTATCTTCCGCTTTATCCTCTACTAGGGTCGCGTGGGGGTGCCCGATGCCCATCCAGGGGAGAACGTTTCGGGCGCTGGGCAAATACACCCAGAACAGGGTGCCAATCTATCACTGGGCACTCACTCAGACACACTCTATATGGGCAATTTGGAGAATTCAATTGACCTTGATCCATGTTTTTGGACTGTGGGAGAAAAGCGGAGAACCCGGAGGAAACCCACAAGGACACAGGGAGAACATGGAAACTCCACCCAGATTTGGATTCGAACCGGGAATCCCTAGTAGAACATGCTAACCACTAAGCCACTAAGATTTGCGCATGTGCACAAATCCATCCATCCATTATCTTCCGCTTTATCCTCTATTAGGGTCACGTGGGGGTTCTCCATACCCATCCAGGGGAGAACCTTTCTGGCGCTGGGCAGATACACCCAGGACAGGGTGCTAATCGATTACTGGGCACACTCAACCTGCTTTATCCTCTACTAGGGTCACGTGGAGGGCCCCCATCGCCTCTATACCCGGACCGTGGGCATCCTTTCAACAAAATCAGAATCCCATGCCCATCACTCACTTAGGGGAGTCGAGTTTGTTAGGCAATTTTGTAAGAATTCCAATTGACTTTTCTATGTTTGTTTGGCGCTGGGGCACGTGCGAGAACCTCGACGGAAATACCTAACGCAGAACAAGGGATGTGGGTCCAATCTATAAAATGAACCTGGGATTATCACTCACTGGAGAGTAGACGTCTAGACCACTAAACTCAATGCATTGTCTGGGGCCAATTGGAGAATTCAATTTCCCCCTTGGGTGGACGCCTGATCAACCAATGTTTTCCCAGGCTGTCAAGACTGTGGGAGCAAAAGCGGAGAACCTGGAGGGAAAGCCACGCAGACATGGGAGAACAGCAGAAAACTCCTAGATCCACCCCCCATCATTTGGATTCGATCAACTTGGGAATCCCTAGTTGAGGAGGCTAGAACACGTCAAAAGTTTGCACTAACCCACTAAACCACCGTGCTGCATGTGCACAAATCCATCCATTATCTTCCGCTTTATCCTCTATTAGGGTCATGTTGGGGTTCTCCATACCCATCCAGGGGAGAACCTTTCTGGCGCTGGGCAGATACACCCAGGACAGGGTGCTAATCGATTACTGGGCACACTCAACCACTGACACACTCTATATGGGGCAATTTGGAGAATTTAATTGGACTTTGAGCCATGTTTTTGGACTGTGGGAGGAAACCGGAGAACCCGGAGGAAATCCACGCGGACACGGGGAGAGTATGGAAACTCCACCCAGATTGGGATTCGAACCGGGAATCCCTAGCGCTGAGAGGAGAACATGCTAAACCACTAAGCCACCGTGCCGCATGAGCACAAATCAAATCAAAAGGCAAAATTAAAAAACACTAAAGGGATCAGTTTTTAGCTTTTGTAAAATACTGCTCTGCTTGACGTGTTAATCCCTAATACAGGGATGACTGGCAGCTAAAAGCTCTCCATGGTGCCACAACACCTATAAGCCACTTTAGCTCCCCTGTAGGTGGCGGCTGTGTAAGAAGGGCAAAGATTGAGGTGCTGTAAGAGAAAATGTTCCTGACCTCCACATTTTCACTGCCACACTTGCAGCAAGTAAACACAGGCCTGTCTGAAGATTAGCTTCTTCTCAGGGCAAATGAAAAAAGTGCAGGGAGTCTCACACATGGACGTGCACACACACACCTCCCATCACATTGAGAAAGCAACACATCCACACAGCTGAGGCAGTTTACATTTAAATTTGCCCAGGCGGGCAGCTGGAGCAGGGTGGAGGTTAGCTCTTTATGCTGCAGTAATGACAGAGAAGACCAGGCTATTCCCCAGGCTCTTTGCCTTATGCTGCTTCTAAACCCTGCCAAATCCCTCTATCACTCTGCCCCCATCTGATCCCTCTTCCTCATCACTCCCTTTTTTCTTTACCCTGCTCTTGCTTTGGCCATCCTACAACCTTACCGTGAATTTTCGGCTGCTCTCGCCTGAGAAATATCCCACACAGGTTTTGATATACGTGAGTGTACTCTGTTAGTACGTACGATTTTGGGATCAGGGCAGATACAACAAGGACAGGGTGCTGAAATTATATATATATATATATATTATATATACCACCATCAATTATCTTCTGCTTTATCCTATACACTACACTATATGGGGGTTTGAAGAATTGCCCATCCCTTGGTAGAACGTTTTTTGCATATAGACATATATAACCCATATATATACCAATCCATCACTGGGTATACTCACACACACACAGACCCACACATATACAAACACACATATATATGGGGCAATTTAAGATATTCATATACATACTTGATATTATATATTTTTATTTGATATATATATATACATAAACCGGAGATACCCAGAGGAAATACCACGCGGATATGGGGGGAACATGGAACAACTCACCACATTACATTGGGATTCGAACCGGAAATCCCTAGTGCTGAGAGGGGAACGTGCTAACCACTAAGTCACTGTGCCACCCGTGTGTGTGTATACAGTATGTATATATATATATATATATATATATATATATATATATATATATATATATATATATATATATATATATATATATATATATATATATATACACATATACAGTATATATACATATATATACACATATATATACACACACATGCATATATATATATACACACATATA
Source organism: Corydoras sp. C115 (assembly GCA_019802505.1). NCBI lineage: Eukaryota > Metazoa > Chordata > Actinopteri > Siluriformes > Callichthyidae > Corydoras > Corydoras sp. C115. The sequence goes on from JAFMOC010000205.1 coordinate 640,449, forward strand.
CACACATATATATATACACATATATACAGTATATGTACATATATACATATACATGTACATATATACATACATACATACACACACATACATATATATATACATACATATACATATACATACATACACACACACATACATATATATACATATATATATACATATACACACACACACATATATACACATACACTTACATGTATATGAGACATTTTATATATTTGCAGCATGGTGGTGTTGTGGTTAGCATGTCCACTACTCAGCGTTGGGGATTCAGGTTCAAATCCCGATCTGGGTGGAGTTTCCATTTCCTCAGATTTCCCCGAGGAAATATATACTACCCCAATATAGTGTCTTTGTGTGAGTGAGTGTGTCCCAGCAATAGACTCACACCCAAACTGTTCTCTCCTGGATGAGCATATGAGCAAAGGATTTGTTTACGATTGAAAAGTGTGTTTGTGGAAATGTTGGCCCATTTATAAAAGAGAATTTGTGGTTTCAGCCACTGATGTTGACCAAAAGGGCCTGGCTATAAGTGAGGCATCACACCACACATACCCAACAATGGACCACACATTACTCACTAGAGCACAGTCATGCTGGAACTGTTTTTTCAGACCTGTTGAAAACATACTATTAAATAAAATACATCAGCGCTTGATTTGCCATGCCATTGGCAATGTGATTATAAAAAAAAACACCCGAGTTTTGGCAATAGACAGTGTGTCCAGATACTTTTAGTCTATGTGATGTTTGTGTGCTGTGTGTGTGTGTGTGTGTGTGTGTGTGTGTGAGTACATATGCTGCCTGCCTCTGGGTTTTTCAGACATTTGCATTCACCCTTCAGACACACTCATCAAAAGCAACAAGCAAGTCAGGCAGTCTAGAATTAAGGGACTCAACAAAGCGTCTCTGTCAGGACTGCAAGTTGAACAAGTGTCCTAGCGAGACAGCTTAAACACCGAGCAAGCACTGCCTGTTTAGTATTCAATACTCAGATACGCAAGTACACACAACAAGGATTTATTAAAGCGTTAAAGCCATAATGAATTTAAAATGTACATAAAATACACCGTGGCTATTTATTTGTCCAATTCAAGCAGCTATTTGGTTTACTTCACTTATAACAAACTTCATTTTGGGTTTAACACTGAATAACGTCTTAAGACAATCACAAGAACTCACTTCCTTTCTGTAAGAAACGTGTAAGACCTGATCTGAAGCATCACAGGCACACATGGAAGCAGAACGTAAAACAAATCACAAAACATGTTTCTGATTGCATCCATCCATCCATCATCTGTGTGTGTGTGTTGGGGGGGGGGGGGGGTTCCCAATGCCCATCCAGGGGAGAACGTTTCAGGCGCTGGGCAGATACACTCAGGACAGGGCGCCAATCTATCGTTGGGCACACACTCACTCACACAAACACACTCTATATGGGGTTAATTTGCAGAACTCAATTGACCTTGATCCATTTTTTTGGACTGTGGGAGGAAACCGGAGAACCCGGAGGAAACCCACACGGACACGGGGAGAACATGGAAACTCCACCCAGATTGGGATTTGAAATTGCAATATCGTCTAATTATATTATGCTTACTCTAGGATTAAGAAGGTTGAAGGTTACTGGGAGGAGAACGTTTCGGGGGCTGGGCAGATAACCCAGGACAGGGGGCCAAGCCATCACTGTGATCATGCTCAGTCACTCACACATTCATTCAGTATCTTCCACTTTATCCCCTACTAAGGTCGCGGGGGGGGTTCCCCATGCCCATCCAGGGAGAACGTTTCAGGTGCTGGGCAGATAGACCCAGGACAGGACACCAATCCATCACTGGGCACACTCACTCACACAGACACACTCTATATGGGGCAATTAGAGATTACAATTTACCATGAATCCATGTTAATGGACTGTGGAAGGAAACCGGGAACCTGGAGAAAACCACAAGGAATGCGGGGAGAACATGGAAACTCCTCACAGATTGGAATTCGAACCTGGAATTCCCAGCACTGAGGGGCGAACGTGCTAACCACTAAGCCACCGTGCTGCCCCATACATGGACATACATTTATAGTAGCCAATTCACCTTAAATCTATGTTTTTGGACTGTAGGAGGGAATCAGAGAACCTGGACAAATCCCACATGGACATGGGAGGAACATGGAATACCAGCTCAAAGAGCCGTTATGACATCATACCACAGATCTTCACTTCTTCTAGATTAAATTGATGAAATTAAAAACTTGTTTATACATAAAACTAAAGGGCGATCTGCTTTAGAACGCGGTGTTTAAAGCATAGACAGTGTGGTTGTATATAATCAAAGCGACTATATCCATCCATCCATCCATCATCTTCCGCTTTATCCTCTATTAGGGTCGCGGGGGGTTCCCCATGCCCATCCAGGGGAGAACGTGTTGGGCGCTGGGCAGGACAGGGCGCCAATCTATCACTGGGCACACACTCACTCACACAGACACACTCTATATGGGGCAATTTGGAGAATTCAATTGACCTTGATCCATGATTTTGGACTGTGGAAGGAAACCAGAGAACTCGGAGGAAACCCATGCAGACACGGGGAGCACATGGAAACTCCAATTCGAATCCCAATCCCAGCGCTGAGAGGAGAACATGCTAACCACTAAGCCACCGTGCCACCCAGCGACTCTATAATGCTCTTTATTTTTTGTGTTCATTTAACCAACAAAAATATGAGCACAAAGGTGCATAGAGGTTATTAAATAGATTGTTGAAGTAGAAGTGTAGACACAGAAGCGTGGTCGCCCGTTCGGCTGCGCAGCGGTGCTTACAAAAACATGATGCACAAGTTTGCAAAATAAGGTCATGACAAGCCAGACATTTTGCATGGCAGACAACAATATAAAAAAAAACAGTGTTTTAAAAGATCATGCTTGCTTTAAATTTGCACCGGAAAATAAAAGCTGAATGAATTTCCCTAAATATAAGCAAGTCCTGAACGCAAATGCGACCCAATAACCAGCCCAAGCAATCACGTCACTCCAACAGCTGCTGCATTCAGTAAAGCTGAAAAGCTCCTTCACTTCACTTCATTCCAGTGAACAGCAGAGGAAAATTCTGTGCTGCAACATGGTGGAAACCCAGCTTACGTAAAGAATCTCTAAACAGTTTTAAGAAAACTTAAGACGCATTTATTTATCGTTATAAAAAAAAAAAATAAAAAAAAAAGAACATCTTGAAGTTATCTGCATTTGTAAATTTGAAGAGTGGGTAAATATAAGCAAAAAAAAAAATCAATCCTGAAAATCCACTTCACAGCTACGGCTTACCAACCCAGCTTACAAGACAACCTTTATTTATCGAAAAAAAAGCTATTGCGAGCTAGAAGATCCGTCAAGGGCACGGGACTAAGCACCGTCATTGTAGAGCGTCTGAACTTCTGCACATGCTCCAATTACAGCAAATTTTCACACAATTTTAAGGAGCCTCCAAAGACTAAAACGCTTCTCATATTGCCTGCTTCTTACACAGCCTGCAATAAGGGTACAATAGGAGTAGATTTCTATCCCCAGAGGTACAATTTACTCTAATGTACCCCCTAGGGTTAGTTCTTGGATCTGGGGTAACTATGTGTACTTTTTGTGGGTCATAGAGGTACGAACATGTTCTGCAACAGTAAATGAGAGAACCTAAGACGGTACTGCTTCACTGCCAAGCATTGTAATGCTAAATGAACAAGGATGTCCTCATTTCTGTATATGTTTTTTTCTTGCGCTGTTGCTTTGGTTTGTTTTTTTTTTGGGGGGGTTCAGGTGCAGAATACTGTAAAGCTGCTTTGTGTTAATGTACTATAGTAAAAAGCTCTAGAAATAAATGAACTTGAACCTTAATCTCTGAAAAAAACAGTACAACAGTATTTGTTTAAATATTTGTTTTAATATACTGTTTCTAAATAGTATTTGATTTAAATATCCTTTCAGACTATAACTATATGTAAATAATATCCATAATACACACACACACACACATATATATATATATATATAAAAAATTATTATATATTATAATTATTATATATCCATCCATTATCTTCCTCTTTATCCTCTACTAGGGTTGTGGGGGGGTTCCCCATGCCCATCCAGGGGAGAACGTTGGGCAGATAGACCCAGGACAGGGCGCCAATCTATCACTGGGCACACACTCACACACACACACAAACACACTCTATATGGGGCAATTTGGAGAATTCAATTGACCTTGATCATGTTTTTAGACTGTGGGAGGAAACCGGAGAACCCGGAGGAAACCCACGTGGACACGGGGAGAACATGGAAACTCCAAACAGATGGGGATTCGAACCGGGAATCCCTAGTGCTGAGAGGCGAACGTGCTGACCACTAAGCCACTATGCCACCCTATATAGAATTATTATATTTAAAATTTTATTTATTCCATTTTTACATCCACTATTTTCTGAAGCTCTTCATGTCCCTTTTTTTTTTTATCTTGTAAACTCCCGATTGTATTTTAATTTTGTTTCTGTTTATTGCTTGTATAGTCTTTGTGCTGTCTTGTTTATTTTAGTATGTTACGTCATACGTGTGTGTACTCACCAAGACAGATTCCTGTATGTAACATACTTTCTTTACGCATTGATTAAAAGGTTTGTCCTAATACTCATTCATTCATTCATTATCTCCCGCTTTATTCTCTAGTAGGGTCGTGGTGGGGTTCCCCATGCCCATCCAAGGGAGAACATTTCGGGCGCTGGGCAGATAGACCCAGGACAGGGCGCCAATCCATCGCTGGGCACACACTCACTCACTCAAACACACTCTATATGGGGCAATTTTTGGAGAACTCAATTGACTTGATCCATGTTTTTGGACTGTGGGAGGAAACCGGAGAACCCGGAGGAAACCCACGCGAACACGGGGAGAACATGGAAACTCCACCCAGATGGGGATTCGAACCGGGAATCCCTAGCGCTGAGAGGAGAACGTGCTAACCACTAAGCCACTGTGCCGCCTGTCCTAATACTATTTTCTATATATTTTAGGTTTTAAATAATATGGCAATTTCAAATGTACTCGTTCTATTACTATATTCATCTTCAGGTCTTTTGGTCCCCAAGTAACACATATCCCATAAATAACGGCATTAATTATTAATTAATTGTATAAAAAGTTCCCAATTGAAAGCATTTAGATTTTCTAATTAAAATGAACAGAGTCCTTAGCTGAAAGTAAGACCGTGGCAATACTGGCTGGTTAAATACACTGTGACTGCCAATGTGACGCACTTCATTACCAGACTAACAAATTCATTACAGCCTTCATCTCCATCCTCCCACTCCTCTCTGCATGACGCTCTCCCTGTCTGCACTCGCCCTGAGCCCGTTAACAAAGAGAAAAGTCAGGGCCATTTGCTCATAATGCTCAGCAGGAACCAAACTTCATTTTCTAGTCCATCTTCAAGGTGCAACTCTTCATTTACAATGAAAAATTGGCTATTCTGCACCGACGGTAAGGTTGTAAGACATTTTACGAGCGAAGGATTCATAAACAGAAACCTGGATGTTTTACAGGTCTTAATGAGCAGAGTGAACTTTATGGCTGTATACATACATAAATGATTAATAAAATAAAGACAGCTCTATATATATAAAGCATCATTAACTCCATTTGTGTTACAGGCATTTTCAGCTGTTTTCCTCTCCTGCTTGCGTTCTAAAAACAACGAATAAAGTGTGTCATTTATTAAGGCATTAGCAGTTTAAGCAAAAGAAGGAAGGAAGCATTTTGAACTGCAACATGATGATGGCTGCTGTTGGTGGACGGTGTTATATAGCTTGTTGAGAAAGTGCACAAAAACAATGACTGTACCTCAAAACGATGATAAAAAAACATGACATTTACAACAAACATGGCATTTACCTCGTATGATCGACAGTTTCGAGGTGACCGCTATTTCACCCTCGCTGTTCCGGGCCACGCATTCGTATACGTTCTCGTCTCGTGGAGCTCGAAGTGGCTGGATGCGAAGCACCGCCCCTGCTCCTTCATCAAACTCGATGGTCTGGGTTAAACAGAGTAAAGTAGTTCAAGTTAGCATTAGTATTTCTTACATAGTGTAACGTATGAATGCCAGCAACAAGAACACAATGGTCATCAAGTTCTATTCACCACATAGTACCTATAAAGCATTTTTGAACGTGCAATAAAAAAAAAGTGCAATATATAAATACAAATTCAACTCAGGTTGTACATTCTTACACACTATTGTAAACAAATTCTTTCTTTCTTTAAAATTTTTTTGTAAATTGTAAATTATAGTGTACTCTTTTAAATCTCTTTATCTGTGTTAATTTAAGTATGCGACACCGAAAAGTATGGCACCTTAATTTCATTATACCTGGTATAATGACAATAAATATATTCTGATTCTGATTCTAAAGGATGCCAACAGTTATTGTTGCATCATGGGACACAATGAGGATGAGAAACAGGGTTACACAAGTGCAAGAGCAATTAGAATGCTCCAAATTGCCCCATATATAGAGTGTGTACAGTATGTGTGTCTGTGTGAGTGAGTGTGTGCCCAGCGATAGATTGGTGCCCTGTCCTGGGTGTATCTGCCCAGCGCCCAAAACGTGGATGCGCATGTGGAAACCCCCCCTCTAAAGACCCTAGTATTGAGGATGTGCTTTATAATTTACAAAGAATAATATAAATTTAAGTTGGCTTAGTGGTTAGCATGTTCTCCTCTCAGCGCTAGGGATTCCCGGTTGGAATCCCAATCTGGGTGGAGTTTCCATGTTCTCCCCGTGTCCGCGTGGGTTTACTCCGGGTTCGCCGGTGTCCTCCCACAGTCCAAAAACATGGATCAAGGTCAATTGAATTCTCCAAATTGTCCCATATAGAGTGTGTTTGTGTGAGTGAGTGTGTGCCCAGCGATAGATTGGTGCCCTGTCCTGGGTGTATCTGCACAGCGCCCCCCACCCTGGATGGGCATGGGGAACCTCCCCCCCCGCGACTCTAGTAGAGGATAAAGCGGAAGATAATGGATGGATGGAAAATCTAATACAGAAGTCGAACAGGCATGAGTCAAAAAATAATAATAATAAAAAATAATGAAAAAAAAATCTGAATAAATAGAAAAAGGAGAATTTTTCTAAAAGGCATAGTATCATAATACTATATACTCCAGGACAGGACAGTTAAAAGGTAAAGGGAAAAAAAACTATACATGAAACATTAATGTAAATGTGACTGTAATTCACTGAGAGAAAAAAAAAAAACACCATTAAACTAATGAAAGCAGTCTCAGATACAATTACAGTTAGATTACTGTGTCCTAACTGCACGAACAAAGATTTACATTCATGGTTAGTAGACGAACAGCATACTGCATTGTATTAGATGAACTGCTGCCTCCGCCTCCTTGCCATTTGCATTTTAGATTTTAACAGTGGGAGCAATAGTTTGTTCATTGCTGAAGGCAATAGTATAGAACGAATATTCTCTTGTTTATTTAGCGCTTTAATAACCCTCTCCGTCTGCAGGTGCCGTTCGGCTAAGATGACAAGCTCGCATTGTCGCTCACAACTGACTGACTTGGGTGAAAAGAGAGAGCTCGTTTCGATTCATTGCCATGAATATTAACGAGCATATTTAAATAATGGTTACTGAAGGTAAAATCAGACAAGAGGCAATTTAGAACCTTACTAAACTAAAGTGCAGACACGAATTCTAAATATAAACACAGGCACATCTATATGTACCGTTTATTATTGGTAAAGAAGAGATGCAGAGACATATATATCAGTAAGTTTTATTCAAAAAAATGTATGTACACACAAAAAACCAAGCATGCGTGTGTTTTTAATATTCATTCATTCATTCATTCATTCATTATCTCCCGCTTTATCCTCTATTAGGGTCGCGGTGGGGTTCCCCATGCCCATCCAGGGGAGAACGTCTCGGACGCTGGGCAGATAGACCCAGGACAGGATGCCAATCCATCGCTGGGCACACACTCACTCACACAGACACACTCTATATGGGGCAATTTAGAGAACTCAATTGACTTGATCCATGTTTTTGGACTGTGGGAGAAAACCGGAGAACCCGGAGGAAACCCACGCGGACACGGGGAGAACATGGAAACTCCACCCAGATGGGGATTCGAACCGGGAATCCCTAGCGCTGAGAATCGAACGTGCTAAACCACTAAGCCACCGTGCCGCCCTGTTTTTAATATAAACTAAAATAAATTACGAATTCAAAAAATAAACTTAGGTACGCATATGTATGCATGTCTGCATTTATGAGTAAAAGACAATTTGCTTAGTGGTTAGCATGTTCTCCTCTCAGCGCTAGTGATTCCCGGTTTGAATCCCTATCTGGGTGGAGTTTCCATGTTCTCCCCGTGTCCGCGTGGGTTTCCTCCGGGTTCTCCGGTTTCCTCCCACAGTCCAAAAACATGGATCAAGTCAATTGAATTCTCCAAAATGCCCCATATAGAGTGTGTCTGTGTGAGTGAGTGTGTGCCCAGCGATGGATTGGCACCCTGTCCTGGGTGTATCTGCCCAGCGCCCGAAACGTTCTCCCCTGGATGGGCATGGGGAACCCCCCCCCGATGACCCTAATAGAGGATAAATCGGAAGATGATGGATTGATGGAAAATCTCAAGAACCATCTCAATGCCTGGCATACAATCTCACTTTAATCTGACTGATCCGGCTCCACAGAGTGAGGAACAAACTGTGCAGTGTCTCAGTCTATACGAATGAAATGGAATGAAATGGAAGTCCTGCAGTGCCACAAGAATGAAAAGACGATCTGTTAATTCTGCACATCAGTAACAAATACTAAATATTGTATACGAACAGAAAGAGTTCATATCAAATGTGCAGGGAAAGTGGGAAAGCATGCCGCATGCATCTGATTGATCCCCTTTGTGATCATTAAAGATTTATGGCATCTGAAATGAAGTTTAGAGAAACAGACATGAAATGCAAGATATTCACAGTATTTTTTTTTGGCCCTCTCAACCCGATCCTGATCATGTTCAGCTGATGAATTGTTCGCCAACCTCCAAAACAAAACGCGCTGCATATATCAGCGACCGGCACATCGATTTGACCGCGTTGGCCGCAAATACGGAGTATTTTCCTTCAGAGTGACGCAATTGGCTCATGCTGAAGCATATCAATGTGTACACGCGTTTTATTCTAACTGCAGATACATTCAGAGTAAAGAGAGATCCAAGATAATTCTTTAAAGGAATATAAAACAGAGGCGGCACGGTGGTTTAGTGGTTAGCATGTTCACCTCTCAGCGCTAGGGATTCCCAGTTCGAATCCCCATCTGGGTGGAGTTTCCATGTTCTCCCCGTGTCCGCGTGGGTTTCCTCCGGGTTCTCCGGTTTCCTCCCACAGTCCAAAAACATGGATCAAGTCAATTGAATTCTCAAAATTGCCCCATATAGAGTGTGTCTGTGTGAGTGAGTGTGCGCCCTCCCAGTGATGGCTTGGCGCCCTGTCCTGGGTCAATCTGCCCAGCGCCCGAAACGTTCTCCCCTGGATGGGCATGGGGAACCCACCGCGACCCTACTAGAGGATAAAGCGGGAGATAATGAATGAATGAATAATGTATTGTATATCACACATTGATACGAATGAGAAATGGTAAAGGTGTGCATTATTGTCAATAATTTCGCGGCTGGAAAAAACAGCTCAGCCAATCAGATTTAAGGACCGGAACCAGCGTTTTCTAAATGTGTGATAAAGAAACAAAGCCTTATATCAATTGTTACTGATATGAAGCATGAGGTCATTGTTTTGATTTTCTTTGCTTCATCAGATATCTAAGGTCGGAGTTTTGTTAATACATGTCTCTCACCTCAATCCTTTGAGAGTTGACCTTTTTGCCTTTCTTATTCCAGATGACCTCTGGCTTTGGGTCGCCTGTGGCTTGACAGACGAAGGACACTACTCCACCTGACACTCCAATTTGGTCTGTAGGGATCTTGGTGAACCTGGGGGCAGCTGAAAATAAGCAGTTGACAGACATTACAATAAAGTAAACATAATGACAAATCTATCAATAACAAATTACAAGAATGTGAGTTTTACTTCAAACAAACACCAAACTATCACTGGGCACTCACTCACAGACACACACTGTAAAGGTGTGTATTGTCTTGTATTTATTGTTTCATAATTCTTGTTTTGCACAGGCTATTCCACATGTGCACTTTATATTGGGTTGTGAGCACCGCGTTACTGGAGAATGTTTCGTTCAACTGTATATTGCACATCACTTTATATTGTTGGAATGACAAATGAAACCACTTGAATATGGGTAATATAGAGCGGCCAATTCATTCACCTTGAATCCATGTTTTTGGACTGTGGGAGAAAACCAGGGAATTAGGAAAAAACCCACACATTTTGTTTGCCAAGGCTTAATTTAGGCAACTTGATAGTTTGGGGTCAGGTCACAGGGTTTGAACACAGCATCCCTGCAGCAAGGAGGGTTAAGGGTCTCGCTCATGGACCCACACTGGAAACTTCATTGGCGCTGGGATTTAAACCCACAACCTTCAGATTGTTAGCCCAACGCCCTAACCACTGAGCTACCACGCCCTAGAACATATAAAAACCACTGGGAACATGGGAGAACATGGAAACTCCACCCAGATTGGGATTCAAACCTGGATCCACAGCCCTGAGAGGAGGACTGGATAACCACTGCGCCACCATGCCGCCGCAAGACGAGACATATAGACGCATCTATTTCACTAAAAACGATTTAAATGCAAGACGTTTCAAATGCATCAGGTCACAGCACGATGCTGGTTCTTCTCTTATTGCACATTTCTTTTCAAATTATGTGCTACTACCAGGGTTTAAAGTTCTCGTCTACGTTTGTTACAGGGAGCCAGGTAGGAGGAAAATAAAATAAATAAAGCTTAGAAATACAGCTGCTCTATTGACCTGCAGTCTGTTGCAATCATGCTGTGAATATATTTGTTTTCTGCAATAGAAATACCACAAACAGCAACTACCTGAGCAAACAAGATTATAAAAAACACAGACTAGTGATTGCTTAATACCCAGCAAATTCAGCAAGGTCATTCTCCCCTCATTACATTTGGTCTCTTTGTGACAACAAAAATGTTGGTCCAATACACACTCCGGCCCAGAGGGCAGCCCCGTTTTAGAAGATGAGCGAGGAATGTGGCGACGAAATAAAAGCCCAACATCTCAAGACAAAAGCTCGGGCCAGACTGAGGAGCGCTCGCCAGCCGATTTAGAGCTCTTCTGTCACCGCGCTGACAGGAAGCAATAAATACCACGGTGCTGTAATTCTGCGGCTAAATCTAATAACGCGTGGCCAAGCCCGGCCTCGCAGCCCGCTTGACTCCGGATGCAGAGTGGATTGAATTCCCGCCAGACGCTGAATTGGGTTGGAGGGGGCAAGGGAGGGCGTAGTCATAGATACTGGCATCGGCGAGCAGATGATCATCGCCGCCCTGTCCCGTTGCCATAGCGTCCGTTTAAACAGAGCGACAGCAGGCTCACATTCATCCACCACAGCTAAGCCTGGCCTGGTGCTCACCATGGCAACCAGATCCCACACCTCTTCTTTCTTTCTCTCCTCACTATCCTTCCTCACACCCCCCCCCATCCCGTCTTTCGATTGGAAATGTGTGTTTAGTGTTTCATGGCAGGATATGTGCAGCTTCCGCAACTGTACGTCTAACTACAACTAACTCGGAAGAGGAATCCAGTAGAACTGAATGGTTTAATGGGTTATCCATCGAGAACGGCGCAGAAATAGGAGTGAGAATGAAGGATGTGTGCGGAACGTGGGAATCCAAAGGAGACTGGATGAGAGCGCGACGTGGTCCATGATTAAAACAGGATACAAAGAGCGTTAAAAAAATAATAAATGACTGAAAAGACGCTAAAGAGCGATATAAAGAGCCATTATATAGTAAATTATAGTGTACTCTTTTAAAACTCTTTTAAATCTTTATCTGTTTAAATTTATGTATGTGACACCGAAAAGTATGGCACCTTAATTTCGTTATACCTGGTATAATGACAATAAAGATATTCTGATTCTGATTCTCTCGATGCTTTCTGCATGCCTTCTTACACATCAACCTACATATCCATTTCTAAATACTACCTTACTTACTGCTAACCATCCTATTTATATACATGACATCCTAACCTTCTGACTATGTACTACCCAACACTATATATACTGATAGATTTACAATTACATTTTATCCAACGTGACTTACAAAGCAAGCACAGGGTTCTCCATGGCATCCTTGGAGCAATGGACCCTTGCTCAAGGACCCACATGTCCTTGTCCCTTCAATGAACTTGGGATTTGAACCCACAACCCTCAGATTGACACCTCAACATCCTAACCATGGAGCTACACCCCTAGATAGATCGATCTGTTTGTGTATAGTACATAATGTGTAGGTCCCTTTTCGTTAATGGTCAGGACCCTGATAGTATCACCACAGAGCAGTTATTATGTGGGGTATTATTCCTATCCCAGCTGGGTCACTGAGGTGTATATGCACTGCTGCATTAAAGCCCCCTCACTGCATCAGTGTCACTGCAGAACTGACAATAAACAATCCACCACCCAAATGATACCAGTTCTGTGATGCTCCTGACCAACATTTTACCTCTGTTTATTACAGCCCACACATTTAAATGTTAACATAAATTAGCAGTTTTCTCATATTATTATATATATATATATATATATATATATATATATATATATATATATATATATATATATATATATATATATATATATATATATATATATATATATAGGGCGGCACGGTGGCTTAGTGGTTAGCACATTCGCCTCTATTCACACATTCACGCTAGGGATTCGTGCAATCCCCATCTGGGTGGAGTTTCCATGTTCTCCCCGTGTCTGCGTGGGTTTCCTCCGGGTTCTCCAGTTCCCTCCCACAGTCCAAAAACATGGATCAAGTCAATTGAATTCTCAAAATTGCCCCATATAGAGTGTGTCTGTGTGAGTGAGTGTGTGCCCAGCGATGGATTGGCGCCCTGTCCTGGGTCTATCTGCCCAGCGCCCGAGACGTTCTCCCCTGGATGGGCATGGGGAACCCCACCGCGACCCTAATAGAGGATAAAGCGGGATATAATGAATGAATGAATGAATATATATATATATATATATATATATATATATATATATATATATATATATATATATATATATATAATTTATCCTATAAACACACACACACACACACATTTGTGTTTTATTTATAGTATAAATAAAATTTATCCTATAAATAAAACACAAATGTATGTACACTGTATATATGAACACTGTTTTAACTCTGTTGTTTTTAACACTGTTGTTTATTTGGTGCAGCACTATATTGCATTATAAGTTCTTTATTTGCCCAGCGCCTATAGCGTCTGTGTAAAACACATTCACTTGGGAAAGCATTTCCAGTAGCTCGGATGATACTGAAGAGGCTTAATGGGTTTTTTTGCTTACACAGGTCATGCTATGACATCCATTTTAGTTGTGGTTGAATTTGGTGATTCTAAAGATTTTTTTCACATTATTATGCCACTTGCTTAACGACAACTTGTCCTTAGTACATAGTTACATACATCCCATCATCAGAAACATAGTGGATAAATGAAAGGATTTTATTGCAGGATTTTCACTGTAAAGTTTTATATTTTTTGTCATGCAGTTCCTGGCGATACGGTGGCTTAGTAGTTGGCATGTTCTCCTCTCAGCACTAGGGATTTCCCGTTCAAATCCCAATCTGGGTGGAGTTTCCATGTTCTCCCCGTGTCCGCGTTGGTTTCCTCCAGATTCCTCCCACAGTTCAACAACATGGATGAAGGTCAATTGAGTTCTTAAATTTGTAAAGCTGGCATTCTCCCTTGCTCGTTTTTCCAGAAACAAAACTGAATTTATTAGTTCCTTTTCCAGGGGGTGGGGTTCCCCATGCCCATCCAGGGGAGAACGTTTCGGGCACTGGGCAGATAGACCCAGGACAGGGCGCCAATCTATCGCTGGGCACACTCTCACTCACACAGACACACTCCATATGGGGCAATTTGGAGAACTCAATTGACTTGATCCATGTTTTTGGACTGTGGGAGGAAACCAGAGAACCTGGAGGAAACCCACGTGGACACGGGGAGAACATGGAAACTCTACCCAGATTGGGATTCGAACTGGGAATCCCTAGCGCTGAAAGGCAAACGCGCCAACCATTAAACCACCGTAATTATCACTAATTAGTTAATCAATTTGTAATGTTTTTGGTTCATGTGTTGTCATCGATGATGAACACTTGTGCAAAGTCTCAGCTTAATGGGATAATGAGAAGATGGTGAAAAGGCATTTGCAAACTTTTTAGACACACAGATGAAGCTAATATAAGGGGTGGTAAAAATAACAATAAGAAGTTGTCCTGCTGTCTGATCTTAAAACTCAAACCCTCGAGCACTGAGATTTTTCACTTGGAGATATTGGAAGCCTTAAAGTGAGGAATATTTGAAACATAAAGTCCAGACGTGATCAAAAAACTCAAGTCTAGACATGAACAGTGAGATATTCTGAATGTGTATTTTAGGCAGCTTGCTGAACTGATCTGTCATCTCTTCCGTTGCTCTTTGTTGAAACCCATCACGTCAACTTTTCTAAATCTAAGCTCACAGGTAAAATGTAATGGCGCTTTATTATTGCCTGTGATGAAGCATTTATGGTTTACGTAATCCTGCCAGCGCTACGGCAAAGAACGGTTGACTGATTCAGTTTGTATCCAAGTAACCAAAAAGAATTAATAAGGCAATGCTGACGTATTCATTCCTATTCATTTATTTTCTTTCTTAATGACATTTGCAGGGCGGCACGGTGGCTTGGTGGTAAGCATGTTCTCCTCTCAGCACTAGGGATCCCAGGTTCGAATCCCAATCTGGGTGGAGTTTCCATGCTCTCCCCGTGTCCACATGGGTTTCCTCCGGGTCCTCCATTTTCCTCACACAGTCCAAAAACATGGAGCAAGGTCAAGTGAATTCTCCAAATTGCCCCATATAGAGTGTGTTCGTGTCTGTGTGAGTGAGTGTGCCCAGTGATGGATTGGCACCCTGGCCTGGGTGTATGCCCAGCGCCTGAAACGTTCTACCCTGAAAGGGCATGGGGCACCTCCCCCCGGCGACCCTAGTAGAGGATAAAGCAGAAGATAATGGGTGGACATTTGCAGGGCGGCACGGTGGCTTGGTGGTGAGCATGTTCTCCTCTCAGCACTAGGGATCCCAGGTTTGAATCCCAATCTGGGTGGAGTTTCCATGCTCTCCCCGTGTCCACATGGGTTTCCTCCGGGTCCTCCATTTTCCTCACACAGTCCAAAAACATGGAGCAAGGTCAAGTGAATTCTCCAAATTGCCCCATATAGAGTGTGTTCGTGTCTGTGTGAGTGAGTGTGCCCAGTGATGGATTGGCACCCTGGCCTGGGTGTATGCCCAGCGCCTGAAACGTTCTACCCTGAAAGGGCATGGGGCACCTCCCCCCGGCGACCCTAGTAGAGGATAAAGCAGAAGATAATGGATGGACATTGGCAGGGCGGCACGGTGGCTTAGTGGTAAGCATGTTCTCCTCTCAGCACTAGGGATTCCAGGTTCGAATCCCAATCTGGGTGGAGTTTCCATGCTCTCCCCGTGTCCACATGGGTTTCCTCCGGGTCCTCCATTTTCCTCACACAGTCCAAAAACATGGAGCAAGGTCAAGTGAATTCTCCAAATTGCCCCATATAGAGTGTGTTCGTGTCTGTGTGAGTGAGAGGGTGCCCAGTGATGGATTGGCACAGTGGCCTGGGTGTATCTGCCCAGCGCTTGAAACATTCTACCCTGCATGGGCACATGGGAAACCCCCTGTCGACCCTAGTAGAGCAGAAAATGGAAGATAATGGATCGATGGATAAAGTACTGTGGTGCCAAAGTGATGTTTCTCTTCTGTACAGTTCTCTACAAATAAAATTAAATTCCTTTAAAAATACTTCAATTAGAAATTAAGGCTACTACTGTAATGTTCCTTTATACCAGCCTTAATCAGATGTTCATTCATTCATTCATTCATTATCTCCCGCTTTATCCTCTAGTAGGGTCGCGGTGGGGTTCCCCATGCCCATCCAGGGGAGAACATTTTGGGCGCTGGGCAGATAGACCCAGGACAGGGCGCCAGTCCATCGCTGGGCACACACACACACTCTATATGGGGCAATTTGGAGAATTCAATTGACTTGATCCATGTTTTTGGACTGTGGGAGGAAACCGGAGAACCCGGAGGAAACCCACGCAGACACGGGGAGAACATGGAAACTCCACCCAGATGGGGATTCGAACCGGGAATCCCTAGTGCACAGATGTTATTTTATCTAATTTGTTTCTCTTTTGTTGTTAACCTTGGTCTCTCATCATTTACTAAGTTATGTCATGCTCTGAAGGGACTAACAGTACACCAATGTCTAGGGAGATGAGCAGGACTGCTGTATTTTCTTTCCTGTCCTGTAACGGACTTCCAGCCGGTCCACAGTGCTTCCTGCCCTTCACCCATTGACTTAACACCCAAACACAAACAAAGAGCAATTCATTTTGCTTTATAAACACAATATGTTTGGTCCTTAAGGTCTTAACTTGTATTCGCCTAAATCCTCAGAAATGTCTTTCGACCTGGACCGGGTAGAAATCAGATCACGGGTTCAGCTCGGGAGAAAGTGAGATGGCAGGATAAAGTAATCCCCGACTCAAAAAGGAAGTGAGAACACAAAAGCAAGAGAAGTCTATTGACAAGCTCTCGAGATAAGAAGACGGGGAGACGGTGGTGAACAGCATGTTACTGAGGGGCGTTGTCTCTGAACATTTGAGAGCTGGTGGTTTTAACCTCCAGTATCACTGTTTTTGTTTACTTCAGAATCTTCCAGAGGCACAGCTAAGGTCTTTACTTCAATTCCCTCGCTAGCGTGAGGCTTCATATTGAGCCCTCTCTGTGGGGAGTCGTTCAACTGATGTAAGTTACAATCACTTTTACACACATACACACAATTTCCCCAGTGGTACCTTTCACCAAAATAAAGAAAGCTATCAGTGCTAACCTTACCAACTGAGAGTGTGAGCTAATGCCATCTTAACCAGCGATATTATATGCGTAAGCAGTGCACTCTGTCCCCATAACAACTGCTATTAAAGACTAATCAAGAAGCAGCAACACCAGCCAAATGAAGGAGAGTAATTATCCTTGTACATTCACAGGGCACGATTAGGCTAAGAATGTTGATTAGAAATATTTGGATGATGAGAAAGAATAATCAAATGGTTAAAAGGTATGAGAGACACCTTTGTTGGCAGATATCCATTTTGGTCATCGGAAATGTAAAATATAAAATCTGTTAATAACTTTCCTCAGGGCGGCACGGTGGCTTAGTGGTTAGCACGTTCGCCTCTCAGCGCTAGGGATTCCCGGTTCGAATCCCCATCTGGGTGGAGTTTCCATGTTCTCCCCGTGTCTGCGTGGGTTTCCTCCGGGTTCTCCGGTTTCCTCCCACAGTCCAAAAACATGGATCAAGTCAATTGAATTCTCAAAATTGCCCCATATAGATTGTGTCTGTGTGAGTGAGTGTGTGCCCAGCGATGGATTGGCGCCCTGTCCTGGGTCTATCTGTCCAGCGCCCGAGACGTTCTCCCCTGGATGGGCATGGGGAACCCCACCGCGACCCTAATAGAGGATAAAGCGGGAGATAATGAATGAATGAACTTTCCTCAGAACCTACCATAAAAAGATGGTACACTGACATTTTGTACAAGTGCCAAACACTGGGACATCATAATAAATCAAATCTTTAGGTTTAGACAGATAATGATACATGATTATCTGTCTAAATGCATAGACAATGCACACTGTAGAGGAAATTCACCATCAAACTCAACCAAATTTCTTGTTGGTGTAACATACTTGGCCAAATTATCAAAACTGTATTTATTTTTTTTTTACAAGCCCACATACGTTGTACATTTATAATCCCTTTTATATGTTTATCATGTGGAACATATGTGCATTCTAACAGTTTAAGCAGCAGTAAAGACTAAATTTATCAAATGTCATTCAGCCTGACGTGATTCTGGGCATCAATTAGCATTAATGCAGTTTTTAAATATATATATATATATATATCACACGGTGGCTTAGTGGTTAGCACGTTCGCCTCTCAGCGCTAGGGATTCCCGGTTCAAATCCCCATCTGGGTGGAGTTTCCATGTTCTCCCCGTGTCTGCATGGGTTTCCTCCGGGTTCTCCGGTTTCCTCCCACAGTCTTTCAATTCTCAATAATTGCCCCATATAGAGTGTGTCTGTGTGAGTGAGTGTGTGCCCAGCGATGGCTTGGCGCCCTGTCCTGGGTCTATCTGCCCAGCGCCCGAGATGCTCTCCCCTGGATGGGCATGGGGAACCCCACCGCGACCCTAATAGAGGATAAAGCGGAAGATAATGAATGAAATATACACATACATACAAATAAAACTGCATCCATAATTGAAAAGAAATTCATTGATCTCAACCAATTTCCTTGCTGGTGTAACATACTAGGCCAAATTTTCAAATTAATTCTGCTTCTGATATCAAAACTGTTTTTTTTTTTTTTTTTTTTCACATGAACATTGTACACACTTATAATCCCTTTCATATGTTTATCAAGTGGAACATATGTGCATGGTAACCGTTTAAGCAGCAGTAAAGACTAAATTTGTCAAATGCCATTCAACCTGACAGATGTGATTCTGGGCATCAATTAGCATTTACTGCAATCATCTGGCTCATACAATAAAAACTCTAACACCCAGCAAACTGGGTCCCTTGCTCAGAAAAGGACACTGATGAGCGTTTACAGAACAAAACTGCCTTAGCATTCAAATTTTATTTTTATTTGTCATTAATATAAATGTGCACACAGACATTAATTGTATTTTCATCTAATCAACACATATCAGCCATGTCATTAACATGTCTGTGTTGGACATGGATGGATCCAGATTCATTTCCCAATCTGCGTGGAGACTCTGGTTTCCTCTCACAGTGGATTCAAGGTGAACATGGATTCAAGGTGAATAGAATGCTCTAAATTGCCCCATATAGAGTTTGTCCGTGTGTGAGCACAGCAATAGATTGGCGTCCTGTCTTGGGTGTATCTGAGCAGCGCCCTAAACATTCTTCTGGATGGGCATGTTGAACCCACATTAAGCAAAAAACAAAATAAGATAAGAATCCTTTATTGGTCGAACAATGGGGAAATTCACAATAATGAAGAAATTCATTCATTCATTCATTCATTCATTATCTCCCGCTTTATCCTCTATTAGGGTCGTGGTGGGGTTCCCCATGTCCATCCAGGGGAGAACGTCTCGGGCGCTGGGCAGATAGACCCAGGACAGGGCGCCAATCCATCGCTGGGCACACACTCACTCACGCAGACACACTCTATATGGGGCAATTTGGAGAACTCAATTAACTTGATCCATGTTTTTGGACTGTGGGAGGAAACCGGAGAACCCGGAGGAAACCCACGCGGACACGGGGAGAACATGGAAATTTCACCCAGATGGGGATTCGAACCGGGAATCCCTAGCACTGAGACGCGAACGTGCTAACCACTAAACCGCCGTGCCGCCCAATGAATAAATTAATAAGTCATATTTCCATATAATGAACATTTTTAAAAACACTTTATAACATCATAATCTGAGTCAATCTGAGGGGGGGGGGGCATCAACAGTGAAAGACGCCCATGTACTAGAACATCACTAGTCCAACAGAAATCCAGGTTCAGTCCAGTAATTGTCGTTGCAGTGGTAGTTTGTAATAGTTTTAATAATGCAACATGAATACAATCTAGTGATAACTGTATAGCACATTTTACTAAATAGATATTATAGAAGGGTGGCACGGTGGCTTAGCGGTTGGCATGTTCTCCTCTCAGCACTAGGGATTCCCGGTTCGAATCCGCATCTGGGTGGAGTTTCCATGTTCTCCCCCTGTCCATGTGGGTTTCCTCCGGGTTCTCCGGTTTCCTCCCACAATCCAAAAACATGGACTCAAGTCAATTGAGTTCTCCAAATTGCCCCATATAGAGTGTGTCTGTGTGCATGTCTGTGTGGGTGAATGTGTGCCCAGTGATAGATTGGCGCCCTGTCCTGGGTCTATCTGCCAAACGCCCGAAACGTTCTCCCCTGGATGGGCATGAGGAACCACCCCCCCCCCCTCCCCACGACCCTAATATAGGTTAAAGCGGAAGATAATGGATGGATGGATATTATAGAAAGCAGCTGTATAGAAATACAAATCATTAAACCAAAATCAAATGAAGACAAATGAGTCGTCTATATAGTCATTTAGAATGACCAAACCTTGGGTAAAAGAAAAGGTGTTAAAAACGAATGTCAAAGGGCCAGATGATCAGCAATAAGCCGTGCAAAGATACACAATTACATAAACAATTTCGATCTATTAGACAACATTAAATCAAGCGGAAAAGCTGCTGTGCATACAAATTCAGCCTCATATGTTAGAACTGCCTACATGCTCATACTGCGCATTCAAATCTGAGCAATCTGTGACAATTCCCATGTTAAGCCATGTGCTTTTTACACCGCCATATGGCTATTTGGTGCATTTTTAGGTGTTTGCGTCTGTGCAGAGACCAAATCTATAAACAATTTATTAATAATCATAATAAATTCATTAAATTTGTCTGGATATCGCTTTTATGTCGATGTGCTATTATGAAAAGTGAAATATTTCTTTGTATACATTTTAAAGCAAAAAATATAATTTTATAAATAATAATATAATAAGATTATGTAAGAATTAGGGTTCTCAGTGGACATCTTTGCCAGTGCGCAGCGTCTAATGATGTCTAACCAAGAGTTAGACATCATTAAAAATAAATGTTACCTGACTTAATATACATTTCATACATTATGACAAATACATTTTAATGCTGAGCCTCCAATATATAGGAATAATAATATGTACCACACAACAAGTACAAAGATGAGCTGTGATTATGTGAATGATTTGCATATGCAAAGCTCTTCCCTAGTTTTGTTAATGATGCTTTATTCTGCTTCACTTATTTAAAGGTTTGAACATTATTTATTAATTAGTGCATAATGCCGAGCGAACGCATAAAGAGTGACTTCGCAAAATGCATTTCTTCAAACTCATGAAAGAATAAAGTAATAAATCAGATTAGAGAAGGCTGGGATTGTTGGTTTTGAATGTTATTACACGCCTCTCCTCATCAGCCAGTTTGTTAACACAACCATGTTCCGCTGTTTCCATAACTACGAGACACCCACCCATGAGCGCTGTGGGACATCGCATTGGTTCCATACTAAAAAGAAGTCATTAATAAAGCTGGGGAGACTTACATAAGGCATAGCAGTTGCTGGAGAGCAAGGGGACTAGGAGGAGTAGGAGAGTAGATGGAAACGCCTCCACCGAAACAGGAACCATGATGCGGGCTGAAGACAAAATTGTCTGGACGTTCTGCAGAAACACAAAAAGGTTTAGGTTAGTTTGTTCGTAACCCACTTAACACACTACCTGATCATCCATCCTTTATCTTCTGCTTAATCCTACATTAGGGTCGCGGGGGTTCCTGATGCCCATCTACGGTGCCAATCTATCACCGGGTTCTCCGGTTTCCTCCCACAGTCCAAAATGATTAGGGCGGCACGGTGGCTTAGTGGTTAGCACGTTCTCCTCTCAGTGCTAGGGATTCCCGGTTCGAATCCCCATCTGGGTGGAATTTCCATGTTCTCCCCGTGTCTGCGTGGGTTTCCTCCGGGTTCTCCGGTTTCCTCCCACAGTCCAAAAACATGGATCAAGTCAATTGAATTCTCCAAATTGCCCCATATAGAGTGTGTCTGTGTGAGTGAGTGTGTGCCCAGCGATGGATTGGCGCCCTGTCCTGGGTCTATCTGCCCAGCGCCCGAAACGTTCTCCCCTGGATGGGCATGGGGAACCCCACCGCGACCGTAATAGAGGATAAAGCGGGAGATAATGAATGAATGAATGTATTCTCTGCCACATTTAAAACCAAAGAAACCTAAAAATGCTTTTAAAATGACATGAAAATATATATTTACAGTAAAATCAAATAATTATTTAATTCATAGGTTATGTGTATGTCGTCAGAACCTTAGAATAGAGAACAAAAGACAAAAACATGGCTAAGTGAGAAGCTTAAAGGTTGCAGATGAATGTGTTCTACTTCTTGTGCTGATTACAAAGGAAATCTCGTAGCCCCGTCACATGGGCTGCCGTGAACTCATTCAAAATTGTTTGTGTGGCGTTTCGGGATTGATTTTTCCTGTTACTATAATGCATTTCACAATAATAATGATAATAAAACAAGCAGAATAAGGCTGTAAATATTGACCGTCGGTTCAGACAGACTTGCGAGCCTGTTATCAGTGGTTTAAGACTAGCCGTGGTCACGCTACATTTGCACAAGACTGCTGATGATCTATTAAAACACGCCGGACAAAAACGCACACACAAACGTATTAAACAGTACCAGTCAAAAGTTTGGACGTCACGCCGCCTTCTTGCTCTATTCTAGATTGCCTCCTCTTACCATATGGATTTGTAGTTTTACAGTTACAGACTGTAGTCCATCGCTTTGCTTGTGTTTGTCAGTCCCCCTGTTGGTTCTTTATGCTTGTAGGATATTTAAACATTTACTGTCTACAAGAAAACAATGGTCATTGTCTGCTTTATGCATTTGTCTTTATTGCCAGTAAAGAAAAGGCAGAAGCAAGACGTGATTGTGTAACGATGAAGTCAGTGATCAGTGTATGATGCAATAAAAGGAAGTAGCTGTTAATGTCAAATGAGGTTATGGCTCATTGCTGATTGGCTGAGGCTGATTGCGGTCAACTTTTTAAATTTTTTTTTTTTTTTTTTATCACTGCTTAAATACGGGAAAAGGAGAATAATAAAGCAATAAGGCATCAGAAAGAGGTGTTAGACACGATGCAGAGAGCAGTTACACCATGTACTTACAATTTCTAGGGTCCGATTCGATCACATTAGTTTATTTATTAGTCTGTTAAAGGCAAAAAGTGTGCTAAAGGACGTTTCATACTTATTTAAAGCAGAGTGGATTGATTCAAATCTTGCCCTTTGGAGAAAAAAAAGGATTGTGTTAAGTTTATACACAACCTGTTCATATTCATTCATTCATTCATTATCTCCCTCTTTATCCTCTATTAGGGTCGCGGTGGGGTTCCCCATGCCCATCCAGGGGAGAACATCTCAGGCGCTGGGCAGATAGACCCAGGACAGGGCGCCAATCCATCGCTGGGCACACACTCACTCACACAGACACACTCTATATGGGGCAATTTGGAGAATTCAATTGACTTGATCCATGTTTTTGGACTGTGGGAGGAAACCGGAGAACCCGGAGGAAACCCACGCAGACACGGGGAGAACATGGAAACTCCACCCAGATGGGGATTCGAACCGGGAATCCCTAGCGCTGAGAGGCGAACGTGCTAACCACTAAGCCACCGTGCCGCCATTCCTGTTCATAATAAACC
This sequence comes from Corydoras sp. C115, assembly GCA_019802505.1. NCBI lineage: Eukaryota > Metazoa > Chordata > Actinopteri > Siluriformes > Callichthyidae > Corydoras > Corydoras sp. C115. Next base: position 664,142 of record JAFMOC010000205.1, read on the forward strand.
AACAAAATATTTTGATAAACCTATATTTCAAAAACTTGAAAGGTGTAACTACACTTGACCTCTAAAAACTCATTGTAAATAGATACAAATACACATATAATGAACATTTTATTATAAACTGATCAGGAAAGTCGTACATCGTCAATGAGAACACATGAATCAATTGAAAAAAACAACAAAAAGACAATTAACTTCCCATCCATCCATTATCTTCCACTTTATCCTCTACTAAGGTCGCGGGGGGGGAGGGGTTCCCCCATCATCCAGGTGAGAACGTTTCATGCACTGGGCAGATACACCCAGGACAGGGCGCCAATCTATCACTGGGCACACACTCACTCACATAGACACACTGTATAGGGGTAATTTGGAGAATTCAATTGACTTGATCCATGTTTTTGGACTGTGGGAGGAAACCAGAGAACCCAGAGGAAACCCATGTGGACACACGGAGAACATGGAAACTCCACCCAGATGGGGATTCGAACCGGGAATCCCTAGTGCTGAGAGGCGAACGTGCTAACCACTAAACCACCGTGCCGCCCAAGTTGTACACAGTGAATTCTAAAAACAATTCCATCAGCGTGGTCCATCAATCAGCGTTCTTGATCAGGAGTGAAATTTGAAATTATTACTCAGTGGACCTTCAACAAATCCTCAAAATGCACATGTTAATGTTTGTTGCTTACTGGGCTGTTACAAATCTTTTATCTTTCATGCAAGACAGCCTCCATTCCCGAGGAAAGAACATTATTATTACAAAAATGAGCTATTTCATGCTACAAGTGCACATTAATGCGATTACCAAAGTGTTGTCATCTATCAAAAGAAATGGCTTACCTTATCTAATTGCAGATAAAATAGTCCATAAAGTGGTTTAGTCTGCATATTTGTGCTTTGCTTCCAAAAAGAGCCACTATGGCAAGTTTGTCACAATACGAAATAGTAGATTCTGTGGTGCTAGCTCAGTGGATAGAGTGTTGGGCTATCAAAAAGGTTGTGGATACAAATCTCAAGTCCACTAACATTACCATTTTGAGTCCTTGAGCAAAACCCTTAATACTCACTGCTCCAGGGACGCTGCATCAACCCTGTGTTCCGACCCCAACCATTAAGTTGGGATACTTTGAATAAAAGCATCTGCTAAAATAACTCAAATGCTGGGGGGGGGGTAGTAAGCTTAAAACCTTGTGTACATGTTTTAAGAAATCAGAAACTAATGATAAGTGGTTAGCACGTTCTCCTCTCAGCGCTAGGGATTCCAGGTTCGAATCCCAATCTGGGTGAAGTTTCCATGTTCTCCCTGTGTCCATGTGGGTTTCCTTCGGGTTCTCCAGTTTCCTCCCACAGTCCAAAAACATGGATCAAGGTCAATTCAACGCTCTAAATTGCCCCATATAGAGTGTGTCTGTGTGAGTGAGTGTGTGCCCAGCAATGGATTGGCGCTCTGTGCTGGGTGTATCTGCCCAGCGCACGAAACGTTCTCCCCTGGATGGGCATGGGGAACCCTACCGTGACCCTAGTAGAGGATAAAGCGGAAGATAAAGGATGGAAACTAAAAAAAAAAATGTGTGTATATATATATATATATATATATATATATATATATATATATATATATATATATATATATATATATATATATATTCATTCATTCATTATCTCCCGCTTTATCCTCTATTAGGGTCGCGGTGGGGTTCCCCATGCCCATCCAGGGGAGAACGTCTCGGGCGCTGGGCAGATAGACCCAGGACAGGGCGCCGATCCATCGCTGGGCACACACTCACTCACACAGACACACTCTATATGGGGCAATTTGGAGAATTCAATTGACTTGATCCATGTTTTTGGACTGTGGGTGGAAACCGGAGAACCCGGAGGAAACCCACGCAGACACGGGGAGAACATGGAAACTCCACCCAGATGGGGATTCGAACCGGGAATCCCTAGTGCTGAGAGGCGAACGTGCTAACCACTAAGCCAACGTGCCTATATATATATATATACACACACACACACACAATCATTTTTGTGGATTAACAATGATTGCATAACTAAAGGCATGGCTTCAGAAAGACTGCAGGACTGCTTCCTAAATGCATTCATTTAGTCTAAAGAGTGGAATGCTGGGAGAAGTTAAGGGTTTGGCACTCGTGTAACATATCAGTTTTCTGAGCGCCACATTATCTGCTTACCACAAGCATTTTCAAAGAATATGAAATTAACAGCCACATGCAGCTCCAATGGAATAACAAAACCTGATAATGTAATTAACCATATAAAGGAAATAACAGAACAAAAGGGTTATTCTGTGAGGTATGGACTATGTATTCGATAACTTAAGGATGATTCCTTATAGTTACTCACTGTCGCACAGCGACTGTGCATGTGTCCTTCTCCCAGAGGTTCTATAATCTTTAATCAACTGTGAGCTGTGAAGCCAGCGAGATTTTTTTGCTGATAAAGTGCTTTCTGCTTTACTCAAAATTGTCCACGATAAAGGAGAAATATATCTCTGTTGACCTCGCCTTCTTCACTCCCGCTCAACTGTGAATAAAAGGGTTTAAAATGCCTAAAGAAACTCAAGTTGGAAAGTATTAGGTGTGTGAGTGTTGTACGTTAGATCCATCCATCCATTATCTTCCGCTTTATCCACTACTAGGGTCGGGGGGGGGGGGGGGGGTTCCCTATGCCCATCCAGGGGAGAATGTTTTGGGCACTGGGCAGATAGACCTAGGACAGGGCGCCAATCTATCACTGGGCACTCACTCACAAACACTCTATATGGGGCAATTTGGAGAATTCAATTGACCTTTTGAATTGAGAAGCCAGAGGAAACCCACACGGACACGGGAAGAACATGGAAACTCTACGCAGATTGGGATTCGAACCCTAGTGCTGAGAGGAGAACATGCTAACCACTAAGCCACCGTGCCACCCTGTATATTAAAAATTGTTGTTGTTTTGTTTTTTTTACCGAACATAAAGTGATGAGCGGCACGGTGGCTTAGTGGTTAGCACGTTCGTCTCTCAGCACTAGGGATTCCCGTTCGAATCCCCATCTGGGTGGAGTTTCCATGTTCTCCCCGTGTCTGCGTGGGTTTCCTCCGGGTTCTCCGGTTTCCTCCCACAGTCCAAAAACATGGATCGAGTCAATTGAGTTCTCAAAATTGCCCCATATAGAGCGTGTCTGTCTGAGTGAGTGTGTGCCCAGTGATGGATCGGCGCCCTGTCCTGGGTCTATCTGCCCAGCGCCCGAGATGTTCTCCCCTGGATGGGCATGGGGAACCCCACCGCGACCCTAATAGAGGATAAAGCGGGAGATAATGAATGAATGAAAGGATAAAGTGATGGTGATCCATTTTGTCTAGCGTGCGTTACACACAGAGGAATTTGGCCTCAACGTTTAACTCACCCGTGCAGTGAAACACACACACACACACACACACACACACACACACACACTGGAGGTGAGGACACGTGCCCAGAGCAGTGGACAGCCTTATATACAGCGCACAGAGTGCAATTGAGGTTAGGTGCCTTACCCAAGGGCACTTCAGTTCCTTAACTCGAGCCTACGATTGCCCCAATCAAATCCAATTCATGGGATATAATCCCACACTCTAGTTACAGTTAATGTTAACACGTGAAGGAGTATTGGAGTTTCATTCATTCATTCATTCATTATCTCCCGCTTTATCCTCTATTAGGGTCGCCGTGGGGTTCCCCATGCCCATCCAGGGGAGAACATCTCGGGCGCTGGGCAGATAGACCCAGGACAGGGCGCCAATCCATCGCTGGGCACACACTCACTCACACAGACACACTCTATATGGGGCAATTTTGAGAATTCAATTGACTTGATCCATGTTTTTGGACTGTGGGAGGAAACCGGAGAATCCGGAGGAAACCCACGCAGACACAGGGAGAACATGGAAACTCCACCCAGATGGGGATTTGAACCGGGAATCCCTAGCGCTGAGAAGAGAACATGCCAACCACTAAGCCACCGTGCCGCCTCGGATTGGAGTTTTGATTGTCAAATTGCTTCTCATTGTCCATTTTAAACATGTAGTAGTCCATCTTTCTCTGTATGTTTGTTACCCCCCCCCCTTTACTCCATCTCTAATGGTCAGAATCCTCAAAGCATCACCAGAGAACAGGTAATATTTGGGTGGTGGATAATTCTTAGTACCGCAGTGACTTGTCACGTTGGTGGTGAGTGTGTGTGTGTGTGTGTGTGTGTGTGTGTGTGTCATATTTAAGAAGTTTTGAATATAATAAATCCACAAACTTGCAGTTGGTTCATTGCAACGAATCTTTTAAGCAATACATATTGGTAAAGCCTGGATTATTAGAAATTGGAGACAATGGCATGTACCAAAGTTTGGACACGCCCACTTCTTGCTCCATTCTCCATTTCCTCCACTTACCATATAGATGGACTTTGTAGTTTTATACTTACAGACTGTAGTTCATCTGTGTTCTTTTTGCTTTTGCTAGTCCCCAGTTGGTACACTATTCCATATCGATCTATTTGGGTGGTGGACTGTGTCAGTTCTGCAGTACAGACTGTAGTCCATCTGTGTTCTTTGTTGTTGTTAGTCCCTGTTGGTTCTCTGTTCTCTGGAGCATCACAGAACAGGTATCATTTGGGTGGTGGATTGTTTGTCAGTTCTGCAGTGACACTGATGAGGTGAGGGGGTTTTAGTGCAGCAGTGCTGCTGGAGGTTCATTTCTCCACCTCAGTGACACTGCTGGGATAGGACTAATGCACCAACCAAATAATCCCTGCTCTGTGGTGCTACTATTGGGGTTCTGACCATTAGAACAGAGTAAAGGGGACGTACACAGTATGTACTGTAGAACACAAACAGATGGACTACAGTCTGGAATTGTAGAACTACAAAGTCTATCTTTACAGAAAGTGGAACTGAGAACATGGACAATGAGTGGAGCAAAAAGGGGTGTGGCCAATTTGACTGGTACTGTAAAATTATTCATTCATTCATTCATTCATTATCTCCCGCTTTATCCTCTATTAGGGTCGCGGTGGGGTTCCCCATGCCCATCCAGGGGAGAACATCTCGGGCGCTGGGCAGATAGACCCAGGACAGGGCGCCAATCCATCGCTGGGCACACACTCACTCACTCACACAGACACACTCTATATGGGGCAATTTAGAGAACTCAATTAACTTGATCCATGTTTTTGGACTGTGGGAGGAAACCGGAGAACCCGGAGGAAACCCACACGGACACGGGGAGAACATGGAAACTCCACCCAGATGGGGATTCGAACCGGGAATCCCTAGTGCTGAGAGGCGAATGTGCTAACCACTAAGCCACCGTGCCGCCCCTGTAAAATTATATTATTATTAAAATGTTATTAACATTTATTTTGTGTACATTATAGCCACTTATACTATAGCCACTCTAAATATATATTAGAGTAACAATGTTTTTATTTATCTGCACATTTTTATTTTAAAATTCAGGAAATTATTTTCCATCTCCTGCAGTTATTGTTATAAAACCCTACATAGAATTACTCTTAACACCTTACAACACATTCCTAATAAAATTCTAATTTAAATATGAGCTCTGCAAAGCCTCAGATAGGTGTGTCATGGCGTAATGCATCCTGGCACTTACACTACCATTCAACTATAGCGGATATGGATTTTTTTTTTAACAAGACTTCATTAATTATTCAAAAACATCCATAGTGCTTTGTATTTTACTGGTCAATCTTCATGTTAAGTGCAGTGAAATGAGGAATCTGTTAAAGAGGAGGGGTTTTTTTTAACAGAAGCATAAGATTTACCTCTCCGCCAGTCAATACCTGCACAAGTAAAATCAATTTCTTTTATTCCTGAGCATGTGCAGGTGTGAGCTTCTAATATTACTTCGGTTCACACATTTACGTCTTGGCTTGTGGCACATTTTGTTCCGATAAACAACACCGAAACAGTTGGAAGTCGCTGGGATTAACTGAAGACGGCAGCTATTTTAGGTTAAAAGGCATTTATAATAAATCTGAAGTACATTAAATATTCTGAAGCTGGAGCCCGAGCTCATTAGACCGAACCAATCTGGAATTGATTTTTCTTTTTTTTTAGAAGAACAGATTCCTGTATGCCCTCTCTTCATTTGCTAAGGAGGAAATGACACAGGCATGCAGCCAGACAGTGATCAATGACAATGGGAGATAACAACCCGACTCTCCCTAATCATCCAAAGCGAGTCATTTTAAAATAGCTGTATAATCATAATGCAATGTTTGTACACTTTCTCAATATACAGCTTTATCATTTCAAAATATGAAACGTGATATATTAAGTGTCACTCAAGAGGTGAATCCTTAAGAGGTAGATTTTTTGTTTTGTTTGAGACTTCATGTCATCTCATTGTGACAATTGACGATTCAGGGAGCATGTTTTCGAAAAGTCCCCAAATAGACATTGAGCAGATACACCCAGGACAGACGGCAATCCGTCACTGGGTACACACTCAAACAAATACTTACTATATAGGACCAATTAAAAGCAGTCAATTCACCTTGAATCCATATATTTGGACAGTGGGAGGAAATTCATGTGGACACTGGGAGTACATGGAAACTCCACCTATATTGTGATCAGAACCTGGATCCCCAGTGCTGAGAGGAGCACGTGGTAACCACTAAGCCACTGTGATTGAGATTTACTATTTAAACTTCAAGCTTAAGTCATCCAATAATTTTTACTACACATTCGAAAGGAATCATTTTCAAGTATTTCTATATACTTCGACAAGAAATCACTTTTGTTTACAAATAGACATTTTAGGCATAAAGTATTCATGTTCATTGTCCAAATGGTGATGACCCTGTAAAAATAATTTTAGAATATTATGAAATAATTTTTCATTCATTCATTATCTCCCGCTTTATCCTATATTAGGGTGGCGGGGGGGTTCCCCATGCCCATCCAGGGGAGAACGTCTCAGGCGCTGGGCAGATAGACCCAGGACAGGGCGCCAATCTATCACTGGGTACACACTCACACACTCTATATGGGGCAATTTAGAGAACTCAATTGACTTGATCCATGTTTTTGGACTGTGGGAGGAAACCGGAGAACCCGGAGGAAACCCACGCGGACACGGGGAGAACATGGAAACTCCACCCAGATGGGGATTCGAACCGGGAATCCCTAGCGCTGAGAGGAGAACATGCTAACCACTAAGCCACCGTGCCGCCCTTAAAATAATTTTATAATACAAAAATTAAACTCATAGAAACGTATAAAAAAAATAAAGCTGCAATAAATTTCTGTTCAAATACATTTTTCTGTGACATTTTGAAATTCTATTTTATTTTAATTCTATTTTCTACTCAAATTATTTTTATAGTGATTCCAAAAGTTGGATTCTGTTAATATGTTGGTTTATATATCTTTCAATATCATTAATGTTGCCTAAAACACAAATTTACCCCATGTGGGATGATGAAAGGATATCGTATCTATTTTATTCCATTATCTTCCTTTTGCTCCAACTAAAAATGAAGGTAAAGTTTTAATTCTAAGGCATTGCAGACTTTCACAAGCTCATTAAGCTTCATTTGGTCACCTTCATGGTCATTTTGTATTTTATTATCTGAGGCATGGGACTTCAAAACACGGTACCCGTGGTCAGTGCTCTTTCAGGTATGATGGTTACAGCTGAGAACATGTGGCGTCTGTCAAACTACACTATGAGATTATGTTCTTGGGTACTTCTTATTTTCGCCCATTATGTCTATATCCACTTTGCCCTTCAAACCATCTAACTTTGGCCTGCACGTCCGACCCGGCAGTGCTGATGCAGAAAGCAATGACAGGAAAATTGGTATTCTGGCTGCCTGTAACTATACTTCTGCCCTTTAGACGGTAACTTTTTTTTTTTCTCCCATTTTCAAAATTTTATCAAGTATAGTATATAAAGAAACCTTTCTGAATATTTAGCATTTAATAATAGTTTTTTTTCAGGGTTTCTTTCTTTTGTGTGGGTGTATGCATGTGGGGGGTGGGTGTGAAATAATCAAGAGTGTTGTTAATAGAGACCATAGTGTGAGGTTGTGTTTCTTTTAATATTTACTACTCAGTTCTTACCTCTATATTTTGTCGTTATGTTTTGTACTGATCCCTTAATGCTCAAATTGCAATAAAAAATAATGCGGGGGGGGCATTTCTGAATAAGGATTACCTAAACCATTTTAGAAAACTAGGCAGCACGGTGGTTTAGCATGTTCTCCTCTCAGCGTTAGGGATTCCGTGTTTGAATACTAATCTGGGTGGAGTTTCCATGTTCTCCCCGTGTCCGTGTGGGTTTCCTCCGGGTTCTCCGGTTTCATCCCACAGTCCAAAAACATGGATTAAGGTCAATTGAGTTCTCTAAATTGCCCCATATAGAGTATGTGTGTGAGTGTGTGTGTGCCCAGTGATGGATTGGCGCCCTGTCCTGGGTGTATCTGCCCAGCGCCCGAAACATTCTCCCCTGGCTGGGCTTCCCCATGCCCACCCACAAAACAGAAAATAGATGGATGGATACACCAAAGAATCAGTCATTTTGTGTTATAAAGCCTTAAGTGAAATTGTAATAACACTTTATGACTATGATTCTGAACATATACAGTATGTACATTAACAAATGCTTAGGACAAATGTTAAAAAGCGTTATGAATACTTTATAAATACCGGAGTCATAGAAAGTGTCAAACCTTCACTTGACTGGAACTTAATATCTTAGTAACTGTTGATCAGTGCTGTGCACCGATTTGAAATTTAAGCTCATTTCTCCATAAAGAACAGATTCAGCTTTCAGATATCAGCAGCACAGTGTGTACTTTTAGGCCTTTAAATATAACATTAATAATAAACTTTCAGTTCTTTCTTTGTTGGTAGTGAATACGCCTTGTTTTATTGGATTTGTTCCCCTTCGCTGGTATGACCTCCTGCAGCATTACCCATGTACACAAATGGTGTTAAACAATCTGGATAACCAAGCACAAATTGTAGGCATGACATTTTTCTGCAGGGGGGATTACATGTTTCCACATCTCTCTTCTGGTTTAGCCACACAAATGCACAATTAGTGGAAAAGCTGCCCTGGCCTGCTAATTAGCACCATGCTGTGATTGCTTTGACACATGGAAAACAGGTACTTGCTTTTAGTATTGTTTCCTCCCTGTGAAAATACTTCTAAAATGTGCAAAAAATAATAATAATAAAAAATAAAAATCCAGAAAGATCAGTGCGCCCATACATTTTACAAAAAAAAAAGTAAGCCCCACTTATTCTTCCAGACACATGGCTGTCCTAAAAGCATGGTTGAGTTCCTTTTTCTCTGGCTGTTTCTTTGTGCTGTCATTTCTTGTCAAGTGTCACTCAACCTCTCCACAGCAGCTGTGGCAGGTTCACATTCTGAGTGAGAACTGAGGGTGAATTTAAGCTCTCAATGAAACAGCCTCGATAGAGAATATAAGTGGGTACGCTTGCAAAAGAGCCTGGGGAGAGAAAATGGAAAAAAAAAGAAGCTTGCCGTCCACGAGGCGATCTTTTTAAATGAACACCCACTTACAGTCACACATCTCGCTTTTTTAGAAGGCGTTAATGTTAATTTAAACTCAAGTTTACTCATGTAGAACGTTGTTGCAACATGTTAACTACTGTGAAATCCTGCCAGGAATCATTAAAGCAAGCAGCTGTAATTAAAGTGATGGCAAGTTATTCAGTGGCAGTTTTAGATTACTGGGTGCAGGGGCAGAAAAAAAAATAAATATTCCACGCCACCAAATATAACCAGCAATAGAACTGTATTCCGGTATTCTGAATAGAATCCGGTATTCATAATGCATTAGAAGTACATTTATAAAAGTATTCATAACTCTTTAGAACATTTGTCAAAAGTCTTTGGTAATGTACATAGATGCTCATAATCATAGTGATGAATTGTTATAACAATTTGACATAAGGCTTTAGAACACAGAGTGACATAATGCATTATAATATGAACTTATTTAAACTTTTGATTCTTTGGATTTCCAACAATGTTTTTGGAAAACATACATTATTGTCATCAAATCAGATTTAGACCTGGAGTGTTAAATATGGCTAAAGTTAGGAATACAAAATGACAAACGATTTGTATTTTACGTTGTCAAAATTCATTAACAGGTAAAGAATAAATGCTATACGTTAATTTTTAATTAGTCACCATTACTTACTATAGTGCAAATATATTTCTATATTAAAATATACTATATTTCCAAAAGTGCACTGATTAGTTTTTGTTTTTTTTTTAAATGCCATTGCCAGGAGAATGTTCCCCTCCGGCTGCACTGTGCCAACTGTCAAGTATCATGGAGGAGGGAAATCCTATGGGTTTGATATCCAGTGCTTGGCCTCGACTCCTTAGGTTTAGTAAAGGGATGCATCAGAAAACCAACACGGGCATAACCTCACTCAACCTTACTGAACACCCTATTTTTGAACACACACTTTATATTTACACCCCTAACTCCAACAAAGCCATCGGCGTAGAACAGATCACATGGTCAATCTTTGTTTATTACTCATTTTTATATTCTTTTTATATATATTTATATTCTGCACTATGTAAAGCACTTTGTGATTCTCTATCTGTGAAAGGTGCTATATAAATAAAGCTTACTTACAGGTACAGAAACCATTTCTGCTTTAATGTCACACAGACATGCCAAGATATTTTGGACAACAATATTCTCACAGGGCTGCATGGTGTCTTAGTAGTTAGCATGTTCTCCTCTCAGCCCCGGGGATCCAGGTTTGAATCCCAATCTTGGTGGAGTGTCCATGTTCTCCCCTTGTTTCCTGCGGGTTTCTCCGGTTTTCTTCCCACAGTCACAAAACATGGATTCAAGGTAAACCGAACGCTCTAAATGGCCCCATATAGAGCATGTTGTGTGGGTGGGTGGATCTGCCCAGTGCCCGAAATGTTCTCCCTGGAGTATTAAGCAAAAGATTAAGCTCAAATGAATTAAATGTTACCACATGTGTGGAAGCAATTTGGAGAAAGCCCAATGAACAAAACCATTTCATGAGAACAATTTGTATGAATACTGATTTAATTTAGTCATTTCTAAATGACGCACATGTTTATTTTAACTCTGCAATGTTTTAAACTGTTCCACATGAGAAGATGAGATTAAAAAAACAACTATTTTAATAGTTAAAACTAAAGGTCTATAATAAATCGGTTTATTTGGGATTTCGAAATGGGGATGGGAGGGGGGGTGCCGTTTTAAAATTTAATTATTGTTCATAAAAGCAACGGCCTGGAGGTGGATCATGTAGATGACGTTAATTACATCAAAACATCCTTCAAGCATGTGTATTAAATAGTTAAAACCAGAAGCAGTGTTTGTGTATTGCAGCATCCTACTCTGTGATATTGGTTTAAAGCCCTCAGCCACCCCCAGAATTAAATTATATCTTTATAAGACTCGAAATATATATTGTGCCACCCATGGAATCATTTATTAGTGTAGTACATACATCAGCACAGAAAAGCCTAGGCATAAAAAATAAAGAATGTAGGAAGATACTGGAGCTTATGATGTCATTTTGTTGGCTGACAGCCGTAAATCAAAGCAGATTTTATCTTCAACACGCTTATTTACAATTGTGTTACTTTTAACATTTTAACAGTGTAGGGGAAAGATAGGTAAATAGATAAAGATTTTAAAATAATCCTCTGATTTAATACTTTGTAGTTGTATAGGTCTTGAACAGCTTTGAATTAGCATGGTTTTCTTTACAGATTTATTCAAGAACAGTTTTTAGAGTTCTAATTGGAGAACAAAAATACCAAGTACATTTTAAGCAATTAAAAAAAAAAAAAAAAAAAATTTTTGGAGAAACAATCTCTAAGAGTGTATGTGTCAGAATAAATATCAAATCAATCCCTTTACCATCACCATGCTTTACAGTAGATTTAGCCATGTGATGGGTTATATTTTTAGTTTAGTCCAAAAACTCCATTATCTTCCACTTAATACTATAACAGGGTCGCAGTGTTCCCCATGCTCATTTGGGGGAACATTTTGGGTGCTGGGCAGATACACACGCACAGGAACGGAACATACACACTCACACCTATACACTATACAGTGGCAATTTAAAGCAGCCAATTTCCCTTAAATCCATGCTTTTAGACTGTGGGAGGAAACCGGACAACCCAGAGGAATCCCAAGTAGACTCGGGGAGAACGCTGAAACTCGCCAAAATCAGGACTCGGAATTCAAACCTGGATTGACAGAGCTGAGAGGTGAACGTGCTAACCAGTAAGCCACGGTGCAGCCCTTGATCTTATAGAACATCAGATATAGTCTGCCAAAAGGCATCAGAAATATGACAGTTATGCATCATTTTATTCCAAAAAAAGACATTTCTCTGCTGCCCTGCCGTATGGGTTAGGATTAGATTTACAAAAGTAGAAGTTACACGGACTACAATGTTTTTTATAATATGTGAGGGCTTGCAGCATTTAGAGACAGCATGTATAAACACATACAGAGTATGAACAACCCTTGATGAGACACAGATGCTTATCTTAAGAAATCATTCTGTATACCTGTTAGGCAAACGTATTCTCAACCAATAGTACATTATGAAAACCTTTGATAGAACAGTTGCTTCTTAAAATCCATCCATTTTCTTCTGCTTTATCCTCTATTAGGGTCGCGGTGGGGTTCCCCATGCCCATCCAGGGGAGAACGTTTCGGGCGTTGGGCAGATACACCCAGGACAGGGCGCCAATCCATCGCTGGGCACACACTCACCCACACAGACACACTCTATATGGGGCAATTTGGAGAACTCAATTGACTTGATCCATGTTTTTGGACTGTGGGAGGAAACCGGAGAACCTGGAGGAAACCCACGTGGACACGGGGAGAACATGGAAACTCCACCCAGATTGGGATTCACCCAATTGGATTGGGATTACCCGGAATTTGTACAGAATTAATAATATAATAATAAAATTATAAAAATAAATTAAAAAACAGGCGGCATGGTGGCTAGCACGTTTGCCTCTCAGCACTAGGGATTCCCGGTTCGAATCCCCATCTGGGTGGAGTTTCAATGTTCTCCCCGTGTCTGCGTGGGTCTCCTCTGGGTTCTCCGGTTTCCTCCCACAATCCAAAAACATGGAACAAGTCAATTGAGTTCTCCAAATTGCCCCATATAGAGTGTGTATGCGTGCGTGTCTGTGTGAGTGAGTGTGTGCCCAGCGATAGATTGGGTGTATCTGCCCAGCGCCTGAAACGTTCTCCCCTGGATGGGCATGGGGAACCGCACCGCGGCCCTAATAGAGGTTAAAGCGAAAGATAATGAATGAATGAATGAATTTAAAAAACAATAATAAAAACAGGCAGCGCCTTAATTTGGGTTTTGGATATTTGGAAAATATTTGGTTTATTACATCAAACATTGTTTATCTATTAACAGAGATACAGATTTTTTTTTTTAATGTGCAAATTCCAAAAAGATATTCTGAATTCTCAGAACCCTGCCAAACATGAACATAATAAGAAACATTAACTCAGAGAGATACTGACCACTCTGTGTTTTACATCCGTTTTGGCTTCATGGCCTGATTCTGAATGAAGGTAGGTTGTATCGTCACACCTGCAAACAAAGAGAGAGGTGAGAGAGTGTTAAGAAATGACATTAAAAATATATACACAACTGGATTTGGATAATACATTAAGACTAACGTACAACTCGCGTTTTAAATTATACACACATTTCATAATGCAAGCTGAACTTTTTATGAACTCAATATTTAATACAATAACATTAAATTATGAATCTATCAGTGTTCATCTTCTTAGATACATCGATCATTGAATTCCGTATTATGACTGAATTCAGTGCACATACAGCAATGAGAATTAAACCAGGGACCCTATAGCTGTTCTGTAATTAACTGCAGAACCGCACTGTCCTGACGGAACCTTTTACTAACTATTTAGGTTACGAAATCACATCCTACACGTCCTCGACGTAAGGCGAATGTGAAGGTTTTTTTTTTTTTTTTTTTTTTTTACACGTTGAGTGGGTTGCAAGCTCATCAAACATGGCATCCAAATAAAAGACAGTAACACAGTAAAAGAACATTCCCTCCTCCATGCCAGACTGCAAACAATCATAACACTGTTCATTTATCCAGCATTTATTAACCAACATGCTCAATGACCACCTGATTATGTACATATTTGTTTCTCTTTGTGCATTTTATTGACTTTACTTAGATTTAGATGCACTGTGTTGTTCCACAAACACACTGTAGCCCTTCTGTTATTCTGCAAATTTTGTCTGCTTTTAGCTTTTAGTAATTTTATTTTTATTTGTTGTGCAATGGTAAATGGTCAGGACCCCCAAAGCACCACCACAGATCAGATCAAGTACTATTTGGGTAATCGGTGTTGAACCATCAGTGGATTAAACACATCAGTGCTGCAGGAGTGCATCAACGTTCATGATATTTGGTTACAACAATGTAGTTCAGCAAATCAGGTTGCAATTGGATAAACTATCAGTCACTATTCACACATTCATTTCTGTGTTTTTACAGGTTTATACATTGGTAAACTCCAAGATTCGTCCTTGTTTCATAAAATCAGACACTGATACAACTACAGCAGTAGTTTAAAATGGTCCTTCACGGTGACTATAGTTGGCTTACTAAGTGTTAATAAGTAAAATAACAATACTTAAGGAATTCTGTGCTTCTCTAATAATCACATATTACATTTCTGCATCACATATATATATATAGGGCAGCACGGTGGCTTAGTGGTTAGCACATTCGCTTCTCAGTTCTAGGGATTCCCGGTTCAAATCCCAATCTGGGTGGAGTTTCCATGTTCTCCCCGTGTCCGCGTGGGTTTCCACCGGGTTCTCCCACGGTCCAAAAACATGGACTGAATTCTCCAAATTGCCCCATATAGAGTGTGTCTGTGTGAGTGAGTGTGTGCCCAGCGATAGATTGGCGCCCTGTCCTGGGTCTATCTGCCCAGCGCCCGAAACGTTCTCCCCTGGATGGGCATGGGGAACCCCACCCCGACCCTACTAGAGGATAAAGCAGAAGATAATGGAGATATATATATATATATATATATATATATATATATATATATATATATATATATATATATATATATATATATATACACACACACACACACATTATCTTCTGCTTTATCCATATATATATACACACCACACACACACTACATGCAACTCTCATTTGTTAACACTTTTCTCAAAGTTCACAATAAGCGCATTTCGTTAACCGCCATGCAAAAGAGGCGGCATCCCAAATCACCAAAATTCATTCATTCATTATCTCCCGCTTTATCCTCTATTAGGGTCGCGGTGGGGTTCCCCATGCCCATCCAGGGGAGAACGTCTCGGGCGCTGGGCAGATACACCCAGGACAGGGCGCCAATCCATCGCTGGGCACACACTCACTCACACATACACACTCTATATGGGGCAATTTTGAGAATTCAATTGACTTGATCCATGTTTTTGGACTGTGGGAGGAAACCGGAGAACCCGGAGGAAACCCACGCAGACACGGGGAGAACATGGAAACTCCACCCAGATGGGGATTCGAACCGGGAATCCCTAGCGCTGAGAGGCGAACGTGCTAACCACTAAGCCACCGTGCCGCATCACCAAAATTGAACTACGGAAAGAGATACAATATCTATACCAAAATATACACACAATTGTCCTTTCACACACAGTGCCTACATAACAGACTGACTTAATCACGAGTCATTAAGGATGAGATTCAAGTCAGAAGTCCTTTTCTAGGCGCCTTAAGTGCATCTTCGTATGTAGTCGCTAACTCGTGTCCATCTCTGTTACAGATGCATCTGTTGCAGTGGAATTTGTTTACTTAGCCGTTTCTCAGTATTATTTGAAAAGCCAGCTTGCAGGCAGGTCAGCACACTGAAGTTCCAACCTGAACAGATGGTTATGCTTTTCTCGATCAAATATGCAACTAGAGAACATCGCGTCACTAATGCGAGTACAGAATGTACTCGGGATCTCGGTTAGTGGTAGCTGACTTCTTCAAAAGGACTTTAGGGAAATGTCAGACACCCTAAAGAGGAAGTGTCAGAGACATGCTGACACACATCTAGGTGTGTTTGTTCTCCCCACACCCACATCCCAAGCTCTGCTCTTCATCTTTGGTGCAGTGAGGCGTGTCTTCCCTCACTGTTGCCTTGTCAACCACTTCTCCCTTGTCTCCTCAATCTATCCGTCTCGCCCTCTCACTCTCCCTCCATCTCGCTCATCTTCATCAGTCTCTGATCTGTTTGTGCAGTCCGCAGGCTCAGTCCAGAGGCCTCAGGGAGCATCATTTCCATGACAACGGCACCGAAAACCCATCCAGACTGTATGATTTTCCTGCCAAGCCGCTATGTGACCTTAAGCCCTGGCACATCCGAGGTTAGCCGGAGCAAAAAGGATGGAGCCGGCGCTCCAGATCAGGGAACAGATTTCGGAGCAGTCATGAGGTAGAGGTTGGAATTATGAGATTTAAGGGATGGCAGAGCTATTCAAAGCACAATAGCTCCATGTAATTGCAGACTTGCTTGAGATCAATGGCAAGCTCCAGGTCAATGCGAAGGCTCAGCATGATAATGAATTAGAGCACAGCATTGTAATACAAAACCATGAACATAAAGTGCTGCCTATTATTTTAGCTTAGCTTGATTCTTCATTGTTCATAGATGCGCGTTACACATTGCTCCCCTTTGTTTTGGCATTTTAGCATTATGTGTGGATAATACATGTATTGTGTGTGGATGTTCTTTGTTGCGTGTTAACAACCTACCTAGTTACAGATAAAGGAAAAGTTTTTGCACATCATACACACACACACGGCCATTTAGGAGACACTTTTATCCAAATTGAATTACAAAGCGTGGGCGGCACGGTGGTTTAGTGGTTAACATGTTCTCCTCTCAGCGCTAGGGATTCCCGGTTCGAATCCCCATCTGGGTGGAGTTTCCATGTTCTCCCCGTGTCTGCGTGGGTTTCCTCCGGGTTCTCCGGTTTCCTCCCACAGTCCAAAAACATGGATCAAGTCAATTGAATTCTCAAAAATTGCCCCATATAGAGTGTGTCTGTGTGAGTGAGTGTGTGCCCAGCGATGAATTGGCGCCCTGTCCTGGGTCTATCTGCCCAGCGCCCGAGACGTTCTCCCCTGGATGGGCATGGGGAACCCCACGGCGACCCTAATAGAGGATAAAGCGGGAGATAATGAATGAATAAATGAATGAATTACAAAGCAAGCACAGGGTTAATCCAGCACCCCCCTGGAGCAATGAGGGTTAAGGGTCTTGCTCAAGGGCCCACATTGGTGACATCAGTGGACCTGGGACTTGGGTTGTCAATCTGAAGGGGTTCGTGGGTTCAACACACTAACCACTGAGCTACCATGCCCTTATGTACATGTTGTGTGAAATATATATATATATATTTTATTTTTTATTTTTTTTTAATCGTTATTACACACTGTATATGTATTGCTTATCCCGCTGCATATACGCCAACCCTTAAACACAGCAAGAAAAAATGAATAATTATTTTTTAATGCTTGCCATTAACAAAACAGATCTTATTACCCGCCTTAAGCCAACGGCAAAGTAGAATGGCTTTTCTTTCTTCTAAGCTCGCCAGCTAATGGCTGTTGAATATCAGACCATCTGGAACAGTGCCAAACTCTGAAGGCAATTCATACACTGTTACATATGGATGCAAAAACTGCATGGCTCAAATGAAGACGCTAAATCCACAAACGCCCTTAACCAACACGCCCCCCAACCCGGAGAAAAACAATTAGTGCATCAATATGCTTATAACCCACATGCCGTTCCATACTTTCTATGCAAACATATTGATGTCATTAAGTAAATTACTTGATCAATGTGAACGGGAACTCAAATAATTAATTTTTATTTTTGCCATACATGGACCATGAATGCTGATTTTCCGTGTGCTGATGAACGTCTAGTTCGGAAAGTGTAAAAAGGCTAGGAAGGTTATTTAAAGTAATTTGAGAAAGCAAAGCATTTGGAAGTATCTGGGTTATACGAAGCACTTCATTCGCCCTGAAAACCTTGGCATCCCGGCCCTAAACGAAACCTCAAAAGATTTGAAATGAAAACCTTGCTGCTTGCACATGATACAACTCAATACTGTTGAATTACCACAGAAACAAGCTTCTGCAGAGGATTCACAGACCTCTGACCTAAATGCTAACATCACAACTCTTGAGAGACTAAATTAAGGAACGCCGAGGTTTTGCCCTTTATCCTTCATTCTCATTAAGCATTACAGGAAATGGAAAGCTACTCACAATTACTAGATGCAAAAGATACGTATGGTTGTTTTATGATGTTATATGTCTGATGTTTAAGATATCAATGATTTTACTAAAATATACTAGAATACATTTTTAGAAGGTACTTCGTACGATTAAAACAAACACTTAAGATTAAGGTATTCTTTTGAACCAACCCATATTTCTTACATTTAGTCATTTAGCAGATGCTTTTATCCAAAGCGACTTACAAATGAGAACATTACAAGTCAGAAGTTATGGAGAAAACCAACCACACTGTAAATTTATCAAACCTGATTGTTATTTGATGCTGCGCCCCCCTCCTAGGTATTTGTTAGAGATGCGTCTTCAGTAGTTTCTTAAAACTGTTTAGTGATTCTGCCTTACGGACAGAGTTGGGAAGAACGTTCCACCATTTTGCAGGGGTGAACGCCACGGAGTGAGAATGAGCTCCTCGGTGAGGTGGAACCGCCAGACGGCGATCATCACTGGAGCGAAGTGAACGAGTCGGAGTGTATTTTGAAAAGATAGAGTAAAGGTAAGAGGGGACAGATCCAGAAATGGTTCTGTAGACCAGAGTCAGTGACTTGTACTGAATGCAGCAGCTACAGGGATTTTCTTGATCACAAATCGCTAATGAGGAATTATTCTTTAAAACTGCTGTTTACATCATAGAGTATTTAACAGACCCAACTTCCAGCCATCCATTTAGGTAGGGTTCTCATGCCCAGGGAGAGAATGTTTTTGGGGACTGGGCAGGTACACCCAGGACATGGCACCTAGTCATCACTGGGCACAAACTCACATGCACATTAATACACACTATATAGGGGCAATTTAGTGCAGCCAATGTACCATGTTGAGTCCATGGTTTTTTTTGTGTACTGTGAGAGGAATCCAGAGAACCCAGATGGACACAGGGAGAACATGGATACAGCACGCAAGTAACAGATTGGTGCCCTGTCCTGTTTGTATCTGCCCAGTGCCCAAAACCTTCTAGGCTGGATGGGCATGGGAAGTGGCACCCTAGTCTCTAGTAGCAGATAAAAGAAGATGAGATGATGGATGGTCTTCTATAGTTGTACTTCATACTATTCTCCATCATGAATGGAGCTCATAATTGGAGAAACAAGGTGGTCTACCTAATAAAGTGGCCGGTGGTTATCCATACATCCATTATCTTCCACTTTATCCTCTACTAGGGTTGCCCCCATGCAGGGGAGAACATTTGGGGAGCTGGGCAGATACACACAGGACAGGGCACCAAATCATTGCACACACTAACAGACACTTACACAGACACACTCTATATGGGGCAATTTGGATAATTCAATTGACCTTGATCCATGTTTTTGGACTGTGGGAGGAAACCCGGAGGAAACCCACGCGGACACGGGGAGAACATGGAAACTCCACCCAGATTGGGATTCGAACCGGGAATCCCTTAGTGCTTAAAGGCGAACGTGCCAACCACTAAGGGCTGGTGTTTATATATGAATGAAAATAATCTGAAGCGTTATGTTTATAGGATATAAATTGTGATGTTGGCATTGTTTGTAAGAACACAACCAATCTTTCATGTTTTATGTGATGGAAATGCATCACCCAGAGCAACTGCTGCAAGAGCTCGGTGCAGTAATTGATGTGCGCTCTATTTGTGTAAGTAATATATGCTTCTTTTTTATTATACTATACAGAGAAGCATGTTGTTTTTTTTTTTTTTATCTATTCAATCTGAGTACATATTGCCACTTAGTCTCCAATTTTCAAATCATTTCTGTCTGTTGTGCAGTTGTAATATTATATTTCAGATTGCTCAGCTTTCTGCAGGTTTCATAACAGAAATGGGAAATCTGGTACAACAACAATAGTGTTTGCATCATTATTATCTCATCTTCATCTCATTATTTTCTGCTTAATCCTCTAATAGAGTCATGGAACATTTTGGGTGCAGGTACCAATCCATTGCTGGGCACACAACCTCACACACACTCTATATAGGGGCAATTTACCAGCAGCCAATTAAGCTTGAATGCATGTTTTTGGACTGTAGGGGGGAAAAACATGAGAAAATCCACAAGGACTCCACCCTGATTGGGATTCGAACCTGGATCACCAGCTGAGAGGCAGATGTTCTGACGTTCCTCATGCCTATTCAGGGGATTTCAGGCACTCACAAAGTCACACGCACTACAAAAGGGACAATTTAGAACTGCCAATACACCTTGAATCCATGTTTTTGAACTGTGAGAAGAAACCAGAGAAACACGGGAAGAACATGGAAACTCCACCCAGAATAGGAACTCGAACCTGGAACCCTATGGTCAAGGCTTAACATGAATTTTATTAACACTACAAAGATTTAAACACATACATGTGCACCCTCAGTACTATTAGGGTAAGTACTAATAGTCTAGGCGGCACGGTGGCTTATTGGTTAGCACGTTCTCCTCTCAGCGCTATGGATTCCCGGTTCGAATCCCCATCTGGGTGGAGTTTCCATGTTCTCCCCGTGTCCACGTGGGTTTCCTCCGGGTTCTCCGGTTTCCTCCCACAGTCCAAAAACATGGATCAAGTCAATTGAGTTCTCCAAAATGCCCCATATAGAGTGTGTCTGTGTGAGTGAGTGTGTGCCCAGCGATGGATTGGCGCCCTGTCCTGGGTCTATCTGCCCAGCGCCCAAGACGTTCTCCCCTGGATGGGCATGGGGAACCCCACCGCGACCCTAATAGAGGATAATGCGGAAGATAATGAATGAATGAAACTAATAGTCTACTCAACCATATACAGTTGTGATCAAATTTATTCAACCCCCAATGCTGCGAAGGGTTTTATGGAATTCAGTGCACATTTGTAATTGTGTTCATAATGAAATCTTACAAGGACTTGTTAAAGAACTAAATGCAACTAAGATAGCATCAATTGTTTTTGTCATAAAGTATTAAATGGCCTTTTTGTGATTTCTTCATTGACACAATTATTCAACCCCTTTACAACTACCACTCATAAGAACAGAGGTTCATTCCAGTGTTTTCAATCAGGTATTGAAAACACCTGTGGATGTCAACGAGCAGCAATCAAGCATGATAAGCACCAATTAGGCAGATTTAAAAGGACTGTGATACTCAGCTCCTTCTAGACATCTACTGGTGTGTTTACAAGCATGGTGAAGGCAAGAGAATGGTCCCAGAAGACAAGAGAAGAGGTTATTGCTCTTCACAAGAATGGCAATGGATATAAAAAGATTGCGAAGTTGTTAAATATTCCAAGAGACACTATCGGAAGTATCATTCGCAAGTTCAAGTTAAAGGGCACAGAGGAAACGTTACCTGGTCGTGGCAGAAAGAAGATCCTGACCGCGTTGCTGTGCGCTACCTGAAGCGTAATGTGGAGAAAAATCCCCGCATGACTGCTAAGGAACTGAAAAAAGACCTGTCAGATGTGGGCACTGAAGTTTCAGCTCAGACAATAAGGCGCGCACTGCATAACGAAGACCTCCATGCCAGAACTCCCAGGCGCACCCCCTTGCTGACTCCAAAGAACAAGAAAAGTCGACTGCAGTATGCCAAAAGTCATGTGGACAAGCCACAAAGGTTTTGGGACAGTGTACTGTGGTCAGATGAAACTAAATTAGAACTGTTTGGGACAATGGACCAGCGCTATGTTTGGAGGAGGAAGAACCAGGCTTATGAACAAAAGAACACCTTGCCTACTGTGAAGCATGGCGGGGGGTCAATTATGCTTTGGGGCTGTTTTGCTTCTAATGGTACAGGAAAGCTTCAACGTGTGCAGGGTACCATGAATTCCCTTCAGTACCAGGAGATCTTGGAGGAAAATGTGATGGAGTCAGTCACAAAACTGCGGCTTGGGAGACGTTGGACCTTCCAACAGGACAATGATCCGAAGCACACATCCAAGTCCACTAGAGCATGGTTGAACATGAAAGGCTGGAACATTCTAGAGTGGCCATCGCAATCACCAGACTTAAATCCAATTGAGAACCTCTGGTGGGACCTAAAGAAGGCAGTTGCAGTGCGCAAGCCTAAGAATGTGACTGAACTGGAGGCTTTTTGAAGAATGGGCTAAGATACCCATAGGTCGCTGCAAGACACTTGTGTCAAGCTATGCTTCACGCTTGAAAGCTGTCATAACTGTAAAAGGATGTTGTACTAAGTACTAAAAAATAATGTCACTAGGGGGTTGAATAAAACTGATAATGATGTGAGCACAGTAAAGACATTTGTGGTTATTCCATCATAAATATTATGTTATATTCGTCTAATTTATAAGTGCCTCTTTGATATAATTGTAAATAAGATGACTGAAATGATCCAAATCAATGTCAAACTGGCCAAAACACTTTATTTCAGTGGGGGTTGAATAAATTTGATTACAACTGTATTCTAGTTCTTCTTTGCATGACATACAGTAAGTGATGTGTTAGCATTAATAATTGGAGCTTTAAAAGCTCGTTTAATACTTTAGTAAATGGGACGAGATTTGGTTATTATTTTCGTCTGCATGCAGTTTAGTGCTCAGTTGCAAAAAGTTTATTACCCCCCATAAAGTGTAGGGCAAGTCATCATAAACCCATAAGTGATACAGAGCCTGTCCCACTGCTGGAAGAAAAGCCACAAATCCTCCATAATTGTTCTACACCAACAATAAACAAAGACAGCTCATACAGCGCCAAGTCAGTCATCACCCCTCATTAGAATTCTATGCTTACCACCTAACTGTGTTCCCATTATGAAATTATATTACTATTAATATTACAATGAAAAAAAAAAAAAAATAAAATCACATTTTTATAATAATTTGAAGTGTATTATACAGATTTCGCTTTCATTTTCTATGTGAAATTTGTACATTTCAAAACTAACTCTTTTATATATATATATAAATAAAACATACATATACATACATACACACACAACAATAATGTTTTCACCATGATCATCTTATCTTCAAATTATCTTCTGCTTAATCCTCCACTTGGGTCAGGGTGTGTGTGTGTGTGTGTGTGTGTGTGTGTGTGGGGGGGGGGGGGGGGGGTTCCCATTAAGAGGGAGAACATACATATTAGGTGCAGGGTGCCAATTCATTGCTGGGCACAGTCAGTATATAGGGGCAATTTACTAGCAGCCAATTTACCTTAAATCCATGTTTTTGAACTGGAGAGGGAAAAGTGGAGAACCCATAGAAACCCAAAATGGACACAGAGTGAACGTGGAAACTTGAGATTTCAAGCATGTAATTCTATGCTTACAAAATTCTATGCTTTACACGACAAAAAATTTAATAAAATCATTTAAAGTGCGCTATATACTCCTCTCATGTAAACAAAACTGTAAAATTTGTGATCTTTAAAATTCCTTTTACTCAAATTTGTACTTAAATCATTTTAAGTCTTTTAAAATTATTTATATATATATATATATATATATATATATATATATATATATATATATATATATATATATATATATATAATTTATTTTTTTTTTTATTATTTTATTTTTATTTTTTTTTTTTTTTTCCCCCCCATGTTCTCTCCATGTCCACGTGGGCTTCCTCCGGGTTCTCTATTTTCCTCCCACAGTCCAAAAACATGGATCAAGTCAATTGAATTCTCCAAATTGCCCCATATAGAGTGTGTCTGTATGAGCGAGTGTGCCCAGCAATAGATTGGGCCCTGTCCTGGGTGTATCTGCCCAGCGCCCGAAACGTTCTCTACCAGATGGGCATGGCGAACCCCCCCCCCACCCTCGCGACCCTAATAATAGAGGATATATATATATAAAAAGTGTAAGATAATGGATGGATATATATATATATATTTGTTTACATATCCTTTACTGTCGTTGATGCTGCTGTAGCAAAGCACATTTCCTCTTGTGGGATAATAAAAGGTTATCATGAAAGTGAAAAACCTTTCGAGGACATTGTTCAGCTATATATTTTTCTCAAGGTTTTGGATAATGCAGTCTAAAACACGAGGTTCCTCGAGGCTTCCCACACTGGCAGCACATTACGATGGAGAATAAAAGTTGGAAATTATTCTTTCCATGTTCCTTTTGTGTGATCACAGCACCGATGGCTGCACTGCCATCACCTTCTTTAGTTTAGGTTGTCATTTCAAATTCATGGTGTCATGTTACCTATTGTTATTGTAAGCTATAAAATGTAACTTTAAAGAATGTGAGCCTTGAGATCGATTTGTGGATGGGAGTCCCATCTAAGGTTCATACAAAACTAGTATGGCGGCGCGCCAAGGAAAGAGGGCTCTACTAAAAAGGCCACGGAGACCAATTTTCAACTTTTTGGATTAAACTCCAACTGCTACGTTTGCCAAAAAGCAAAAATGCATGTCTTCCCAAGTGTAGCAGAATAAAAGGTGAATTATCTCCTCAGTTAAGCCTGCTGGACATAGAAACAGACATATTGGCAAAACATTTCGTCATTTTTTGGTCATTTAGCAGATGCTTTTATCCAAATATCTTTATGGTTGGAGTCAGAGCACAGTGTTGATACAGCAGTGGGTCTGGGATTCAAACAGACAACCTTCAGATTGGCAGCCTAACACCCTTACCACTGAACTACCACACACGAATACCACACCTCTCAAAGACGAGAGAAAAGGGTGGGAGTTAGCATGACACCAGGGATGGATTTTTCAAAAATGGTTACAGAACATCCATTCATCATCTTCTACTTAATCCTCTTCTAGGGAGAGCATTGGGCAGATACAGCCAGGACAGGGCGCCAATGTATCGCTGGGCACTCACACAGACACACTATATGGGGCAATTGCTCAAATATTAAGCAAATTGTATAAATACAGCAGGAGCAATGGTCAAGTATTTTATTTGTCATAACAGTGGAACGAAACAGCGTTCTCCAGGAACAGTGTGCTACATAGAACAGCACAACAACTACACAACAACAAAGTGCACATCTGCTATCAGCTTGTACAAAACCAGAAATATAAGAAAATACAATACAATATTGGACAATTAACTTCACGTAATGGGAGGGACCTGCGCAACCGACAATATACAGTGCATTAAACAGTAGGGGTGAGCTGCAATATTCGCTGATTCGACGATTCGATTGGGAGAACCGTAGTCGACTATGAACCTCATAGTCGAATGTACCATCTTGAGCCCATGGCTGCTGCTAAGCATTAGTTTTTACATGAAATGTCTTTGTTTTCGTTATATATATAGCCTTTTGTCAAATAAAAATCATCCTAGTTTTTAGGTTTTTTTAAGGTTTTTCCTTTGAAGTGGAAAAAAGTCCAGAACGGGGATCCCATTTACGTTGCTCTAGAAAAACAAGTAAAATATAAAAAAAATCTTTTTTAAAAACCACGCTTATAGCGCCATCTTGTGGTAAAATTTTAACTGATTCGACTATCAGTCGACTATAGGGAAAATCTGACGAATCAGATTCGACTATGAAAATCCTTTGTTGAATACACCCCTATTAAACAGTAAACATTTAGTAAATGGGAGAGGTAACAGTGCAGGTGGCCCCCAAGTGGTGTGAGCCACAAGGTGCAAAATATGTCCATGGTTATAAATGTAAAAAAGGTGCACAACGTATTTAGCAGCAATTTGTCCATCTTTGGTATTCAGTAGCATGTCTGTGAGCTTTAGTCCAGTTTTTAACACGAGTGCAATTGTTTACACCTTTTGCTTGCAAGTGAATGTTTGCACTGAGTAATCATCTGCCCTTGTGCTGCGAAGTTCCGTAAGAATTCGGTCATTTCCACTTTTGTATTCAGAAAGACTATAAATAAAAAGGCTCGATTGATGACCTTCCACATGACCTGCTGTGGTCATCAGGACCTCTCGTTTTACATTCTACTGGACCTCTGAGGCCATTCAATTCAAATTTTAATTTCACATGGGAAAGTCCTGCTAGGTATTCGGCACCTTTTCTCAAAATGTAGCTCAAAATAATGTCCATGTGTATAATATGATCCCAGTACTGAGTTTCTTGTACAACACAAATCTTTTGTTCTCTGTTCTCCATCAGGAGCATCACAGAACAGGTATCATTTGGGTGGTGGATTGTTTATTGCCAGTTCTGCAGTGACACTGATTTGGTGAGGGTTTTTTTTTTCATTCAAACACCTCAGTGACACTGCTGGGATAGGAATAATGAACCAACCAAATAATCCCTGCCTTGTGGTGCTACTATTGGGGTTCTGACTATTAGAAAACAGCATAAAGGGGACCTACACAGGATATAGTGTAGAACACAGATGGACTACAGTCTGGAACTGTGGAACTACAAAGTCCATCTATATAGTAAGGAACACTTAAGTTGTTTTGTTTCAATATTGTGATGCATATTGAGAAATAAAGATCTTATTTCTATGCACAGTAAGTCCATGATATTTTCTCAAGTGTACTGGATAAGCCAAACATTTTAGTGATTAAAAAATAAAATAAAAACCTGTGCTTCTGATTTTCATTTCAATAAAAAGGCATTAAATATAAATAATTAGGCATTTATTGCTATTTTTTTCTTCCTACTAGCGAATGACCTCAGCGTAAGAGCAATATAAACAATCTATCAAAATGCTATTATTTGATTTGATGTCATGCAATGACCCCAGATGGCTAAATTTATGTCAAGTGCTTTTTGTTCTCATTCTCTTCGATTGATGATAAACATCACGGTGGAGGCCACGGTGAAGACAGTATGGTGCGTGACCTTCAATATCATATTCTCTGGTTCTAATGTGGCCCCTCTCGGAAGATAGACAGATTTGGTAAATATTACGGTTCTAAAAATGGGAAATAAGGAAAAGGTTTCTAAAACTGCCTAATGCTGTTTAGGAGTATTAACTGCAGTCGCATTCTTTTAATACCTCTGTGCCCAGCTGGCATGGCAGCCAAGCCCACTGAGGGCAGATGGTAAGGCATCATGGGGCCATGATGCATACGCAGAACATGCCGGAAACATGATGAAAAACATTCTGTAGGAAGTAAATTATAGTCACGGAGTTGAAAGTAAAATCTAATTATATGAGATGGCATACTGTATGAACCAGAGATGCAGACATGCATGCAAATCTGATGTCATGTTTTCATACATTCATAACATAACGCTGCAAAAGATGCCATTCTATTCATTTAAATTATTTTATTATTGTTCATTTGCATAACGTAGCTCAGGCTGTGATGATTTTGATCCCAAAGTGAATATAGGTCAATTAAATTACAGTTCTTTATTCATCCTGGCAATCTTTCATTTCCGTTTTGCTGGCTTACAAAAAAAAAAAAAAAAAAAAAAAAAAAAAAAAAAAAAAAAAAACAAGGTCTAATTTGACGAAAAATAGTTTCTATCTGATGCATTTACACACAAATTTAGCAATAATATGTAATATTTTCACAAGCAACATAATGTAATGCATTACATCATTTCCAAGGCTTCACAAAATAAGCATGATTTATTCGCAGCCAGTTTAAAACTGGTGGGTTGTGACAGGAAAGGTGTCCGGTGTGAAAGCAAATCAAAACGTGTGGATCCTACCAAGCTCACGACAAAGAAGTAGAAAAACGGCAACAAAATAATTAGGCTTCCTGAATTTGTAACTTTGTTGAAGCCAAAAGAAAAGCAACAAGTCGTCTGTTAAGAGAAACTAGAGTATGTTTTTCTAATAATCAATTTAATTAGAAAGAAAATGTACTGCTCCATATTGCATGCTTTCAATAACTCATTCTCTAAAAGAATATGTTGTCGTCGCACTATAGTGAAACACGCAGTGATCATTGACATTTGTGTGAAAATGCATCAGTAAGAAATCAAATTGTTTGTGTTTTTTGTAAGCCAGCAAAACAGAAATGAAAGATTGCCAGGGTGAATAAAGAACTGTAATTAATTGACCTATATTCATTTTGGGATCAGAATCATCACAGCCTGAGCTACGTTATGCAAATTAACAATAATAAAATAATTTTAATTAATAGAATGGCATCTTTTGCAGCATTATGTGCTGAAAGTATGAAAACTTTGTCAAATGTAATGAGAATTCAAGGTGTTCCAAAGATAACGTGAGCTTAGATAACAGACAAGGCAAAATTAATTTTTTAATTTAATTAAAAACATAACCAGTTGAACCCCAGTCAACTGGATAGTTGGTGCAAAATTTGAAGAACATCTCTTAAAGTTATTATATTTTAATTGGGATATTTAGCAGACGGGCGGCACGGTGGCTTAGTGGTTAGCATGTTCTCCTCTCAGCACTAGGCATTCCTGGTTCGAATCCCCATCTGGGTGGAGTTTCCATGTTCTCCCCGTGTCTGCGTGGGTTTCCTCCGGGTTCTCCGGTTTGCTCCCACAGTCCAAAAACATGGATCAAGTCAATTGAATGCTCCAAATTGTCCCATATATAGTGTGTCTGTGTGAGTGAGTGTGTGCCCAGCGATGGATTGGCGCCCTGTCCTGGGTGTATCTGCCCAGCGCCCGAGATGTTCTCCCCTGGATGGGCAACCCCACCGCGACCCTAATAGAGGATAAAGCGGGAGATAATGAATATTTAGCAGACACTTATCAAAAGCGACTCACAAGTATCCCAACTTGATTGTTGGGGTCAGAACACAGTCCCTCTTGGAGCAATGAGAGTTTAAGGTCTTGTTCAAGGCCCCACATTGGTGACATCACTGAAAATGGGTTTCGAACCCTCAACCTTCAGATTAATAGCCCAACACCCCAACCACTGAGCCACCACCTCGCTAAAGAGTTTGAGTGCCCAGTGATAGCTTGGCGCCCTGTCCTGTGTGTATTCCTCCAGCTCCCGAAACGTTCTCCCCTGGATGGGGAAGTAGAACCATGCCCCCTCCCCCAGTAAAGGATCAAGGAGAAGGAAATGGGTGGATGGATGTAGTGTCAGTGACCTTAATTACCACAATACAATTAGTTCATCTTTGGACCCAATTAAATGTTTGTCAGGATTCAAGAAGCACGCTGATGAGAATGAGAGGTTTGTGAGGTCACAACGACCTTGGACGTAAATCGTCGGTTCATTCATGTGTCCAAATGAACATTTGATAAAATTGAAAGACAATTCCTCGAGGCGTTGTTTCGATATGACAGATGTGAGGAACCAATAAAGTCACATTGACCTTGACCTTTAATTAATCGTCACAAACCAAGAAAAACGTAAAGCAGAACTGATGAATTTTTTTTTAATCCCTTAAGGCATAAACGCTTAAAGCATGTATGATAACGAGACAGAAGGGAAAGATGAACAGATTAAGAAATAAGAATGTTGTACAAATTAATGCAACAGTATCACAAAATTAAGAGTGTGAGATGTAAGAAAAAATAAATAAATTTAAATTTTTTTTAAAAAAATATATTTATTATATATATATATATATATATATATATATATATATATATATATATATATATAGTCACAGATGCCTGGTCACAGGTACCTTTCCCCCGTTTGGGTTCTTAATTTTCTCAACTGGGTGATTGGTTTGTTTCTGTGCACGTGATTAGTTGGGTTGTTTAGTTTCCGTTGTCCCTCAAGTCGGTGCACGTCTTTGTTTTGTGGTTATCATACCCAATGTTACTTTGTTCGTTTGTTCCCCCTTTTTGTTGGTGTTCCGTCACCAGTTTTTAATAAATTCGGTTTGGTTTTTATCCCGGTGTTTCTGGATTTCTCCTTCCGCGTTCTGCCACGGTGCATTGCTGTGCAATAGCTCCGCGCAGGTCACACTTGTGGGAGCAGGTTCCCTCCGTTTGGGCCGGCGTACGCAGTATTCCCCGCGTAGCCGGTGCCCGGGAAGCGCTCACTAGGCGCGAGCGGTGTACGCAGTTTCCCGCGTAGTCGCCCTCTTCCGGGGAAGAACGACATTTGTGACATATATATATATCCATATATCATCTTGGGGTCTAAATCAGCCTTCATCCAAATCCTACTTTTAATAGTCGCGACGCAATGCATGTTAAAGCAGCAGCCTTTATCATCAACATGGATGATTTAGACGACAGAAAAACAAATAAAATGATTAATAAATTGTTACTGGATATGCCATGTGAACATTACCGGATGGGCACGCTGTCGGTTGATCGTGGGTTCACTTTATTTGTGCCAATAAAAGCAAACAAAGAAAGCAATACACAATGATTGTATGTGCTTCACTCCACACAGTGTAAAGAGTCTGAAGGTCCCCAAACAATCATAAAGTTACTGGAACATCGAGCTTTATTACCTGCTGCTCTGATGTTCACAAAGTAAATATTTATGATTAGTGTTGCATAAGACAGGTAAAAAAAAAAAACAAAAAAAAAAAACACTATTAATAATTTATATGAAGTTCTTTTTTAAAGCTATAATTCACTGAGATTTGACTTATTTCTGCTGTAGAAAAAAAAAATCCATCTTTAAACCTCATGCAATCAAAAAATAACATTAAAATTTATCCATCATAACAAATGAGCATGATTGATTTCATAATCATGAAAAGTAGTTATTTTAAAAATACAATTTAGCTGGTAAAGACCTCCAAACCATGTAAATTAGAGCAGTTTGTACCGGGTCAGTGTTAACCATGTTATTTGTAAAATTAACCATGGATCAATGAAATGAACTGATTTGCAATTATTTTTTTTATTATCTTTCGATATCTGAACTCCAACCATAAACAAAACAGAAAACTGTTCAAGACTGTCGTCCTTTATGTTTCAAGTGTGCTACCGGGGGAAATACGATAAGTGTTATTAGATAATCATCAATATTATCTGTTACGGTTCTGGCCAAGAGAGCTAGAGAACACAAACACACAAAATAAAGATAAATACAGAAAATAAAGATAAACCAGGATATTTATTATAGAACACTGAGGAGATATTTGAGAAAAATACAAACATAATAAATACACTATAATATAAAGAACAGGGGAAAAGAGCGTCCAAACAGGATGAGGCATGAACACACCAAACATACAAATTCAAAATAAAGAACTGGGAAACATAACTACTTGCCTGTGGGACCAAGAGAGGGACCAAGAGAGGGACCAAGAGTGGGACCAAGAGTGGGACCAAGAGTGGGACCAAGAGTGGGACCAAGAGTGGGACCAAGAGAGGGACCAAGAGAGGGACCAAGAGTGGGACCAAGAGTGGGACCAAGAGTGGGACCAAGAGTGGGACCAAGAGCGGGACCAAGAGCGGGACCAAGAGCGGGACCAAGACCATGCTTACAACAAAACCAAACCTCAATGAGGACGACAATAACAGAGGACTTAAATACAACAGGTAACCAATGAGAGACCTACATTACAATTACTAAACCAAGAACACCTGTGTGACAACAGTGAAGCAACCAACCAAACAGTGTCAAAAAAAGAGTCCTAAAAATAAGAGGAAGTCTTCAATGTGTAACAACATTATAATATTTTATATCCGTTTGTCACATGGGTTCTGTGACCAAATGATGACTCAGCCAAGAATTGCAAAAAAAAAAAGGTTTTATTCACAACCCAAGTTTTCCAAAAATGCAAAAACAAAAATTAACAAAATAAAATTGAATTTCACAAGGTTACAAAGTAATATAGGCCTATAAACATTAACAAAACAAAAGAAACCGGTCACTTCACTAAAGTAAATATAAATAAATAAATAAACATGCCAATCTCAAGAGCACACCTCTGTACAGCTCAGGACTACAAAACAGACTGCAATCAAAAATGGCCAACCCCAACTAACTCCTTCTGAGGGCTTAAATACTACCTAGCCCCTCCCCTGTCAATTAACCACAAAAACAAGAAACCCATTTTATCTCCCATTTACACACCAACATCAAGGTTTCACAGTAGCCAACATGTTACACATTTTCCACACAACCCGCCTGTTTACATTAACAGACCTTAGATTTAATTTAAATATTAAATTGTATGTATTTAACGATATATCATGTTTACTTTGGCTGGACTACATTTACATTACATTTAGTCATTTCGCAGCACCAATTTATCCAAAGCGACTAACAAATGAGAACATCACAAGTCAGTAGTTATGAAGAAAACCAACTACACTGTAAAATCATCAAACCTGATCGTTATAGGATGCTACGCCCCTTTTATTTATTTCTTTATTTATTTTTTACAACAGGTATTTGTTAAAAAGATGCGTCTTCAATATTTTCCTAAAACTGCCCTAGTTACTCTGCCTTACGGACAGAGTTGGGAAGATGGTTCCACCATTTTGCAGAGGTGAACGCCACGGACTAAACAGAGACAACCCAAACTTTATAGCAAATATAAATTATCATTAATTTTATATCTTTTATTTTAATGTTTGGGCGGCACGGTGTCATAGTGGTTGGCACATTCGCCTCTCAGCACTAGGGATTCCCGGTTCAAATCCCCATCTGGGTGGAGTTTCCATGTTCTCCCCGTGTCTGCGTGGGTTTCATCCGGGTTCTCCGGTTTCCTCCCACAGTCCAAATACATGGATCAAGTTAATTGAGTTCTCTAAATTGCCCCATATATAGAGTGTGTTTGAGTGTGTGAGTGTGTACCCAGCGATGGATTGGCGCCTTGTCCTGGGTCTATCTGCCCAGCGCCCGAGACATTCTCCCCTGGATGGGCATGGGGAACCCCACCGCGACCCTAATAGAGGATAAAAGCGGGAGATAATGAATGAATGAATGTTAATGTTTTGGCGGCAGGGGTTGGCTCTAGTGGTTAGCACGTTGTGGGTTCAAATCTCTAGTTAGGGCCGGTTACCAATGTGGATCACTGAGCCGGAGTTTCAAGCATGTTCCCCCATCGCTCTGCGTGGGTAACCCATTCCGGGTTGGGGTGTTGGAAGACCTCCCACAGATAAAGGTGTCTGCAAAAACATGGAAAGTACTGATTG
This sequence comes from Corydoras sp. C115, assembly GCA_019802505.1. NCBI lineage: Eukaryota > Metazoa > Chordata > Actinopteri > Siluriformes > Callichthyidae > Corydoras > Corydoras sp. C115. The sequence goes on from JAFMOC010000205.1 coordinate 697,466, forward strand.
AATTTTCAAATTGCAGAACATAAAGAACAGTGATCTTGTTAAGTTAGCTTAAAGTTCAACAGCAGCAGTCATGACTCTTTGTTTACAACCTGTCCTGTTCTTATTTTAGAAAGCGCCCAGCAGTAGGGATTCCCGTTCGAATCCCCCTGGATGGTATGGGGTTTCCATGTTCTCCCCGCGACCATAATAGATATAATGTTTCCTCCGGGTTCATCACGATGTCTGCTCTCCCACAGTCCAAAAACATGTAGATCAAGTCTTTCTGCAGTCTTTTATTTTTAATTGCCCCAATAGAGTGTTAATATAATAATAAAAAAAAAGAGTGTGTGCCCAGCTTTAAAGATTTGCACCCTATTCCTGTGGTCTAGACTGACCAGCGAGTAAAACGTTAACCCTGGTGAGTATGGGAAAACCCCCCCCCCCCCCTTGCGACCCTAATGATCTAATGTATGGATGGATGGACATCACGATGGAAAAATCTGCTCTGATCCAATTCCAAGATAAAATGTAGATTAAAGAGTTTCTGCAGTCTTTTATGTTTAATGGGCCCAAAGTCAGGTGTTAATATAATAATGAAAAAAAGAGTTATGCATTTTAAAAGGACAATTTATTAGTGTGAAGTTAGATAAAGAGTAAAAATTATTAACCATGTCACATACTGAAATGATGGCCTAATAATCTTGGTCCATTGCTATCTACTGTACATGATATAGTAAAAATGGAATCAAGAGATATTTCAGTGTATGTAGGGCAATGCTGAAACCAATGTTGAACCTCTGTGGTTCTCATGCCCTCAGATGGCATTGCGTAAGACACCTCTGATGTAATAAATACAGCATTCCCAGTGAACTGCTGCATTGAGAAAATTAGCCTTAAACTACTTCGCCTCTCAGCGCTAGAGATTCCCGGTTCAAATCCCAATCTGGGAGTTTCCATGTTCTCCCTGTGTCCACGTGGGTTCCCTCCAGGGTTCTCCGGTTTCCTCCCGGTCCAAAAACATGGATCAAGGTCAATTGAATTCTCCAAATTGCCCCATATAGAGTGTGTTTGTGTGAGTGAGTGTATGCCCAGCGATAGATTGGCACCCTGTCCTGGGTCTATCTGCCTAGCGCCCGAAACGTTCTCCCCTGGATGGACATGGGGAACCGCCCCGCGACCCTAATAGAGGATAAAGCGGAAGATAATGGATGGATGGAAAGACATGCATCAATTTAATGCCAAGTCACTCTTGAGTTCATTGGGCTCATCACGAAAAGTCTGAAACAAAGGGAAAATTGGTTCTGTGTTCAGAATGGTCCACATTTAGCTTGGCTGGGGAAAAGCAGACGTCGAGTTTTCCATGCCACTGACAAAGGAGACCATCCAGAGTGTTATTAGCAATAGCTGCAAGAGTGGCTCCCACTGGGTCTGATTCCTATTGTGTGCAATAATTGTGTGCAGTAATTCACCCTGGAGAAGATGGCAGTCCACTGCCGGGCATCAGACTCTCATTCAGCCACACTTACTTTCACCAAAAAGCAATTTAAAGTAGCCAAGTGGCATGTTTGGAAAAATGTGGTTAAATCCAGAGTATCTACAGAAAGGACAACTTTCAAATAAAAACCAACAGAAGGTCATTATCATCCAGAGATTCTGAAGATGTACTAGGGACAACATCCCTGATGTTCCCTGATGCTGTATGGAAATGAGGAACAATGTTTAGAAATACTAGTTAAAATGTCAGTAATTTGTTAATTAATTTGAAGAGTATTATATATATATATATATATATATATATATATATATATATATATATATATATATATATATATATATATATATGTATATATCCATCTATCCATCCATCATCTTCCACTTTATCCTATATTAGGGTCGCGGTGAGGTTCCCCATGCCCATCCAGGGGAGAACGTTTAGGGCGCTGGGCAGATAGACCCAGGACAGGGCGCCAATCAAGCGCTGGGCACACACTCACTCACACAGACACACTCTATATGGGGCAATTTGGAAAATTCAATTGACTTGATCCATGTTTTTGGACTGTGGGAGGAAACCGAAGAACCCGGAGGAAACCCACACGTAAACGGGGAGAACATGGAAACTCCACCCAGATTGGGATTCAATCTGTCTTTGTGGGGTTCCTCCGGGTTCTCCGGTTTCCTCCCACAGTCCAAAAACATGGATCAAGTTCAAATGAATTCTCCAAATTGCCCCATATAGAGTGTGTCAGTGTGAGTGAGTGAGTGTAATGGATTGGCGCCCTGTCCTGGGTCTATCTGCCCAGCGCCTGAACGTTCTCCCCTGGATGGGCATGGGGAACCCCCCCGTGACCCTAATAGAGGATAAAGCAGAAGATAATGGATAATATAATATGATATAATATAATATAATATAATAGTGATATAATGGTAAAGCCATCGAATGCAGTGACTCAACACGAAGCAGCTCATCTCAACAAATGCAAACATATTAACAAACCATTTTTTTTATTAACACAAACCAAAACATCATCCTAAACCACGTCCATGTCATCTTGCTCTAACTCACTGCTGAAATTTACTGACGCGACACCTTGAAAATGGACACAAATCAGGTGCGTGACATTATTCGGTGTGTTTTTACACGTCCGATGTCAGGGTGATTATAAATCAGGAAAATCTAACGACTGGGCCTTTATAGCTGTGCTGCTGCCCGCAGGTGGACTGGAGGCAGTCCAGCTGGGATAGACAGCAGAGTGTGCGCTGCCATAAACAGGCCTAACAGGCAATCAGCTCTCAGAGATAAATGCTTACTTCAACCTCGCCTGCCCCAGAATCGGGTGTTGCAAGGAAATGACCATCCTGTTTAATCTAGTGTATTAAACTAAGCACAGAGTGACATCAGCAGCTCCACCCCAATAACAAGTCTATCAATTAACCTCGGTATAGCTCACTATTAATCTATTTATCCAGCATGCCTTGCTGCCCACAGTAGGAGTTTGCATGACTAATACCTTTAACCTTTTAGCGTGCCAATATTTGGCACATTAAATTAATATGTAAATAGTCATCACAGATGATTAAATGCAAAGTAAAATCAAAAGAAAGCATTTTGAAGGTTAGTGATTAACCGTTTTTATATTGTGCATATACTGTATTACAATTAAAGTGTAAATGGCTTTTTTTTTCCGGGTTCTCCGGGTTCCTCCCACAGTCCAAAAACATGGATCAAGTCAATTGAATTTTCCAAATTGCCCCATATAGAGTGTGTCTGTGTGAGTGAGTGAGTGTGTGCCCAGCGATAGATTGGCGCCCTGTCCTGGGTGTATCTGCCCAGCGCCCGAGACGTTTTCCCCTGGATGGACATAAGGAGGGTCCCCCCCCCCCCTGCAGCTATATTTCCTTTATTTCCTACAGCTAGGAAATATTGAATTCATTCATTCATTCATTATCTCCCGCTTTATCCTCTATTAGGGTCGCGGTGGGGTTCCCCATGCCCATCCAGGGGAGAACGTCTCGGGCGCTGGGCAGATAGACCCAGGACTGGGCGCAATTCTATCGCTGGACACACACTCACTCACTCATACAGACACAGACACACACTATATTTGGGCAATTTGGGGGCAGCCAATTTACCATGAATCCATGTTATTGGACTGTGGGAGGAAACATGAGAACCTGGCTCAAACGCACACTGATATGGGAAGAACCTGAGAAGTCGGCGGAAACCCACGTGGACATGAGGAGAACGTGAAAAGGGCAACCAGATCAGGATTCAAATCTGGATCCCCAGCGCTGAGAGGTAAACGTGCTAAGACCCCCAGTCTGGTTTCATCCATCCATCCATTATCTTCTGCTTTATCCTATATTAGGGTCGCGGGGGGGGTTCCCCATGCCCATCCAGGGGAGAACGTGTCGGGCTCTGGGCAGATACACCCAGGACTGGGTGCAATTCTATCGCTGGGCACTCACTCAGTCACTCACACAGACACATACACAGTCTATATGGGGCAATTTGAAGAACTCAATTGACTTGATCCATGTTTTTGGACTGTGGGAGCAAACCAGAGAACCCGGAGGAAACCCACGCGGACACGGGGAGAACATGGAAACTCCACCGAGATGGGGATTCGAACCGGGAATCCCTAGCGCTGAGAGGAGAACATGCTAACCACTAACCAGAGTCTGGTTTCAATGCTTGGATTTTATAGCATAGGATTTTTGTAGTTCCTTACTGATCCACCAACTGAAATCGAAATGTATTTACTGTCCACTCAGCACATTTCTCTAGTTATTTATTTATTCCAGTGAATCACATGCGATGTATTCCAAGAACTTAAACTCAAGTCTTGATATTTTCACTTTTCAGAATTAGAATCCGTGGATAAAGATGTAACATCATGCATTCGGAAAAACGGAAAGGGTTTCATATTTATATGCCTGCATTCATTAAGACCTTTGACACTTAACGTGCAGCGCTGCTGGGACAGACCAATTACAGGTTATGCCTTCCTCATGTCCAATCAGTTTCCCCTGTGCTCTAAACCATCTGAGCTGAACCTGCAGACATCAACACTGATTGTACTGTCCATCAGATACGCTCAGGATTCAAATTCACAATGAAACCAAGCGTGGAAACCAAGGACCATAAAGCCATAAAAACCAGAACATTATATGGAAAGGACGTTACATTAGACGACAAGGTTATGTTCTAAATATTACTAATAATTTAGAAGAGATGGCATGCTGTTTCTCTATAACTAATTAACTTAATTAACTTTCAAAATTGTATTTTATTAGATTTTTTACTGGCGAACGTCTCGGGCGCTGGGCAGATAGACCCAGGACAGGGCGCCAATCTATCGCTGGACACACTCACTCACAAAGACACACTCTATATGGGGCAATTTGGAGTATTTAATTGACTTTGATTCATGTTTTTGGACTGTAGGAGGAAACCGGAGAACTCGGCGGAAACCCACGGGGGCATGGGGAGAACATGGAAACTCCACCCAGATTGGGATTCAAACCGGGAATCCCTAGTGCTGAGAGGCGAACGTGCTATTATTGAGCAGTTTATTTTATTTTGTATATTCTGATTTCTATTTCTAAGGGCGGCACGGTGGCTTAGTGGTTAGCACGTTCTCCTCTCAGCGCTAGGGATTCCCGGTTCGAATCCCCATCTGGGTGGAGTTTCCATGTTCTCCCCGTGTCCGCGTGGGTTTCCTCCGGGTTCTCCGGTTTCCTCCCACAGTCCAAAAACATGGATCAAGTCAATTGAGTTCTCTAATTTGCCCCATATAGAGTGTGTCTGTGTGAGTGAGTGTGTGCCCAGCGATGGATTGGCGCCCTGTCCTGGGTCTATCTATTTATTCATGCATCCATTGAAAACCAAATCGTTAACAAACTGGTCCACCGTAGTCCAATTTTTAAAGTAAGTGTTGATCACTGAGTAACAGGTTACCGACTTAGATCTCATCTAATCAACTCGCTGTTTATGTTAATCTGCATTTTCATTTACGGAGCATCATTTAAAAATAATGTGTTGTATATCACATTAAATTAGGTCATTAAGTGAACGCTTTGATCCAAAGCGACTTACAGGTATCCCAACTTGGTTGGGGTCAGAACACCGGGTTAATACAGCATCCCTGGAGCAATGAGGGTTAAGAGTCTTGCTCAAGAACCCACATTGGTAATGTCAGTGGAGCTGGGATTTGAACCTGCAACCTTTAGATTGATAGCCCAACACCCTAACCACTGATCTACCACACCATTTAACTGACTGCATCAAAATGTAATTGTAGGTCAAGAACATGACACATGACTATGTTTATACAAAGAATCCAACTACTAATAAGTGCAAATTTACAATAATAATAAAAATTAAGGGGTCTCTCCTGGTGGGCTTATGGGGACGTTCCCCACCGCGACCCTATAGAGGATGAAGCGGAAGATAATGGATGGATGGTTTTTTATTCTAGTTCATTAAGATTAAGGGGCTGTCCTGGTGACATCACAAAAATTAGCCATGCCTTCAGGAAGTGAAAGGGTAGCATGCTCTCGCCTTGTGAATGAATAAAGTGAATATTTGCCAAAACGGTGGCCCAATGCCCAGCGATGGATTGGCGCCCTGTCCTGGGTCTATCTGCCCAGCGCCCGAGACGTTCTCCCCTGGATGGGCATGGGGAACCCCACCGCGACCCTAATAGAGGATAAAGCGGGAGATAATGAATGAATGAATGAATGAATGAATAAATGAATAAAAATTAATGTAAAACAACAGAATCCCACTGTTTGAGTCTCAGGCCACCTTCGGCTCACATTGTGCCTCCTCAAAGCAGCATTCTGTAAGAGCTGAGTGTAATGGATTTGAGAATTCAAACGATGTGATATGTCATATTTTATCAAGAATGGATGTCAGTTAGTACAAGGCCAAACTCACGCATTAGCCCCGCAAAGATGTTTAAAGCAAGTGAAGCAAGATTAAAATGAACTCATATAAACCATTCACTCTATTCATTTAACCTTAATTTCACCCGTGAAACCTGAAAGCAAAGAGGAAATGGCCTGTGAACAGTAGAAAGATTAGTAATGAAACCCTGAAAGAAGTCATCAACAACATCTCAGTAAGGAAGAACAAAAAGAATCTCATGTACATAATAGAAAATCTATGCGTGTCGCTGGAGAAGCGGTGTGAAAGGATTATTAACTTTCATTAGTGATCTCACGCATTTTATTTTTTTTAGATTTAAAGTTCCACAGGGTTCCACACTTGTTAATGATGTATAGATTCCAGTGATGATCACACACCCTACGTTAAATATATTTAACATCTACCTTATATTTATATATATATTTTTTTTTTTTCTAATTCTAATTAAAGACTTGGTTTCACATGGTTTATTTTTACACCCGAATTCACTCATCTTATTCCATTTCCATTCATTTTGGATGCGTTCGGTTTTAATAAGGGTTTGTAATGTGTTATGCTTCATATCTTACTCATGCCAAAATCACTATAATATACTTTATCTTGATGTCTATTGTGTTTTGCACGTTTTAGAATTTTAAGACCATTATCAGGCATATTGGTAAGTATTGGGTTATATGGAGCAAAGCTCTTATTCCAGAAGCTTATTTAATTGAAATGACTACAAATAATTGAGTAAAGGCTGTTCATTTTCATTTATATGTTCATTCATTCATACATCCATTAATTATCTTCCACATTATCCTCTCCTTGAGACGGCGGGGGGGGGGGGGGGTTTCATGTCCATCTAGGGGAGAACGATTCAGTCGCTGGGCAGATACACCCAGGACAGGGCGCCAATCTATCGCTGGACACATTCACTCACACAGACATACTCTATATTGGGCAATTTGGAGTCTTTAATTGACCTTGATTCATGTTTTTGGACTGTAGGAGGAAACCGGAGAACTCGGCGGAAACCCACAGGGGCATGGGGACAACATGGAAACTCCACCCAGATGGGGATTCGAACCAGAAAATCTCTAGCACTGAAAGGAGAACATGCTAACCACTAAGCCACCGTGCCGCCCTTCATTCATTCATCATTCCGCTTAATCATCTACTAGGTACCCGGGTGGGGGGGGGTTCCCCATGTCCATCTAGGGGAGAACGATTCAGTCGCTGGGCAGATACACCCAGGACAGGGCGCCAATCTATCGCTGGACACATTCACTCACACAGACACACTCTATATGGGGCAATTTGGAGTCTTTAATTGACCTTGATTCATGTTTTTGGACTGTAGGAGGAAACCGGAGAACTCGGCGGAAACCCACAGGGGCATGGGGACAACATGGAAACTCCACCCAGATGGGGATTCGAACCAGAAAATCTCTAGCACTGAAAGGAGAACATGCTAACCACTAAGCCACCGTGCCGCCCTTCATTCATTCATCATTCCGCTTAATCATCTACTAGGTACCCGGGTGGGGGGGGTTCCCCATGCCCATCCAGGGGAGAACGTTTCGGCACTGGACAGATACACCCAGGACAGGGGAGCAACCTTTATTTCACTTATACAGACACATGCACACTATATGGGGCAATTTAGAGCATTCAATTGACCTTAAATCCATGTTTTTGAACTGTGGGAGGAAACCGGAGAACGTGGCGAAAACCCACATGGACACGGGGAGAACATGGAAACTCCACCCAGATTGAGATTCGAACCTGGATCCCCAGCACTGAGAGGAGAACATGCTAACCACTAAGCCACCGTGCCTGTATATGTTCATTCATTCATTCATTACCTCCGCTTTACCACCCAGGACAGGGCGCCAATCTATCACTGGACACACTCTCACCCACAGAGACACGCACGCATACACACTCTATATGGGGCAATTTTGAGAATTCAATTGACTTGATCCATGTTTTTGGACTGTGGGAGGAAACCGGAGAACCCGGAGGAAACCCACACAGACACGGGGAGAACATGGAAACTCCACCCAGATGGGGATTCGAACCGGGAATCCCTAGTGTTGAGAGGAGAACATGGTAACTTCTAAGCCACCGTGCCTGTATATGTTATATTTTTTAATAATAAATAATAATAAACAAAACTTTTTTGGAATTCAGTTTGGAATTTTGCAAGAAAAATTTATTTGAAACATTTCAGATTAAACGTGAAAAAAAAAATAAAGCGCTGTAAATATTTTCCGGATGTTCTGAACCCATCAGCTTGCCTTGGGGATGTGGAAGTAAGTTAGAGTTGAAGAAGTAAACCCACGCAAGCATGAGGTGCACATGCAGACTCGACAAAAAAACGGACCTTTGTTCACCCCAACTGGGAACGGATGGATATAAATAAATATCGGAATATAAATAAATACGGGCGGCATGGTGGGTTGTGGCCTTGTTCGCCTCTTAGGTTTAAATCCCAATCTGGGTGCCATTCCCATGTTCTCCCCTTGTCCACGTGGGTGTCCTCCAGGTTCCCACAGTCCAAAATCATGGGTTTAAGGCAAAATGGGTATTGCCCCATATAGTGTATGTGTGTCTGTGTGAGTGAGTGTGCCCAACGATGGATTGACGCCCTGTCCTGAGTGTATCTGCCCAGTGCCCCAAACCTTCTCCTCTGGGATGACCCTGAAACTGTCCATTACAGAGGACGCAAGTCTATGAGTTGCTTCCCAGGAGGATATAATGCATTATGTAGCAGTGTGTTGTAAAGCCTTATGGCATGTGCTTATAACACTTGTGGATTAACAGATGCTTGTAACAAGTGTTTTAGGGCATTATGAATATTATAAAGCTTTATTATGTTTATAACGCATTATCCATCCATCCTTTATCTTCCGCTTTATCCTCTACTGGGGTCGCAGAGAGGGGTTCCTCAAGCCCATCCAGGGGAGAACGTTTCGGGCACCCAGGACAGGGCGCCAATCAATAACTGGGCACACACTCACTCACACAGACACACTCTATATGGGGCAATCTGGAGAACTCAATTGACTTGATCCATGTTTTTGGACTGTGGGAGGAAACCGGAGAACCCAGAGGAAACCCACGCGGACACGGGGAGAACATGGAAACTCCACCCAGATTGGGATTTGAACCGGGAATCCCTAGTGCTGAGAGGAGAACATGCCAACCACTAAGCCACCAGGCTGCCCCTGGTTTACAACCATTCATTCATTCATTATCTCCCGCTTTATCCTCTAGTAGGGTCGCGGTGGGGTTCCCCATGCCCATCCAGGGAAGAACGTTTCAGGCGTTGGGCAGATAGACCCAGGACAGGGCGCCAATCTATCGCTGGGCACACACTCACTCACACAGACACACTCTATATGGGGCAATTTGGAGAACTCGATTGACTTGATCCATGTTTTTGGACTGTGGGAGGAAACCAGAGAACCCGGAGGAAACCCACGCGGACACGGGGAGAACATGGAAACTCCACCCAGATTGGGATTCGAACCGGGAATCCCTAGCGCTGAGAGGAGAACATGCTAACCACTAAGCCATCATGCCACCCCTGGTTTACAACCAGTCCCACGAATTCAAATACATGTTTTCGTTGCTATTCTCACAGCTTCCGTGTACCTCCTTTGGACTCCACTGTTTTGATGACACTCCTCAAATTGACGACATTGACACACACATGTTCGATCCAGCCGGATCTGGTTTGCACCGAAGATAATTTTGCGCTTGAGTCAGGTGCGTGCGCCTGAATATTTATGCCATCCGGGAGCAATTGAATTGCGTTGACCTGAAGTGAGGGAATCTGCCGAGCCGAGATAGGTTATGCTAATGGTAGAACATGTTGACAAGGCTGGAGCACGTTGATTGATGCTGGCCACAGTGGAGGTTATTCTCAGATTAGGGTGCTCATTACCGGGCCGTGATTAAGAAAAGATGAATGAGATCATGGAAAACGCCACCCAGATTGGGATTCGAAACCGGGAATCCCTAGCGCTGAGTAGGAGAACAGGTGAATAACCACTAAGCCATCATGCCACCCCTGGTTTACAACCAGAGAACCGTCAGGCCACGAAAATTCACAATACTATGTTTTCGTTGCTATTCTCACAGAATTCCGTGTACCTCCTTGGACTCCACTGTTTTTTGGATGACACGTTCTCCTCTAAATTGAATCCCAATCTGGGTGGACATTGACTCACACATGTCTTCGATCCAGCCGGATCTGGTTTCCACCGAAGTCCAAAAATTTTGCGAATTCTTCAAATTGCCCCAGTCAGGTGCGTGCGCCTGAATATTTATGCCATCTGCCCCGGGAGCAATTGGGGAACCCCATTGCGTTGACCTGAGGAAGTGAGGGAGATCTGAATGAGAATGAGATAGGTTATGCTAATGGTTAGCACGTTCTCGGGGGCTCAACTAGGATTGTTGACAAGGCTGGAGCACGTTCTGATTGCGTGCTGGTTATTTTCCTCCCCAGTCCAAAAAGTGGATCAAGGTTATTCTCAGATTAGGGTGCCCCATATACCGGGCCGTGATTAAGAAAAGTGAGTGTGTGTCCAATGATTGGCGATCATAGGGATCTGCCCAAGCGCCTACAGAGGTCGCTAGGTTGCTGGTGAAAACAACATTTTTCATCAAGGGTCTTGTGTAGCGATACACAGGTGAATAATCAGCAACTGTGCCAAGTGATCCACCTTCCTCGTTGCTTTAGTAATGAAGTGAAGTGGCGTCAGGGAGAACCGTCTGGCACCGAAGTAATGCCCAAACAAACAGCACATCATTCATACCTATGAAAGTGTCCGTCGTTATTTAACATGTTCACAATGGAATTCAAGGTGACACTCTCTATGCATCCGGTACTCATGCGTTATGGGCGGCACGGTGGCTTAGTGGTTTGCACGTTCTCTCAGCGCTCGAATCGAATCCCCATCTGGGTGGAGTTTCCATGTTCTCCCCGTGTCTGCGTGGGTTTCCTCCGGGTTCTCCGGTTTCCTCCCATAGTCCAAAAACATGGATCAAGTCAATTGAATTCTTCAAATTGCCCCATATAGAGTGTGTGTGTGAGTGAGTGTGTGTCCAGTGATAGATTGGCGCCCTGTCCTGGGTGTATCTGCCCAGCGCCTGAGATGTTCTCCCCTGGATGGGCATGGGGAACCCCACCGCGACCCTAATAGAGGATAAAGCGGGAGATAATGAATGAATGAATGAATGAATGAAGGGTGGCATGGTGGCTTAGTGGTTTGCACGTTCTCTCAGCGCTAGGGATTCCCGGTTCGAATCCCAATCTGGGTGGAGTTTCCATGTTCTCCCCGTGTCTGCGTGGGGGACCTCCGGGTTCTCCGGTTTCCTCCCACAAACCAAAAACATGGATCAAGATCAATTGAATTCTCCAAATTGCCCCATATAGAGTGTGACTGTGTGAGTGAGTGTGTGCCCAGCGATGGATTGGCGCCCTGTCCTGGGTCTATCTCCCAGCGCCCGAAAGTCCTGGATGGGCATGGAAACCCCACGACCCTAATAGAGGATAAAGCGGGAGATAATGAATGAATGGAATGAATGAAGATGGCTTAATGGTTAGCACGTTCTCTCACTAGGGATTCCCGGTTCGAATCCCATATAGAGTCCCCGTGTGTGCGTGAGTGACCTCCGGGTGTGTTTCCTGTCCATGGACCCAGGTCAATTGAATTCTCCAAATTGCCCCATATAGAGTGTGTCTGTGTGAGTGAGTATCTGCCCAGCGCCCGAAACGTTCTCAGCTGGATGGGCATGGGGAACCCCCCGAGACCCTAATAGAGATGGTAGAAGGCAAAGCTGCTTTGTCCTCTTATTCTTCTGTAGTGTAACAAACATCACAACTGTGGGTTCTGCACAGTTCAGTAATCACAGCTTTGCTGATTACTGGGGATGTCATGATTCATTGTTTTTGCAATTAATCATGATTAAAATGATACATATAATTTATTGAAAGAGTCACTCAACATCGTCATGACGACATTTATAAGAAAAATATGTATTATGCCGATAGCCAGAACGTGGAACGAGTGGCACAGAACTCGCACAGAACAAAAATAAAGTGTCACTTGCAGCACACTTTTTCTTTACTTTGTTTACTTTGTTCTTACAGGAACAAACCTAGTTTTCTTTTACATAGAAATGTCAAAATATTCTTTAAGTGACATCCATCCATTCATTATCTCCCGCTTTATCCTCTATTAGGGTCGCGGTGGGGTTCCCCATGCCTAACCAGGGGAGAACGTCTTGGGCGCTGGGCAGACACACCCAGGACAGGGCGCCAATCTATCGCTGGGCACACACTCACTCACACATACACACTCTATATGGGGCAATTTGGAGAATTCAATCGACTTGATCCATGTTTTTGGACTGTGGGAGGAAACCGGAGAACCCGGAGGAAACCCACGCAGACACGGGGAGAACATGGAAACTCCACCCAGATGGGGATTCAAACCGGGAATCCCTAGTGCTGAGAGGAGAACATGCTAACCACTAAGCCACCGTGCCACTATGGGACATAGTACACTTCTTTTTTTTTACTTTTTCATAAATCAACTTAATATTTTGTGATCTAAAGACTATTTATTAGTGTGATTGCCATATATGTTCTTATGGACCATATATGGTCACTATTCATTCATTCATTCATTATCTCCCGCTTTGTCCTCTATTAGGGTCGCGGTGGGGTTCCCCATGCCCATCCAGGGGAGAACGTCTCGGGCGCTGGGCAGATAGACCCAGGACAGGGCGCCAATCCATCGTTGGGCACACAGTCACTCACACAGACACACTCTATATGGGGCAATTTGGAGAACTCAATTAACTTGATCCATGTTTTTGGACTGTGGGAGGAAACCGGAGAACCCGGAGGAAACCCACGCAGACACGGGGAGAACATGGAAACTCCACCCAGATGGGGATTCGAACCGGGAATCCCTAGGAGAACATGCTAACCACTAAGCCACCGTGCCGCTCTATATGGTCATTATTATTATACGATTTTTATTATTCCACTATTTTTGTCCGGCTTTCTTCTTCCACAATTTTTGAGCAATCGATGCGATTTTCACAGGACACGTCCAGCTCAGTGTTGAGATCACAGCTTGTATACAGTTAAGGAATCAGTCGAACCGCTCCCGATATATTCCCGTTTTTCCGAGCCAAAATTCCCATTCACTTTGCATTACAGTAATATTTGCCCTCGCATAACTTTGCAAATTCTTGAGCTACAAAGACGAAATTGGCCGGAGTCTGAGACGGCTGCAGCCAGACCGGTCCTGTGAAATCGCAGAGTGATGGAGAGACACCCTATTACCCTGCCACGCCCACATTTTTACCTCGTTCACTGTATTGCTTTGATGTACGTCAGTACTGTGCCTCCCACTGTCACGATAGTCTACCTCGGAATAAAGCGGCTGCGCATAGGAAGCACTTTAATGCGCTGAAGGGAGCCAGGCACGCAGGTCGCAGAAAATCGGGTTTATTAAAGGTGTAGAGACACCACAAAACATGAGGTACAAACCGACTAGTGACATGAAACAACGAGCAGCACCGAGGACGAGAAACAACGGAAATAAATACACAAAGACACCCGACCACGTGCACAAGACAAACCAATGACAAGACGGGGTTAATTAACTAAACTAATAACACATGAGGGCGGCACGGTGGCTTAGTGGTTAGCACGTTCTCCTCTCAGCGCTAGGGATTCCCGGTTCGAATCCCCATCTGGGTGGAGTTTCCATGTTCTCCCCGTGTCCGCGTGGGTTTCCTCCGGGTTCTCCGGTTTCCTCCCACAGTCCAAAAACATGGATCAAGTTAATTGAGTTCTCCAAATTGCCCCCTATAGAGTGTGTTTGTGTGAGTGAGTGTGTACCCAGCGATGGATTGGCGCCCTGTCCTGGGTCTATCTGCCCAGCGCCCGAGACGTTCTCCCCTGGATGGGCATGGGGAACCCCACCGCGACCCTAATAGAGGATAAAGCGGGAGATAATGAATGAATGAATAAATAACACATGAACGTTAATTAACTCAACCGAAAGGAACGAAACACAGAACAGGTGATAGGTGCCCTAGGCACCTGTTACATTACCCCCGCCCCTGCGGTCACGCGGGGGGGGGGGGGGGGGGGGAGTGTCCTCCGCCCTCCTTGAGCCGGGCTTGGAAGGCGCCTGTTACACCTACGGCCACTCTGCAATCAGACTGGCATTTTCTTCAGGAAATGCACCTCTCCAGTTTATGTTAATATTCAGCAAAAGCAAAACCTGCATTGTCTTTTTTTATTATTATTGCATAATAAACGTAGGGCGGCACGGTGGCTTAGTGGTTAGCATGTTCTCCTCTCAGCGCTAGGGATTCCCGGTTCGAATCCCCATCTGGGTGGAGTTTCCATGTTCTCCCCTGCATATAAATAAGCTTCTGCAATATTTGCATTACATTTACATTTAGTCATTTAGGAGACGCTTTTATCCAAAGCCACTTACAAATGAGAACATCACAAGTCTGAAGTTATGAAGAAAACCAACTACACTGTAAAATCATCAAACCTGATCGTTATATGATGCTGCGCTTCCCCCCCCCCTTTTTTTATTTTCATTCATTCATTCATTCATTATCTCCCACTTTATCCTCTATTAGGGTCGCGGTGGGGTTCCCCGTGCCCATCCAGGGGAGAACGTCTCGGGCGCTGGGCAGATAGACCCAGGACAGGGCAACAATCCATCGCTGGGCACACACTCACTCACACACACACCCTCTATATGGGGCAATTTTGAGAATTCAATTGACTTGATCCATGTTTTTGGACTGTGGGAGGAAACCGGAGAACCCGGAGGAAACCCACGCGGACACGGGGAGAATATGGAAACTCCACCCAGATGGGGATTCGAACCGGGAATCCCAAGCGCTGAGAGGCGAACGTGCAAACCACTAAGCCACCGTGCCATCCTTTTTTATTTTTATTTATTTATTAAATAACAGGTATTTGTTAAAAAGATACGTCTTCAGTAGTTTCCTAAAACTGTAGATGACTAATACGAACTAAACTAAATATAAAGTATATGAAATTATAAGGTTATATTTAGTGCACTTCAGGCGGCACGGTGGCTTAGTGGTTAGCATGTTCTCCTCTCAGCACTAGGGATTCCCGGTTCGAATCCCCATCTGGGTGGAGTTTCCATGTTCTCCCCGTGTCCGCGTGGGTTTCCTCCGGGTTCTCCGGTTTCCTCCCACAGTCCAAAAACATGGATCAAGTTAATTGAATTCTCAAAATTGCCCCATATAGAGTGTGTCTGTGTGAGTGAGTGTGTGCCCAGTGGTAGATTGGCGCCCTGTCCTGGGTCTATCTGCCCAGCGCCCGAGACGTTCTCCCCTGGATGGGCATGGGGAACCCCACCACGACCCTAATAGAGGATAAAGCGGAAGATAATGGATGCATAATAAACGTATAATCTTGACTATGTCTTAGCTAATAATAGTCACAATAATAGTTGATTATCTAATATAATCAACCACTTTACATACGATAACCGTAAATACAAACCGAACCAAAGGACAACGGGGCAGTTCATTTATTCAAAACAATAGTTTTTTTAAACAAATGTAAATCTTTTTTATTTCATATTCGTATTAAATCATATTTTCCTAATCTAATGTAAATGCTACTCGGTGGCTGAACGCTAATTGCGTTTTTATCTCAATTACTCAACCAATTATTTATTATTTTGGCGGAATAATTATTAATAACAGCCATTCAAGCGATACAGAAACAAATTGATTCTGACTCACATGAGGTTCGTATTCAGGCATGCCCAATGGAAACGTTGAAAGTCTGTGCCATTTCAAACCAATTAAAAATAAAATAAAATAAACTCTTTGTTGAGGTTCGTTTTGTGTATTTTAATTAATTCGGCTCACAGGCCTGGCGGTATTATCAGTGAAAGTGACAAAAAAAATAAAATAGTGCTGAATTGGACTTCTTTGGACTCTGATGAACTTGCTGCATATACATCTACATTTGTATGCAAAATACACGCACCATTTTACTTATAATTACAAAATAAATATAACAATTAACTCTAAATTGCAGTTAAATGCAGTTTAAACCCAGTTTTTTCATTAAATTAGGAGAAAGCCAGGCGGCACGGGGGCTTAGTGGTTAGCACGTTCGCCTCTCAGCGCTAGGGATTCCTGGTTTGAATCCCAATCTGGGTGGAGTTCTCCGGGTTCTCCGGTTTTCTCCCACAGTCCAAAAACATGGATCAAGGTCAATTGAATTCTCCAAATTGCCCCATATAGAGTGTGTTTGTGTGAGTGAGTGTGTTTAGTGATACATTGGCGCCCTGTCCTGGGTGTATCTGCCCAGCACCTGAAACGTTCTCCCCTGGATGGGCATGGGGAACCCCCCCGCGACCCTAATAGAGGATAAAACGGAAGATAATGGGTGGATGGAGAAAGCCACATGTGAAAATAAATATAATCTCTAAATGTTTACCTCCTAAGAATGTGGGTAAGACTGTGGTAGTTCAGATATTAGGGTAATAAATCTGAAGGTTGTGGGATCAAATCCAAGGTCCACTGAAGTTACCAATGTGGTTCCTTGAGCAAGACCCTTAACCCTCATTGCTCCAGGTGGGCTGTAGGGCCAACCCTGTGTTAACCAAACTGGGATACTTGTAAGTGGCTTCAGAAAAAGCGTGAGCTAAATGACATAATGCATGTCATTTATGTAAGAAGATCCTGGAATTGAATCTTCGGTAGGAAGGACAAGGTCATTTCTGTGGGGAGTTTGCATGTCGTTCATCAGCCCCTCACCCATTCACCCCGTTCTGTATCTGTTTCCTCAGCAGCTCTAAAATGATTGCAGGTTCAATGAAGAGAACGACATTGCCCTTTATAATAAGCGATGGATCGTTCCCCTGACATTCACCCCATGACACGACAAAAAGCTCCAACAACCCCCATTCAAGAAAGCACGACAGAATTAGGAAATGAATGAATTACTTAATAATAATGATAATAATAATAATAATAATAATAATAATAATATAATACAAATACAAATACAAACAAAAAGAACAAAACAATAATAATAATAATAATAATAATAATAATAATAATAATATAATACAATAATACAAATTATATAACAATTATAATAACAATTATAATAATAATAAAAAAAAAATTATTATAATAATAATAATACAAATACATACATAATAATAATAATAATAATAATAATAATAATAATAATAATAATAATAATAATAATAATAATACTAATAATAATTTAAAAAAATACAATAATACAAATACAAACAATAATAATAATAATAATGTTATACAATAATAACAATAATAATGAATTTTATTGATAGGCACCTTTCTAAGCTCTCAAGGACACTATGCATAGGAAATAAAATCAATTAAAAAACATACAAACAAACAACAACATGAAACAACAAGAAAAAAGAAAGAAATGAAAATAAAAAACATTACAACAATCTGAGAGCTGTATGCTAATCAGTTTTAAGCTGGGAAATGTCCTCATGCAATATATATATATATATATATATATATATATATATATATATATATATATATAGATATAGATATATATAGATATAGAGAGAGAGAGAGAGAGAGAGAGAGAGAGAGAGAGAGAGCAGCCAATTCACTTTGAATCCAAGTCTTGGAGAACCCAGGGAGAACATGGAACCTCCGCACAAATCGGCATTCGAACCTGAGAGGTGGACGTTCTAACCACTACGCCACCATGTCGCCCACATCTTTTCTTAATATAAATTGATGTTGAGTCTAACATTAAGAAGAGGCTCAGTGTTGTAGATCACACGGCAAAATTCCAACACTTTATTTAACTGCAATTTCAAACTCTTCAGTTAAAGATTTACGAGTCAACAAGCAAAGCTGCCCTCTCCACATCGCACTGTGGTGTGTGTTTAGGTCTTTTAGGAGTTTCTCTCTTTGTTGCATGACTTGCATTTCTTTCCTTCCAGCTGAGCGTGGCAAATTTAAAAAATCGTTTTATTGCCGCGAACGTGAATGCTGAATATATTGATTTGATTCCTTACTCCTAAGCCACTATTTAATCATGTTACCATCAGGACTGAGTGCATGGCATCACTCGTGCATAGTGGACGCCAAATGAATGAACGCAGTAATACAAACAGAAAGGGGCTGTATTTTTGGATGGCCACTATGCGGCATCCGCTTGATGTTGTATTACAGTAAGCACAATTGGTTTAGGAGCTTGTATGAGGATCGGATTGCACTGCAGAGACAGAGATCCTAAATCTCAAAGGGAATTAGCATGACTGCTAAGAGGCGTAGATCTCATTTAAAGAAGAAAATAGCCTCCTAAATTGTGAGCTGACATCAAAGTAATATTAGCCGTTATTTCCTGCATCCCCATAACTCTTGTTTAGGGTTTTTAGCCTGGGGTTGATCTCTGATGTGCAGATGCTGCCCAATGACAAAGTATTGATCATGGTGATTGATGGTACGGCGGGTAGGTGAATAAAGAATCTACATGACAAAGCAAGAATCAATAGCAAAAAGCTAAAGAGGAGAGGAAAGGATGGAGCCAAAGCTTGGGCCATTCAGACGCCATCATTTTCCCATTAGTTATCACGCAGGGAAGTTAATAGAAGTGTCCAAAAGCACCCAATCTGTTCTCCAGCTGGCCAGTGGTCGAACGCTACCCACAAGCTTTTAAATATGCTCCCCGATGACACAAAATGATGCATCTGAGGCTGTGGCTACTCTTTCCACTTCCCCCCAAAAGCATTCTCTTACAAATTTATCAGCAATCATTCTGTGTAGCCATTCATCTCTTACATCTGAGCTGACTGTCCACACTTTGACTTTAGGAAGCACTGCGAAACAGCCTTTTCTGCAAAATCCATGGAAGAAAAACAGCCGAGCAAACGGAGCGATGCAGCACAGGCACTTAGGCTAGGAGCATCAATCCTCAACGGAGCAAAAGTTATTCTCTCCTCTCCCCATTTCAGTGTTCGACTGATCCTTTGAGAAAGATGCTTCAGCCATGACAAGGGAAATGCAGTATCCATTCTGAGCCCTGCTATGGTGCAGCATCCTCTCGGGACCCCTATGCTGATGTAGACTGTAAAGGGTTCTGACTGTAGGCTATGCGTCACTCTTTTAGAGCTCAGACAGATGGAGCCAGGCCTCGCTCAAACTGCACAGCACGTCAGGTGGGAATTCGAGTTGTAAGAGTTATGGAAGAGGTTCAGCTGCAGTGTGAAGATGCTGCTACTTTTTAAACGATTGAAATGAATAACGTTGGGAATGAAAGCCTGTGTTTAGTGACAATAGGAAGGTAGTGTAGTGTACTCCCCCATTTAACATTTGTCTGATAAATCATGTTTTCATGCATTCATTCATTCATTCATTATCTTCTGCTTAATCCTCTGATACAGTCACTGGGATGGGGGGACGTTTCGACCAAGAACAAGGTGCCAATATATCGCTGGGCACACACTCACTCACACATTATATGAGGCAATTTTCATCCATCCATTCATTATCTTCCGCTTTATCCTCTATTAGGGTCGCGGTGGGGTTCCCCATGGCCATCCAGGGGAGAACGTTTCGGAAGCTGGGCAGATAGACCCAGGACAGGGCGCCAATCTATCACTGGGCACACATTCACTCACACAGACACACTCTATATGGGGGAATTTGGGGAATTCAATTGACTTGAGCCATGTTTTTGGACCCACGTGGACACGGGGAGAACATGGAAACTCCACCCAGATTGTTTTTAACCCATTTACTTATTCATCCATCCATTATCTTCCGCTTTATCCTCTATTAGGTTCGCGGAGGGGTTCCCCATGCCCATCCAGGGGAGAACGTTTCAGGCGCTGGGCAGGTACACCCAGGACAGGGCGCCAATCTATCACTGAGCAAACACTCACTCACTAGATGGGGCACACACTCTATATGGGGCAATTTGGAGAACTCAATTGACTTGAGCCATGTTTTTGGACTGTGGGAGGAGACCGGAGAACCCGGAGGAAACCCACGCGGACACGGGGAGAACATGGAAACTCCACCCAGATTGGGATCCGAACCGGGAATCCCTAGCACTGGGAGGTGAACCTGCTAACCAGTAAACCACCGTGATGAGGCAATTTAGAGCATTCAATTTACTTTGAATCCATGGATTTGGACTGTGAGATTACAACAGAGAACCCTGAGGAAAGCCACGCGAACACGGGGAGAACATGGAAACTCCGCCCAGATTGGGATTCGAACCTGGATCCCAGCGCTGAGAAAAAAATTCTCTTAAATGAATGAAATAAGAATCAATGTAGAAGAAATGGAAGACGAGCAGAGGCAGTTATAGGCTTGTGGTTAAGGAACAGGCCTTGCTAAATGAAGGTCCCCGGTTCGACTCCCGCTCTAACCAAGTACCAAGTGCCCTTGGAGCAAGGCACCTAACCCCGATTGCTCCACAGGGCTGCCCAACATTCTGGACATGTGCTTACTTCAGCTCTGGACACAGTGTGTGTGTGTGTGTGTTTCACAGCACTGATGGGTTAAATGTGGAGGACATTCCACTGTGTGTAAGCACAGAATGCAAACTAAGATCACTTTATGAATTCATAACTTCAGAAAGAGAAAAACAATAATAAAACAAAGCAGTGCTTTAGGTGCACAATGGTCTACGATGCTACCATACTGCTAGACTTTTGGTTAAGAACATATAAGAGGCTGATTCATGGGAGACCCAACTGTGGGTTCTGCACTTCTGTTGCAACAGTGACCTCTATAGGCTGTTTTCTCCTTGTAGCAGCTGGACAGAAATACCCCATGTGTGTTTACTACAACCTGCCAAACACTGGGTTGGTGTATGACTGTTTAGAAGTGGTAGCATATGACAGCTGTGGCTCAATGGGAATAATAGCAATAAAAAAACAGACGCGAGATGATCTCCGGCGGCACGGTGGCTTAGTGCTTAGCACGTTCGCCTCTCAGCGCTAGGGATTCCCGGTTCGAATCCCCATCTGGGTGGAGTTTCCATGTTCTCCCCGTGTCTGCGTGGGTTTCCTCCGGGTTCTCCGGTTTCCGGTTTCCTCCCACAGTCCAAAAACATGGATCAAGTCGATTGAATTCTCAAAATTGCCCCATATAGAGTGTGTCTGTGTGAGTGAGTGTGTACCCAGCGAAGGATTGGCGCCCTGTCCTGGGTGTATCTGCCCAGCGCCCGAGACGTTCTCCCCTGGATGGGCATGGGGAACCCCACCGCGACCCTAATAGAGGATAAAGCGGGAGATAATGAATGAATGAAGATGATCTCCCATATTAAAAAAAAGTGAGAAATGAGAAAAGGAGCAGAACTTTTAACATTTTTGCATCTAATTGTGTCAAATTCATCTCATCAAATCTCATCATCTGCAGCTTAATCCTATATTAGAGAGTAGGGTCGCGGGAGGGGTTCCCCATGCCCGCCCAGAGGGAGAACATTTTGGGTGCAGATACACCAAGGACATGGCTGGGTGCAAAAAAAGACAGATCGCAAAGTCTGAGAGAAAAAGAGGAGAAAGTGTAAAGAATGAGTTATGAGACACCATTCAGGCTGACATGCTCGCAAAGGATATTAAACTTTTACAACAATTGTTTTATTTTCTTGAAACAGTTGCAATCAAATAGCATCATAATCTGAACTTTTATACCGTCTCTGCATCGTTATTGTAAAGCTGCGGCTAAAAGACGCTTCAGATATAATACAAGGGTAGAGTGTGGTGTAACACTAAGGTGTACTAGAGTGTAAAACACGCCATGGGTAGCGTAGGGCGAACGGTTCAGAGATGCCGAAAATGGTTTTCCCTTCACTTTTATTATTATTACAGTATTTACTGACAGCTATTTACAATATATACAGAAGTGCACTGATATCCATCCATTATCTTCCACTTTATCCTCTATTAGGGTCGCGGGGGGGTTCCCCATGCCCACCCAGGGGAGAACGTTTCGGGTGCTGGGCAGATACACCCAGGACAGGACGCTAGTCTATCTCTGGGCACACAATCACACACACATACACACTCTATATGTGGCAATTTGGAAAATTCAATTGATCCATGTTTTGGACTGTGGGAGGATACCGGAGAACCCGGAGGAAACCCACGCGGACATGGGGAGAACATGGAAACTCCAACCAGATTTGGATTCCAACCGGGAACCCCTAGTGCTGAGAGGAGAACATGCTAATCACTAAGCCACCGTGCCACCTGAATTGCACTAAATATAACCTTATAATTTCATATACTTCAATAACTTCATATTTAGTTTAGTTCATATTAGTCATCTTCAGTTTTAGGAAACTACATGTTGTAAAAAATAAATAAATAAAAATAAAAAAGGGCGGCACGGTGGCTTAGCACGTTTGCCTCTCAGCGCTAGGGATTCCCGGTTTGAATCCCCACCTGGGTGGAGTTTCCATGTTCTCCCCGTGTCCGCGTGGGTTTCCTCCGGGTTCTCTGGTTTCCTCCCACAGTCCAAAAACATGGATCAAGTCAATTGAATTCTTCAAATTGCCCCATATAGAGTGTGTCTGTGTGAGTGAGTGTGAGCCCAGCCATCATATAACAATCAGGTTTGATGATTTTACAGTGTAGTTGGTTTTCTTCATAACTTCAGACTTGTGATGTTCTCATTTGTAAGTGGCTTTGGATAAAAGCGTCTCCTAAATGACTAAATGTAATGTAAATATTGCAGAAGCTTACAATAACCAATGACCACAAAGTCACACAATATGTGCTCTCTGTGCAGGCGTCTACACCAAGGGAAAATTCTCCCCACCCCTGGTTGCAACCCGTTTATATCCCCAAAGCTCCGCCCCCGGGGAATACTAATCATCAATTCAGGATCTACTTACTGATCACAACAACATTGCAATTAACAAACAACATACAATACTTTAATATAGTAAAAGGGGGTGGTATCTCAGTGGTTAGGGTGTTGGGCTATCAATCTGAAGGGTGGGGGTTCCAATCCCAGGTCCACTAAAGTTACCAATGTGGGTCCTTGAGCAAGACCCTTAACCCTCATTGCTCCAGGGATGCTGTGATTAAAAGCTTGTGCTAAATGACCAAATGTAAATGTAATATACACGTTATACTTTCTAGCTATCCCATTGTTAAATGTATGTGCTTAGATATGCTTGCTATCAGCTGAACACAGGTGTTCTGACCCCTCGATTCCCCCTCGATAGCATGGGTTGACACCCAGTAGAGAAAAGGTATCGCTTTAACCATGCCTATTCTTTTAGGACCCAACAGGTCAGGGTTAAACACTGGTAGGTTTGGTAAGTATACATATTTGCATGTTTATGGTGCGGTGTATCTCACATCATCACATGTGCTGTTTGTGATATAACCATCTGCTCTGATTCACAAGACAACCACATTATAAAAACTAAAGTTTAGGGTAGGGGTAAGCTGCAATATTCGCTGATTCGACGATTCGATTCGGAGAACCGTAGTCAACTATGAACCTCATAGTCGAATGTACCAATTTGACCACATGGGGGCGCCCATGGCTGCTGCTAAGCATTAGTTTTTACATGAAATGTCTTTGTTTTCGTTATATATATAGCCTTTTGTCAAATAAAATCATCCTAATTTCTGTTAATATTTTTTTTAGGGGTGAGCTGCAATATTCGCTGATTCGACGATTCGATTCGGAGAACCGTAGTCGACTATGAACCTCATAGTCGAATGTACCATTTTGACCACATGGGGGAGCCCATGGCTGCTGCTAAGCATTAGTTTTTACATGAAATGTCTTTGTTTTCGTTATATATATAGCCCTTTGTCAAATAAAATCATCCTAATTTCTAGAAAAAAAAAAGAAAAAAGAAAAACCAAAAAAAAGGTTTTCTTTTGTTAGAAAAACAAGTA
This sequence comes from Corydoras sp. C115, assembly GCA_019802505.1. Classification (NCBI taxonomy): domain Eukaryota; kingdom Metazoa; phylum Chordata; class Actinopteri; order Siluriformes; family Callichthyidae; genus Corydoras; species Corydoras sp. C115. Next base: position 721,865 of record JAFMOC010000205.1, read on the forward strand.
AAATATAAAAAAATATATATTTTTTAAAACCACGCTTATAGCGCCATCTTGTGGTGAAATTTTAACTGATTCGACTATCAGTCGACTATAGGGAAAATCTGACGAATCAGATTCGACTATGAAAATCCTTAGTTGAAGACACCCCTAGTTTAGGGACATGTACAAAGCAAGCTCCAAACTCACATCTATATATTTCACTCTTTTCAGAAGGCTTACAATTTTTTTTTAATGTGTCTGTGGGAATTTTTGCTCATTCGACCGTAGGAGCAGGTCAGACAGTGATGTTGAACACGAGGACCTGGCTCTCAATCTTTGTTCTATTTCATCCCAAAGGTGTTTGATAGGATTAGGTCTGGGCTCTCTGTGGGCCAGTCATATTATTCCACCCCAAACTCATTCAACCCTGTCTTTAGGAACTCTGTATGTGCACTCAGGCTCAGACATGATGAAACAGCAAGGTGGCGTTCTTCAAAAATGTTATGCTTCCACAAACTGTCCAAAAAGCATGACTTAGTGTTTGTTTTGTTCAGTGGGAACAGACTCCTATAATTAAAAGATGTGTCCCAACTTGTTTGTTTGTATCCATCCATCCATTATCTTCCACTTTATGCTCTACTAGGGTTTCGGGGGGTTCCCCATGCCCATCCAGGTGAGAACGTTTCGGTTGCTGGGCAGATACACCCAGGACAGGGTGCCAATCTATCACTGGGCACACATCCATCCATTATCTTCCGCTTTATCCTATATTAGGGTCGCGGTGGGGTTCCCCATGCCCATCCAGGTGAGAACGTTTCGGTTGCTGGGCAGATACACCTAGGACAGGGCGCCAATCTATCGCTGGGCACACACTCACTCACACAGACACACTCTATATGGGGCAATTTGGAGAACTCAATTGACTTGATCCATGTTTTTGGACTGTGGGAGGAAACCGGAGAACCTGGAGGAAACCCACACGGACATGGGGAGAATATGGAAACTCCACCCAGATGGGGATTCGAACCGGGAATCCCCAGCGCTGAGAGGAGAACATGCTAACCACTAAACCACCGTGCATTGGGCACACAGACACAAAAAACACACTGTATATGGGGCAATTTGGAGAATTCATTTGACCTTGATCCACGTTTTTGGACTGTGGGAGGAAACCCACGTGGACACAAGGAGAACTTGGAAACTCCACCCAGATTGGGATTCGAACCGGGAATCCCTAGCACTGAGAGGAGAACGTGCTAACCACTAAACCACCGTGATTGTGTTTGTTTGAGCATGAGCAAAAAGACTCCAGTGGACTTGCTGCAAGCCAAAATCATCAGACATTATTTTCAAAGTCCATTCCAATTAAACAAGCACCAGACAACAAACACTAGCAATTCCGGTGAACTCATGTATTAGAAAAACCAGTCTGCCCCTCTAGTGAAAAAATGTAGCTTGTTGCCGTCTACTAAAGTATTAGGAGCTTTAAAAACATGAATTTTTAATATAAATGGTTTACTTAAGCTGTTAAAGTAGGTTCATGTGGAAACAAGACTGCAGCGATATTAGAGCTTGAAGATTCTGGGTGTTTTAATAGGGACCGATAAACAGATTACAGATCAACAAAAAAGAACATTTTATAAAATTTATTTATACATTCAATTACATTTATATTTAGTCAATTAGCAGATGATTTTTCCAAAATTAATTACAAGTGAGAAACCAAAACAAGTCTGTAGTTAACGAGGAATGAATTGCACTGCAGTATTATTAAAACTAATGGCTTAGTGGTTAGCACGTTCGCCTCTCAGCGCTACGGATTCCCAGTTCGAATCCCAATCTGGGTGGAGTTTTCATGTTCTCCCCGTGTCTGCGTGAGGTTCCTCCGGGTTCTCCGGTTTCCTCCCACAGTCCAAAAACATGGATCAAGTCAATTGAATTCTCCAAATTGCCCCATATAGAGTGTGTCTGTGTGGATGAGTGTGTGCCAAGCGATAGATTGGTGCGCTGTCCTGGGTGTATCTGCTCAGTGCCCGAGACGTTCTCCCCTAGATGGGCATGGGGAACCCACCCCCCCCCCCCCCCCGATAAAGCGGAAGATAATGGATGGATGAAATCATTATCCAATGTGGTATATATATATATATATATATCCCTCCATCCATCCATCCATTATCTTCCGCTTCATCCTCCACTAGGGTCGTGGGGGGGGGTTCCCCATGACCATCCAGGGGAGAACGTCCTGGGCACTGGGCAGATACACCCAGGACAGGGCACCAATCTATCGCTGGGCACACACTCACTGACACAAACACACTCTACATGGGGCAATTTTTTTGGAGAACCCAATTGACCTTGATCCATATTTTTGGACTGTGGGAGGAAACCGGAGAACCCAGAGGAAACCCACACGGACACGGGGAGAACATGGAAACTCCACCCAGATTGGGATTCGAACCGGGAATCCCTAGTGCTGAGAGGAGAATGTGCTAACCAATAAACCACCATGCCATCATATATATATATATATATATATATATATATATATATATATATATATATATATATATATATATATATATATATATATATAAGGAACCAGATGGCTAACGATCAGTTTTACTAACTGGCGTGTATTCTGTTATAGTACTTATTACATGGTATTTTTGCTTTGCAGTCAGGATTTTTCACACTGCAGGCGCTACATCAATCAATTTTCCCTGACAGCCTCCTGTACTTTGCACCCAAAATGCCCTGTATGACACATAGCAGTTCCACAAAACAGACATGACATATTATTTTGCTCATTGAAACGACGTAATCCTCTAAAGGCGATAAAGATCATCTTGAAGGCAGTATACTTCTCAGTATTGAAAATATGATATCTACATCTCGATAAAGGCAGAAGTATTAAATTAAAGACCCAGGAGACGTTCACAATGATAAAGCTAAAGAAAGCCACTTTTAATAACCATTAAAACGCATTTCTGTGGCTTTGATTTACTTATTTACAACAACTGACCTGATATCAATGCAGGAAACCATGTCTCGTTTATGGGAACAAAACAATGTTGTGCTTTCTGACATGACTGCAAATTGAAACTGGACCATTTAAGCCGACACCCCTGAAACCACGGCCTATAGCGAGCAGTAAAGTCAGATCCTTACATTCAGCACCTTTGCAGAACATTGGCATCCATCTTGTCACTATCTATCCCACCATCTCCCAGCACTGTCAATCAAATTCCTCTAGACAGTCCACTCAGCCTGCCCAATTCCCTAGACGCAGGATGGGGAAGCAACCCAAGAAGGACATCCCAAGGTTCCACTCACTGATATTCTAACCACAAAAATAACAGAATATTACCGACCCTAAGAAGTATGTTTTACAAATAAATACAAGTTAGATCGCGTTTTTAAAACGGCGTGAATGATTGCTTTCCGCAATCCGGTTTGAATAAATCTCAATAAACAGGGAGACGGAAAGAAGCCCTTCCATCAGCTCCACTGTCTTTTCTGTAAATCCATCTGAACGTTTCACAGCAGAAAACTGACTGCATTATTTATAAGCTACATAACATTACCTTTCACTGTGCTGCTGCTACCTGTTGATTTGATTGATGACCTGTGTTGCTCTTAGTTCTGTGTGTTACTTCATCACAAGTTCCTCTCTCTCCCTCGACTTGTAAAATTGTAGCAAATATTTTTACTGACTGCTTCACGAGTAGTGTTTGTAGTACTTTTGAGGAATAAGACTTATTCCAAGCCTTGCACTTAGGTCAGTAAATGGGTCGCCAGACGCAGAAAATTGCAAAATACGGGTACTTTGATAACATACAGTGCAAAAAAAACCTGTGTCAAAACACAAATCAAGAAAGAATTCACAAATTTCACAGTTTCTAAAAACTAGATGAATTACCTTCCTTTTTTAAACCTATGCTGCTGTGTATATATATATATATATATATATATATATATATATATATATATATATATATATATATATATATATATATATATATATATACATACATATATATATTCATTAATTCATTATCTCCCGCTTTATCCTCTATTAGGGTCGCGGTGGGGTTCCCCATGCCCATCCAGGGGAGAACGTCTCGGGCGCTGGGCAGATAGACCCAGGACAGGACGCCAATCCATCGCTGGGCACACACTCACTCACACAGACACACTCTATATGGGGCAATTTTGAGAATTCAACTGACTTGATCCATGTTTTTGGACTGTGGGAGGAAACCAGAGAACCCGGAGGAAACCCACGCAGACACGGGGAGAACATGGAAACTCCACCCAGATGGGGATTCGAACCGGGAATCCCTAGCGCTGAGAGGAGAACATGCCAACCACTAAGCCACCGTGCCCATTTACATTTTAGTTATCAAAATATTAATTACTGTATTTTTGTAACACTTTCTATGAATCCAGTATTCATAATGCACTATGAGTGCATTTATAAAGATTTATAAAGTATTCATAACATTTGTTATAAGAATTTGGTAATGTACATAGATGTTCATAATCGTAGTCATAAATTGTTTTAACAATTTGACATAAGGCTTTATAAGACAAAGTGACATAATGCATTATAATACGAACTTATTGAAACTTTTGATTCTTTGGATGTTTCGACATTCTTATTTAAAACAAGATGATTACACTTTCCTTAAATTCTGTAAAGAGCATTTATAAGCTTATATACAGTAAGCCATTATGTATTATTATGTATGCAGTCTATTTTAAAGAGGTAATTAATGACAACACTTTACTTTATAGCTGTAAAGAGAACTTATAAGCTCTTATAAACAGATATGAGCGCTTATAAAGTCATTTTTCAGAAAAGCATTAAACAAAAACATAAGGCTTTATGTCACTGGTCTCTATAATAAGCTGATGGACAGTTAATATATATATTTATAATGAATTATGCAAGTTTGTGTTACAAGGCCTTATAACATGTTCTGTTAACACTTTATGAGTGTGGTTGTGTACATCCCTAGACATTAGAAAAGGCTTATGACAAGCATTATGACTATTTTATAAAGCTTTATAAATGCACTTACAAGGCATTATGAATACAGGATTTTGGTAAAGTGTTACCATTTTTTTTTTACACAATTTACTGTTATTACATTTCTGTAATCGAAATGTTTATTAATGTATTTTTTATCAGGAATATTGTGGGACCTAAGCAAGTCCCAATTTAAAATTGTAGAAGCAGAGGAAGGGGCTTACAATAAAAAGACCAGTATTGTATTGGCCATAAGGTATTACTTACAAATCACAAAGCGCCGAGACCCCCAGAAATCCATCAGGTTTTTACCGCTCCTACATGTGTGCCTATTATTTGAGGTGCTCTGTCAGCTCACTATATTTAAGAAGTAGCCTAAAGCAGTAGACAGGGCATTAAATTCAAGGCTAGGATACATATTTAGTAAAAACTGCTATACCTTAAGGAACTGTTGGGTTACTTGTTCTGATTTAAGTCATGTTGATCACATTGTAACCTGTTACTGAAATACACTCTGGAATAGATGCTTTATTTCTATTCAAAAGTACTTTCATACATTCAGAATTATCTGTCAACAACGAAACAACTATAACATTCCCAACAGGATCACAGACGTGAAGCTAGTGGACGCTTCTATATCTATAATAGACAATCTAGTGATCTTCTTTCATTCATTCATTATCTCCCACTTTATCCTCTATTAGGGTCGCGGTGGGGTTCCCCATGCCCATCCAGGGGAGAACGTCTCGGGCGCTGGGCAGATACACCCAGGACAGGGCGCCAATCCATCGCTAGGTACACACTCACACAGACACACACTATATGTGCTAACCACTAAGCCACCGTGCCGCCCCTAGTGATCTTCTTGATTTATGAATTAAGGTAAGGTCAAGGAAGGCAGCATCTGATGATTGGTTGAGCTCATTTCGCTAGTGTTTCCGGTTTCCTGAGCTAGACATGGTAAGAATTTGTGACACTATGAACGACATATCAGACAACATTAATATCATGACAAACTCTGGACCTCTGGAGAACGTTTCGGGCGCTGGGCAGATAGACCCAGGACAGGGCGCCAATCCATCGCTGGGTACACACTCACTCACACAGACACACTCTATATGGGGCAATTTGGAGAATTCAATTGACTTGATCCATGTTTTTGGACTGTGGGAGGAAACCGGAGAACCCGGAGGAAACCCACGTGGACACGGGGAGAACATGGAAACTCCAACCAGATTGAGGATTCGAACCGGGAATCCCTAGTGCTGAGAGGAGAACATGCTAACCAATAAGCCAACGTGCCGGCATGTAAAATATACAGTATTATATATTCATTATTCATTCATTCATTATCTTCCGCTTTATCCTCTATTAGGGTCGCGGTGGGGTTCCCCATGCCCATCCAGAGGAGAACGTCTCGGGCGCTGGGCAGATAGACCCAGGACAGGGCGCCAATCCATCGCTGGGCACACACTCACTCACACAGACACACTCTATATGGGGCAATTTGGAGAATTCAATTGACTTGATCCATGTTTTTGGACTGTGGGAGGAAACCGGAGAACCCGGAAGAAACCCACGCAGACACGGGGAGAACATGGAAACTCCACCCAGATGGGGATTCGAACCGGGAATCCCTAACGCTGAGAGGAGAACATGCTAACCAATAAGCCACCGTGCCGCCATGTAAAATATACAGTATTATATATTTTGTATTTAATTTTATTCTTAATTTCAACTTTTTCTTTTAATTGTGGGGAGCTCGTCTAAGCATTTCACTGGTTCCATGAAGTCGCAAATAAAAATTGATTTGATTTTATTTAATTTAAATAACACATCCCATGTTACTCCATCACTGGGCAGATACACCCAGAACAGGGTGCCAATCTATCGCTGAGCAGACACTCCCTCACACAGACACACACCATACAGGCATGATTTAGAGCAGCCAATCCACCTTGAATCCATGTTTCTGGACCGTGGGAGGAAACCGGAGAACCCAGAGGAACTCATGCGGACATGGGGAGGACATGAAAACTCCACGCAGATTGGGATTCTGAACCTGGATCCCCATCACTGAGAAGCCAACGTGCCAAGCGCTAAGCCATCAATCCTCCCCTATTCTATATTATTGGTTTTTTATTTATTTCAGCTTTATTTAGTTCTGAAGCTAAAATTGGCTGAAGGCCACATCGGCGAAAAATTGCTTTATTTTACACAAAGTGCACTGTACTATTATTCTTCTACTATTGAAGGTTATCTACCAACATTCTAAATAATTCGGCGTATCCAACTTCGTCACGACAACGTAATAATGAATAGTTTTTCGGCCTCGTCACCCAACATCACTCCGGTCATAACTTACAGTATAATTAAAATGATTCTTCAGGTCACGAAATATTAATCACCAATGTTACGAATGTTCAATTATTCAAAGAATTTCTGTTGTCCATGTATTATTTTCCTGTGGTGTGATACTGCGCCTGGTATTACTACTATTAATAATACTTAAGTGCTTAGATTAAAATCTGTCTCACTTATAAGTCGTTTGCAATCATGTGAAGAAATAAGTGAACGCAGATAAACATTTCAGGGTGACTAACTTGTCTTAAAGCAGTAATCATCTACAAAAGTGTTATGTATAAATGAACTCTAACTGGCCTAAGTGCCATTTAGCAAAATGCAACTGAGATCATGCTAAAAGACTCCATTAGCTTCCATTCAATGGCTAATGAACAGGGCTATTAGCCTCGATTAGCTTTTTAGGCAGAATTACTTAAGTTCGTATCAGCACAACAGCAGCGCTCGGATTAGTATGTTTGTACTGAAATTATTACCTAAAGTCAGAAAAAATATTCATTCATTCGTTATCTCCCGCTTTATCCTCTATTAGGGTCGCGGTGGGGTTCCCCATGCCCATCCAGGGGAGAACGTCTCGGGCGCTGGGCAGATACACCCAGGACAGGGCGCCAATCCATCGCTGGGCACACACTCACTCACACAGACACACTCTATATGGGGCAATTTTAAGAATTCAATTGACTTGATCCATGTTTTTGGACTGTGGGAGGAAACCGGAGAACCCGGAGGAAAGCCACGCAGACACGGGGAGAACATGGAAACTCCACTCAGATGGGGATTCGAACCGGGAATCCCTAGTGCTGAGAGGCGAACATGCTTACCACCAAGCCACCGTGCCCTACTGTAATATATATATATATATATATATATATATATATATATATATATATATATATATATATATATATATATATATATATATATATATATACACAGTATGTAGCTTTTGAAATGAATTCTGAGTGCCGGGGTTTTTTTGTATGGAGTTTATATGTTCTTTTCATAACTCTGTAGGTTTCTTACAGGAATACTGATATCCTCCCACAATCTTAAGCCATGCAAATCAGAAAGTCTGCTAAATTGACTTACGGTGCAGGTATGTGCACGACTGTGGCTGCTCTGCGATTAGGTGTTTCTCTGCCTTTTGCCCAATAAACACTGCAATTTGCACCATTACACAGCTCCCGCTACCCGGTGACCCTGATTAGGAAAAGCGGCATTAAAAAAACGAAATAAATGCACGTCACAGGATTGTGTAAATGCAGATCGGTTCCATCTGAGCCGTATATGTGTTTTAATAACGTGCATATGTATGCAGAGAGCATAAGCCAACGCCAGAGTTCTGTCCTATTTTAAGATTTGAAAGTAACTGTGAGCAACTCCTACGATATGTAAATATTGCCCTCGTGTTTCTTAAGAGAAGTTGAGGCCACTGCAGAAAAGACCTCGACTCTTTTCTGACTTTTCTTTCCTCCTCGTCGATCGGTACAGCGTTTCAGAGCGCCCACCAGCAGGAGTTCAAAGCCCGAGAAATAAATTATTCCCCACGCATCCTCATCACATTAGAACTTTTGGAACAGATTCAGAAATATGGATTAGGGAACAAGAGGTGGCTAATGTACGTTTACGAAAACTTCAATATTGAATTCCCAATAATTAGTGGGGGAGGGGGGGTCATTAGCATTTGCTAATAAGAAACTCAATATGTAAATTGAGCTCACGCTAAATGAATTAGAAACACCTTTGGCTAATGCATTTCCACTCACTGATCATTCAATTAATAATGTAACGCCGCCAACAAACGGCTAAGAAAAACAGCGGAGAGCAGATAATTAAACTTGACTTTTTGCCATCGTTGAGAAACAAGGGGAAAAAATGACAACAGGTGGCAGGAGCCAAAACGCTCCTCACATGTGACATATGGGGTCCCATCTCACTCGCGGCACAAAGTGCGTCGAGATGCTCTTAGCTATTTAACACCCTGCCAAGAGTCTATGTTCAAGCCTTCTGCCAGCATCATTAAAACAGCAATGGTGCTTGCAAATACATCTACGCTTATGGGCGTGGTGATCTCAAAATGAGGTGTGGTTAGGTATGTGGTGACGCCGTGATGCTGGGAGGCGGGGAAGAGAGGCGTTACCAATGAATTGTTTGAGTAGTGCACCTGATCGGGCTTCCTCTGATGGCGTGTGCATATGCCACGGGGACTGAGATTCCATGGACCCAACAGGAGCTGGACTTCGGAGAACAACCTGCCATTACAGCTGTGATTTCAAATACTCTGTAAAAAAGCCCATTCAATGTGATGGACTCGACATCTGTTTAGAGTGTTTCCCAACCCAAGAGCACTCGGCAAGGATCCAGCAGATTAGATCAGTGCATGTAAGTGTATGTATAGAGAACAGAACCCGAGAGGAAGGCCGCTGCTCTCCAGTGCCAGGATGGAAAACCCATAAGATTTATTCATTTATTCACAAATCTATCCAGAATGCATGCCTTGAGTGAAAGGAAACCCATGACAGATCAACAAATTGAAGCAGTACAGTCACACTTGAAATGTGTAATTTTCTGGTGTTCCCTAGTTTACAGGCTGTGTTCGCATCCAAGTGGAGAAAAATGTTTCTGCAACTCCTTTCAAATTAGCACCTAATCTCATTTTACTGTCTTTCACTCGAGATCATTCAGCCAGCAGAGCTGGAGTTCCCATTCATAACCCAACTGAATGGTACCAGGCTTTAATAGATGGGATGAAACACTATGTACTATGGTATATATGGACATAAGTTTTAAGACACACCTCTTAATTACAGATTTCAGAGGCAAACATTCAATTGCCATGTGTTAGTGTCCTCACTAATTTTGATTTGGATGTAAATATTCCCACCGATGTACTTTAAAATCTTGTGGGGGGGGGGGGGGGGGGGGGGGGGGGGGGGGGGGGGGGGGGGGGGGGGGGGGGTGGGGGGGGGTGGGGGGGGGGGGGGGGGGGGGGGGGGGGTGGCGGGGGGGGGTGGGGGGGGGGGGGGGGGGTGGGGGGGGGGGGGGGGGGGGGGGGGGGGGGGGGAGCTGTTATTGCCTTAAAGAGGGGAACGACTTTGAATTTTGTTCACAGTCACTCACACAGACACACTTCATTTTAGAGACAATTTAGATCGGGGCAATTTGGAGCGGCCAATTTACAGAGAATTCGAGTTTTTGGACTGTTGGAGGAAACCGGAGAACCTGGAGGAAACCCACATGGAAAAACATAGAAACTCCACCCAGAATGGGATCCAAACCTTGATCACCAGTGCTAAGAGGTGCAAACCATTATGTATAAACCTATATATATAGTGGTTAGCATGTTCGCCTCTCAGCACTGGGGATTCCCGGTTCGAATCCCAAACTGGGTGGAGTTTTCTCCAGGATCTTTGGTTTCCTTCCACAGTTTAAAAACATGGATGGTAAATTTAATGCTCCAAATTGCCCCATATAGAGTGTGTCTGTGAGAGTGGGTGTGTGCCCAGCGACAGATTGGTGCCCATATATATATATATATATATATATATATATATATTATATATATATATATATATATATATATATATATATATATATATATGCATTTGAAATACTTTTAACAACAGTATAAAATTTAAACGCATAAGCCATTAGGGTTCACTTTATAATTAATTAATTAATAATAATTATTGCTAAAAAAAACTTAAAGCTTTGAATTTCTAAAAAGTTTCTAAAAAATTTCTAAAAAGACATTTGTATCATTACATCTCTGCTTCAAAGGCCAAAAAAGACTTTGTCTAGATGTTTAGTTGTGAGATTGCCCTGTTGCTCATCAAAGACATTGACTATTTCAAATAATGCTTACTAGGGCTAATTGACTCCCTCATTAAGTGGATTTTTAATTAAGCAAAAAAAAAAAAAAAAAAACTTTAAACGAGAAAGAGAGCACATGAAACATTAATACTACATTGAATATATTATTCCTTTGTTGGCTGTAAATGATTTAAATTACAAAAAGATTATTTTAAAGAAACCAGTTAATTTAAAAGGTCTGTGACTTGAAGCACCGTTTCATATCAGTCTCAGAAGTATAAGTATGCTATTTTTCTATTTATGCCGAATGTAAAGACTGTGTGAAAGATTAAGGTATTTGTAGATCTAATGCAAGAAAGCTTTAAATTAACACACGTATGAATAATTTATAGAAAATGCTGAAAAGATACAAAAAAAATTAAAAAGAATAAAGACCCTGCTATTTGTTGGGACTGTATACAACTGGTTAGTTCGTTCACTTCAAGCCTTTAGAACTTGGCACAATTTTTCTGCAGACTTTGGTCATTTTAGCCAATTCGTCTCTTTATATTAAAATGAACTCAGGGCAAGATAGTCAGCCAAATGAATTTGGAATAAATATAAAATAACTGTTTCAAATGCAAACGTGCCTTTTCATGTAATTCTGTAATTCTGCATTTTTTTTAATCAGTTAACAATCTCCAGTTTCAATTAATAAACACACAATTCTCTTAAAACTTGAATATGTGGGGTGATTCTGATCAATTTTACTGTAAATGGAAACCATTTCTTTCTTATTTTGAAGCCCTTCAATCTATGCCTGCTGACTAGTTCCCTCCCTTCTTTCGTCTTACCTCCCCCTCCCCCCCTTCATTTATTTTTTATTTTTATTTATTTTAATTAATTAATTGATTTTAATTAATTAATTTTTTTTATATTTTATCTAGTTATTTTATTATTAGTAGTAGTAGTATTTGTTTATCTATTTATTGACTTACTTTTTTATTAGTATCTTACATTTATGTATGGGTGTATTTATATATATATATATATATATATATATATTTTTTTTTTTTTTTTTTTTTTTTTTTTTTACTAAGTGTATTGTCTTGGGAAAAAATGGGGTAAAAAAATGTTTTGAAGTCTGTTAAATATCTGGTACTACTTTCAATTTTGTAACATGACTTCTCAATAAAAATATATTTAAAAAACTTGAATATGTCATAAATAAGTTGTTGTTAAATTACAAATTTTGGGAAAAAGATGCTATGTGATATAAACTTGCATCTTCATCATTGCAACTATTTTTGCAGTAAAATTCTTACATTTCTCATCGGTCTGCTGCAATATAATGTAGCTCAATACTTTGCACAATGTAAATAACCTTGCAAATATGTACAAGAGTGTGCGTGTGTTTTTCTGGTTTTTATATATTTATATTTTCATTATTATATTTATTCTTACTCATCCAAGGTGGACGGCAAAGTAAGAATTTCATTGTGCAGGGAAACACGTTTCTTTTCTGTGCACATGACAATAAATCTTTGTATGTCAGTTTCAGAAGGTTGAACATTACCTCACACTCTCGTTATGGGGATACAGATATAGTAGCTAAGTGTGATAGGAGAATCGGTCAGAATGCTCACCCACACATCAACCACAAATAGCAAACCAAAATCTTATTTTTGTATTTAAAAAAGAAAGCCTAAAGGCCCACACTGCCGATCTCAATGCATCCGGCCTCACACCACTTCCCTTGAGTAATCTATTAAGAGCTGTATGGGGAAGGAAGACAAGAACGAGTGGAGGTGATGAGAACACAAGCAGCCAAGTGCAGGTTAGCAAAAATGGATCTTCGTTTGTAAAACTCCCCGAAATGAACATTTACAATTTTTTTCATTGTAATTTGGAATCAAACAAGAGCCCAGAACAGCGACATCAACCAGTCTGTGTTTTCCACAGATCTGAAAACTATAATCATACGCTTACTGAAGCACCACCGCAGCAGACACACGCACACACACACACACACACACACACACACACACACACACACACACACACACACACACACACACACACACACACACACACACACCAGCTTTAAATGCCACTAATAAACCTCAAATCAAAAGACAAGCGAAACATCTTTAAACATATTTTATAATTAGGAAAAGCTGCTGTTTCAAATAACTTGCGATAAAAGGCATTAAGGTTTACTAGTGGATAAATATATTTGATTCTGTAAGTTTAAATAAATTAATACGTTATATGCATCAGCAGATTAGCTATAAATGTCTGTTAATAAAGGGTTAAAATTAACTATGATATTAGTAAAAAAATTTAAATTTTGAAGGTGTAAATAAAATTTTATTTTATTACAATTTTGTGAATATATGTGCTATATGATATAACCTGCATTGTACAGCCAGTCCAATGAAATGTAGGCATTAAATAGAGATTTGATTTGAGTATTTTATCAGGCTTACTTCTTTATTAACTTTTATTATACAATTCGAGAGCAAACATGACGATTGGATTTCACTGTGAATTTGAGTTTTGCACTGAAATAAAAGAACCTAATTAAATTACTTTCCTGTGTTTTCTAACATGCCATACTGCAGATAAGCCCGAAATGCATTTTGCATTCCCTTATCTCCCAGTTTTAGATTAGAAGACAATCCCTGCCAAATCCTTTTCTTCATTTTTAGATCAGATCTTTTTTTTTCTTTTTTTTTTCTTCACCAAAATAAATCCCCCTTGTCCTCTCACACAGCAATGCTTGAAATTAGGCTGCCAATTAGATCCTATTAGGAGGATGGAGATCAAATCGTCGCAACAATCACATTTATCCTCTTTTAAACGGATCCACACTACAGGGGTTTAAGTTTTGCAGATCGGGCCACTTGCGAATCCAGGATGCATGGAAAAAGAGCCGCGAGCAGAAGTTAATGGAGTCTGAAATGAAGTCAAATTGGAACAAAAGGCCGTTGATGCTAAGCGCCGAGAAGTGAATGAAGCTCCCCGGTGGATTCGAGAGCGAACAATGAGGAACAGCCGAGGATCTGCAGCTGGGTGGCGGACTGACAGCGAGGAGAACCCGACAAGTACAGCCGAGAGAGAACGCAGGGGCAAGCCGAATTCTCCCCTGTTCTTGATGCAGACTGCAGACTGAACCAGAGCGTTTAAAGGCTCAACGACGCTATTCCCTATTACTCCTTCAGTCTAAATGAAATTAAATATTCAAATCCCAATCTGGCTGGAGTTTCCATGTTCTCCCCGTGTCCACGTGGGTTTCCTCCGGGTTCTCCGGTTTCCTCCCACAGTCCAAAAAATAAACATGGACCAAGCCAATTGAGTTCTCCGAATTGCCCCATAGAGAGTGTGTTTGTTTGTTTGTGTGTCTGAGTGAGTATGTGCCCAGCGATAGATTGGCGCCCTGTCCTGGGTGTATCTGCCCAGCGCCCGAAACGTTCTCCCCTGAATGGACCACGTTTCCCCCCCCCCCCCCCCCCCCCAAGACCCTAATAGAGGATAAAGCGAAAGATAATAGAAGGATGGATGTATTTCAGATGGTGGCTTAGGATTCCCGGTTCGAATCCCTATCAGGGTAGAGTTTCCATGTTGTCCCCGTGGGTTCCCACCGGGTTCTCCGGTTTGCTCGCACAGCCCCGAAACCCGAATTGAAGGTAAATCGGATGCTCCAAATTGCCCCGTACAGTGTGTGTTTCTATTTGGGTCTGTGTGAGCGCCCTGTCCTGGGTGTTTCTGCCCAGCGCCCGAAACGTTCTCCCCTGGATGGGCATGGGGAACCCCCCCCACCCCCCACACCCCCACCCCCGCGACCCTAGTTGAGGATAAAGCGGAAGATAATGGATGGATGGATGGATGGATGGATTCCAGGTCGGGTTGGGTGATAAAACAGTACAACAAAGAACCGATCGAATGGATTCAGAAGAACAAACTGGTTTAAACACAAGGCGCGCGTGTTTAAAGTGGGGGAGACTGAAAGGCCGTGTACCTTTGTTGTCGCTCCGCTGTCGGCGTTGGGACGCGGTCATGAGCGCCCCGGATCCCTCGGTGCGAGCGCCGCTCGACGGTTATTCCGCGCACGCCGCCCGCCCGCCCGCCGGAGGAGACGCGATCGAGACCCGTCCCGAGTTCAGGCGACGGCTCTGCTTAAAGTCTGCCTCGCCGGCGTTATCTCCGCGCCTCCATTTTCTCCAGCAGCAGCAGCAGCGCGGCTCGGTTCAGAACAGAGGAGGTGAAGAGGTGCCGCTTGATGTCATCGATACTCGGAGGTGAAAGCCGCCTCTTCTGCTCCGTCCCCTCCCTCACCTCCACGCCCCGCCCCCCGCCGCTCAGTCACGTGTCCGCACGCGCTCGCTCTCTAGCAACAGCATCCTCAGTCTAGAAGCTCCAGTCTGGACCAGAGCTGCTGACT
Source organism: Corydoras sp. C115 (assembly GCA_019802505.1). Taxonomy (NCBI): domain Eukaryota; kingdom Metazoa; phylum Chordata; class Actinopteri; order Siluriformes; family Callichthyidae; genus Corydoras; species Corydoras sp. C115. The sequence goes on from JAFMOC010000205.1 coordinate 737,470, forward strand.
GACTGGCTTCTTCAAGACACACGTGGCTTTCTGGGGTTTCATTCTGGGGAAAAACGTGAGGCTCCTACTTCTTCATTTATAAGATAAAAAAAACCCAGAGCAACAGGTTTCACAAACTGTAAGGACATGTCCATTTCGGTTGGGACTACTACTGCTGTTAAACAAAACAATGCAGCATCCATCCATCTATTAATTTTATATCTATTATTAGGGTCACGGTGGGTTCCCCATGCCCATCCAGGGGAGAACGTTTCAGGCGCTGGGCAGAAACACCTAGGACTGGTGTACTGGGCACACACTCACACACGTGGCTTTCACACACACACACTCTATATGGGGCAATTTGGAGAATTCAATTGACTTGATCCATGTTTTTGGACTGTGGGAGGAAACCGGAGAATCCGGAGGAAACCCACGCTCTCTAGCAACAGCATCCTTAGTCTAGAAGCTCCAGTCTGGACCAGTGCTGCTGACTGACTTTATAAAGACACACGTGGCTTTCTGGGGTTTCATTCTGTGGAAAAACGTGAGGCTTCTTTATTAATAAGATAGAAACAGAGCTGCATAAACTATAAGGACATGTCCATTTCGGTTGGGACTACTACTGCTGTTAAACAAAGCAATGCAGCATCCATCCATTTATTATTTTTATATCTATTACTAGGGTCGCGGGGGGGGGGTTCCCCATGCCCATCTAGGGGAGAACGTTTCGGGCGCTGGGCAGAAACACCTAGGACAGGGCGCCAATCCATCGCTGGGCACACTCTCTCTATATGGGGCAATTGGGAATTCAATTGACTTGACCCTTGGTTTTGGACTGTTTGAGGAAACCAGAGAACCCGGAGGAAACCCACGCTCTCTAGCAACAGCATCCTCAGTCTAGAAGCTCCAGTCTGGACCAGTGCTGCTGACTGACTGGCTTTATAAAGACACACGTGGCTTTCTGGGGTTTCATTCTGGGGGAAAACGTGAGGCTTCTTTACTTCTTCATTTATAAGATAAAAAAAACCCAGAGCAACAGGTTTCACAAACTATAAGGACATGTCCATTTCGGTTGGGACTACTACTGCTGTTAAACAAAGCAATGCAGCATCCATCTAGTATTTTTATATCTATTACTAGGGTCGCGGGGGGGGGGGGGGGGGTTCCCCATGCCCATCTAGGGGAGAACGTTTCGGGCGCTGGGCAGAAACACCTAGGACAGGGCGCCAATCCATCGCTGGGCACACTCTCTCTATATGGGGCAATTGAGAATTCAATTGACTTGATCCATGGTTTTGGACTGTTTGAGGAAACCAGAGAACCCGGAGGAAACCCACGCTCTCTAGCAACAGCATCCTTAGTCTAGAAGCTCCAGTCTGGACCAGTGCTGCTGACTGACTGGCTTTTTCAAGACACACGTGGCTTTCTGGGGTTTCATTCTGGGGGAAAACGTGAGGCTCCTACTTCTTCATTTATAAGATATAAAAAAAAAACCCAGAGCAACAGGTTTCACAAACTATAAGGACATGTCCATTTCGGTTGGGACTACTACTGCTGTTAAACAAAGCAATGCAGCATCCATCCATCTAGTATTTTCTGCTTTATCCTCTACTAGGTTCACGGGGGGGGGTTCCCCATGCCCATCTAGGGGAGAACGTTTCGGGCACTGGGCAGAAACACCTAGGACAGGGCGCCAATCTATCGCTGGGCACACACTCACTCACACACACACACTCTATATGGGGCAATTCATTCATTCATTATCTCCCGCTTTATCCTCTATTAGGGTCACAGGGGGGGGGGGGGGTTCCCCATGCCCATCCAGGGGAGAACGTTTCGGGCGCTGGGCAGAAACACCTAGGACAGGGCGCCAATCTATCGCTGGGCACACACTCACTCACACACACACACACTCTATATGGGGCAATTGGGAATTCAATTGACCTTGATCCATGTTTTTGGACTGTAGGAGGAAACCGGAGAACCCGGAGGAAACCCACGCCGACAAAGGGGGGACATGGAAACTCCACCCAGATTGGGATTCAAACCGGGAATCCCTAGTGCTGAGAGGCGAATGTGCTAACCACTAAGCCACCGTGCCGCCCTATATGGGGCAATTGAAAATTCAATTGTATTGATCCATGGTTTTGGACTGTGGGAGGAAACCGGAGAACCCGGAGGAAACCCACGCGGACACGGGGAGAACATGGAAACTCCACCCAGAAGGGATTCGAACCGGGAATCCCTAGCGCTGAGAGGAGAATGTGCTAACCACTAAGCCACCGTGCCACCCAAGCAATGCATTCATTCATTCATTACATTTCCATTTAGTCATTTAGTACCCATCTATCACTGGGCACACACACTCACTCACACAGACACACTCTATATGGGACAATTGAGAATTCAATTGACTTGATCCATGGTTTTGGACTGTGGGAGGAAACCAGAGAACCCGGAGGAAACCCACGCTCTCTAGCAACAGCATCCTTAGTCTAGAAGCTCCAGTCTGGACCAGTGCTGCTGACTGACTGGTTTTTTAAGACACACGTGGCGTTCTGGGGTTTCATTCTGGAGAAAAACGTGAGGCTTCTTTATTAATAAAATAGAAAAAAATAATTAATAAAACAGAGCAACAGGTTTCACAAACTATAAGGACATGTCCATTTCGACTGTATCTGCTACTGCTGTTAAACAAAGCCATGCAGCATCCATCCATCTAGTATTTTTATATCTATTACTAGGGTCGCGGGGGGGGGGGGGGGTTTCCCATGCCCATCCAGGGAGAACGTTTCGGGCGCTGGGCAGAAACACCTAGGACAGGTTTCATTCTGGGGAAAAACGTGAGGCTTCTTATTAATAAAATAGAAAAACTAATTAATAAAACAGAGCAACAGGTTGCACAAACTATAAGGACATGACCATTTCGGCTGTGTCTGCTACTGCTGTTAAACAAAGCCATGCAGCGTTATTCATTCATTCATTCATTCATTCATTCATTCATTCATTCATTCATTATCTTCCACTTTATCCTCTCCTAGGGTCACAAGGGGGTTCCCCATGCCTATTCAAGGGAGAACGTTTTGGGTGCTGGGCTGGTACACCCATGACAGGGTGCCAATCTATCAGTAAGCACACACAGAGACACAATATGGGGCAATTTAGAGCATCTAATTTAATGGAACATGGAAACTCCATTCAGAAAGGGTGCCAGTCTATCGCTGGGCACACACTAATTCACACACACATTCACTCTCTCTCTCTCTCTCTCTCACACACACACACACACACACAAACACACACACTCTCTATATATATATGGGGCAATTTAGAGCATTTAATTTACCTTCAATCCTTCATGTTTTTTGACTATGGGACAAAACCAGAAAATCTGGAGGAAACCCACATTCAATTGACCTTGATCCATGTTTTTGGACTGTGGGAGGAAACCGGAGAACCCGGAGGAAACCCACGCAGACCTCAGTGCGAACTTCTCCCTATTTAACTTAACATCCATCCATTACCTGGACAAATACACCCAGGACAGGGCACCAGTCCATCACTGGGAACACAATCACTCACACAGACACACGATATAGGGGCAATTTAGATAGGGGTAATTAAAAGAAACCAATTCACCTTGAATCCGTGAAAGAAGGTTTTTGGACCGTGAAAGAAGACCGGAGAACCCGGAGAACACCCACGTGGACATGAGGAGCATTTCGGAATTTGAACCTGGATCCCCAAGAGGAACATGTTAACAACTAAGCCACACTTACTCCATCTATTGGGGGGGGGGGGTTCTCCTTGCCCATCCAGAGGAGAATGTTTATTGCGCTGTGCAGATACAGGACAGGGAGCCCGTCCATCACTTGGAACACACTCACTGCATGGGGCAATTTAAATTGGGGCAATTAAAAGCAGCCAATTGACACCGAATCCATGTTTTTGGACTGTGGGAGGAAATCAGAGAATCTGGAGAACACCCACGACAGAGAAGAACATGCTAATGTGCCACCTGATTTCTATTTATGTACAAACTAAATCATTTGAGATATAAGTAGAACTGTGTACCTGGATTAATTTTGTTAATTACATATAAATGTGGTGATTCAGTCCTTCATGGTATTTGACTAACACTCTCTGCCCAACTATTAACCCCAGAATAATTGGAAATTTCATGTCTTAATTAAAAACATTGATTAATCATTTAAAGCACCGAGACTAATGACTTCATCAGATGTCTGGCCTCCGGTTGATGAGATAAGATTAGAAATGAGGACTAAAGTGTTACCTGCAAAATAAAAACTAACACAAACTTGGTTTCAGCTGTTTTTAAAAACCATGTAACACGACACATGGGCGGCACTGTGGCTTAGTGGTTAAAACGTTCTCCTCTCAGCGCTAGGGATTCCCGGTTCGAATCCCCATCTGGGTGGAGTTTCCATGTTCTCCCCGTGTCTGCGTGGGTTTCCTCCGGGTTCTCCGGTTTCCTCCCACAGTCCAAAAACATGGATCAAGTCAATTGAATTCTCAAAAATTGCCCCATATAGAGTGTGTCTGTGTGAGTGAGTGTTTGCCCAGCGATGGATTGGCGCCCTGTCCGGGGTCTATCTGCCCAGCGCCCGAGACGTTCTCCCCTGGATGGGCATGGGGAACCCCACCGCGACCCTAATAGAGGATAAAGCGGGAGATAATGAATGAATGAATAAATTCTAAAGAACTGACTGCAGTTTAGTTCTTCACATCAACCTTCTTTCAAAATCTGGAAGCTTTTCTATTTAAAGAATGGTTTACCGTCCAACCACAAACCATTTATTACTGTTAAAGATCAAAGCTGTATTAAAGGCAAAGAGTGGTCTGAAGCTTCATGTCATTTTTTAATATATATTTAACATTATTTTGTCTACTACCAATATACTTCCATTTAATCAATTTTAATGGTGACTGTGCCAAAGTGCCTTTTAATAATGATAATTATAGCAGTCAAAAGCAGACTTCCACAGATCCAGATCCCGGTGTTTAGTTAAGTCACTGATTTAACATAAGTCTTTAATATTTGGTTGCTATCTAAAACCATATAATTAGCTTCAGTGGATGAGTCAGAGTGGAGTTAAAGCTACAACATGATGCGTGTTCAAGTGGTTGCTTTAAAAGAACTAAATGAACCCCTGATTAGTTTTGACAATTTTGTAATTCTGCCAGTTTCCTCAGTTTCTGTTTTGGATCTTGTGGTTTTTAATGGAAGATTACGTTTCAGTCTTTCTCTTGTCGATCGGCTGAAGATAATTCACTTTCTGATCAGCTGAAGGTGTCCATTTTAAATATCATGTGTAATTTTGGCAGCATATACATCACATTATTTAAGTTGGATCTCTGAAGCTGTAAAGCTGCGGCTGAAACCTTTAAGGGGGTGAAAGAAATCAAATGATGATTAAAACAGTCATAATGAAAGTGAGTAATCACTTGTTGGCATGTTCACCTCTGGGGTTCCAGGTTCGAATCCAAATCTGGGTGGAGTTTTAATGTTCGCTCTGTATCCACATGGGATTTTTTATTTTTTTTATTAGGTTCTCCAGTTTCCTTCCACAGTCCAAAAACATGGATTTGAGGTAAATTGGCCGCTTTAAATGGCCCTAGCTAAGTTCTCGGCGACACGATGAATTAAACAGTATTCATTTATTCATTCATTATCTCCCGCTTTATCCTCTATTAGGGTCGCGGTGGGGTTCCCCATGCCCATCCAGGGGAGAACGTCTCGGGCGCTGGGCAGATAGACCCAGGACAGGGCGCCAATCCATCGCTGGGCACACACTCACTCACACAAACACACTCTATATGTGACAAATTTGAGAACTCAATTGACTTGATCCATGTTTTTGGACTGTGGGAGGAAACCGGAGAACCCGGAGGAAACCCACGCAGACACGGGGAGAACATGGAAACTCCACCCAGATGGGGATTCGAACCGGGAATCCCTAGCGCTGAGAGGAGAACGTTTTAACCACTAAGCCACAGTGCCGCCATTAAACAGTATTGTTACCATTATTTTATTATGAGGGGTGGCACAGTGGTTTAGTGGGTAAGCATGTTCTACTCTCAGTGCTGGGGATTCCAGATTCAAATCCCCATCTGGGTGGAGTTTCCATGTTCTCGTGTTCCCGTGTGTGTGTGGGTTTCCTCCAGGTTCTCCGGATTCCTCCCACAGTCCAAAAACCTGGATCAAGTCAATTGAGTTCTCCAAATTGCCCCATATAGAGTGTGTCTGTGTGAGTGAGTGTGTGCCCAGCGATGGATTGGCGCCCTGTTCTGGGTCTATCTGCCCAACGCCCGAAACGTTCTCCCCTGGATGGGCATGGGGAACCCCACCGCGACCCTAGTGGAGGATAAAGCGGAAGATATTGGATGGATGTTATTATGAGTGACAACAGGAATTTTACTTTAAATTGTAAACAGAGTGTAGAATAATACCGGAATCTATCTATTGTCTTACCATCTGATGTATATAATAGAAGAGGTCAGAAAAAGATGTTTAGTCACTGAGATAAGCACATACATCTGTTAGGATCCTTCCCATGATGTCAGACTGTCATCTGTCCACATCAATGCAAAAACAAAACAGCCATTTTTATTTTAGGTGGCCTTTGTTTTCTTAAAACAACGCTGGCTTTATTTTGATCAGTGAGTCTTCCATCAAATTTGGACAGAGAGGACAGAAAAATGGAACAGGTGGAAACCTTCCAGAACTGAGCTCAAAGCCCTTAAACCCACCAGTTAACAGCTTAGAGCCTCAAACACAAAACAACCACTACCCTATACTTATGAGACGGTTTTTAGGGAGTTCCATTCTGTTGCATTACCATAAACTCGAAGACCTCCAATGTCATTAAAGCTCAGCAGAACAAGAACACGAGGTTCTGCAACAGCTGCTATGGCTCCTGATGAGTCATGTTCTCAGTATCACAGTATTAGTACGGGGGGTGGGACCAGCCAAATACTGCAAAACTGTATTTATTAAAAAAATTATAATAATAAAATAAAATGAAACTTTCACACGGGCTGGCTTAGTGGTTAGCATGTTCTCCTCTCAGCGCTAGGGATTCCCAGTTCAAATCCCCATCTGGGTGGAGTTTCCATGTTCTCCCCGTGTCCGTGTGGGTTTCCTCCGGGTTCTCCGGTTTCCTCCCACAGTCCAAAAACATGGATCAAGTTAATTGAGTTCTCTAAATTGCCCCATACAGAGTGTGTCTGTGTGAGTGAGTATGTGCCCAGCGATGGATTGGCGCCCTGTCCTGGGTGTATCTGCCCAGCGCCCGAAACGTTCTCCGCTGGATGGGCATGGGGAACCCCCCGCAACCCTAATAGAGGATAAAGAGGAAGATAATGAATAGAGGATATATACCCTACAATAAGAAAAAAGATTAAGTCGAAGATATTGGATTAACAAAAACATGGATCAAGTCAATTGAATTCTCCAAATTGCCCCATATAGTGTCTGTTTGAGTGAGTGTGTGCCCAGCGATGGATTGGCGCCCTGTCCTGGGTCTATCTGCCCAGCGCCCGAGACGTTCTCCCCTGGATGGGCATGGGGAACCCCACCGCGACCCTAATAGAGGATAAAGCGGGAGATAATGAATGAATGAATATTGGATGAAGGGCAATAAACTTGCAATTTGAAAAATGTTAATTAAAACCCCTTCACTAAATGCCCCCTCCTCCTGACGCGACCCTAATATAGGATAAAGCGGAAGATAATGATATAATGGATGGATGGAAAACTTTCACACCAAGGTCCAGATAAACCTCCCTTATTTACCTACCAGCATGTTTCAGAATTTACAGTTACAGAATCTCATTATCTTAAGCTTAATCCTCTACTAGGGTCGCGGGAGGGTTTCCCCATCAGGGGTCCAATCAGGGGACAAAGATTTGGGCACTGGGCAGATACACCCAGGACAGGGCGCCAATCGATCAATAAGCACAAACTCAGTCACACAAACGCACTCTATATGGGGCAATGTAGAGCATTCGATGTACCTTGAATCCATGTCTTTGGACTGTGGGAGGAAACCAGAGAACCCAGAGAAATCCCACACACACACACACACACAGGAACACGAGAACATGGAAACTTCACCCATATTGGGATGCGAACCTGAATCCCCAGCACTGAGAGGAGAACATGCTAACCACAAAGCCACCGTGCCGCCTCTCAGCTCATATTATTTACAAATTTACACACACACAGTGTGTAAGGACGACTTTCTTGGCGACGGCGCGATGAAGACAGACTTGATGAAGTGATGAATCCAGTGTGAGGTTTTCAAAAATGCAAAATGGGTTCTAGATTGAATTCGGATGAATCATGTTTCCCTGATACATTAACAAATCAACATCTCCACGAGCCACTTATTTCCTCTGAGAGACAAAACAGAAGCAGAATACGGCTCGCGCTGCGCATGTGGGACCAGAGACATGAAGATGAAATGAGGAACTGGAAGACAGTTAGAGCTAAATATAGAAAACAAATTTTTTTTTTTTTTTTTTTTTTGGAGCTGATGGCTTTTTAGACAGAATGATTGGCTACCGAACACGTCGATGATGCTAGAGGAATTCTCCTGAACTCTCCAGACTGTGCCGGAACGCTAAAAGCGGATCGGTGTTCATTTGCATTGCATCACTTGCTTTTCTTTGTCTCTTGGAGGACAGAAGTGTGTCCCCGTCACTGCAGACACAAAGGAACCAGTTTCTGGTTGGTGGCCAAATCGAACAACACAAAGCCTGGGATAATAAAATGGCTGTGGTCTACTGCCACCTTGTGGTTGCAAATGTAATATGTTCAAGGATTTTTTTTTATTGTCTCATCACTAGCACAGGTGTATTGGTGTGTGAAAAACTAACGTGCAACCACAACTGTGCAAATGCAATGTTTACAAGAATAAAAATATGCAATAAAATTTAAATATCAGGGCGGCACGGTGGCTTAGTGGTTAGCATGTTCTCCTCTCAGCACTAGGGATTCCGGGTTCAAATCCCAATCTGGGTGGAGTTTCCATGTTCTCCCCGTGTCCGTGTGGGTTTCCTCCGGGTTCTCCGGTTTCCTCCCACAGTCCAAAAACATGGATCAAGTCAATTGAGTTCTCCAAATTGCCCCATATAGAGTGTGTCTGTGTGAGTGAGTGTGTGCCCAGCGATAGATTGGCGCCCTGTCCTGGGTGGATCTACCCAGTGCCCGAAACGTTCTCCCCTGGATGGGCATGGGGAACCCCCCCGGGAACCTAATATGGGATAAAGCGGAAGATAATGGCTGGATGGAGTATGGCATTAAAGAAAATGGAATCGGAAGTCTGTGGGTGACGTGAAAGTGAAGTAAAGCGAAAAAGGGCAAGGTGCAGAGTTTGTATAATATGGCAGAGGTAAGAGTTGGGAGGGGTAGCTCAGTGGTCAGGGCATCAGGTTATTAATCTGAAGCTTGTGGGTTCAAATCCCAGGTCCACTGAAGTTACCAGTGTGGGTCCTTGAGCAAGACCCTTAACCCTCATTGCTCCAGGGATGTTGTGTTTAACCCTGTGCTCACCTTGTAAGTCGCTTTGGATAAAAGCGTCCAATAAATGACCAAATATATATATACATATATATAAGTTGGGCAGAACACTGTTCTACTGGCTGTTCCACAGTCTGGTTGTCTGGGAGAAGAAGCTGTCTCTGAACCGGCTGGTTGGTTAATTGATAATAATACAACGCTCTCAAATTATTTACTAAACCAATGCTTGCCTTTGTATAAAACAAAATCTGTGTTTACACGGTATATTTATTGAAGGAAAGACCCATTTGACTTAATAAAGTGCAAAATCGATATATCCAATCGGTAAGTCAGAGCATTTACAAAAATGGCAAGATCCTGTTTTGCTGAAGGCAAAGCTTTACGGCCGATGTTAAATTCTGGAAGCACAGTCACACGGCGGGTAGCGTTATTGATTCACCACAACAAAAGTCCTGGATTTCATTACCAGGCTGATAACCAGGGTCCTTTTGGGTTGTGGCTTTCTGTAAGGAACAGCAGTTTCCTTCCACGGTGCAAATCCAAATCTAGGTGCGAATCAGATGAATCACAGAAAGAATATGTTTATGTATAAATGTGGTACCATGGTGACCCTTACCGAGACAAGCAGCTTAACCTCATAGTCTCCCCAAAAAAAAAGAGTGTGCAACATTCAGCAGAAAACCGACTCAGAGGGCAGTGCAGGGGCATCACAGTTACGTTTCCATTTGGTCATTTAGCAGATGCTTTTATCCAAAGCGACAAGGTAAACACAGGTTTGATCACAACATCCCTGGAGCAATGAGGGTTAAGGGTCTTGCTCAAGGACCCACATTGGTAACGTCAGTGGACCTGGGATTTGAACCCCCAACCTTCAGATTGATAGCCCAACACCCTGACCACTGAGATACCACACCCAGTTACAGCAAAGGCCTTGGGGTTGATCTCCAGCTGGACCTTTCTGTGTGGTGGCCACTTGTCTCCCACATCTAAAGACTCGCTGAAAAGGGAATAGGTGTAAATAGTACACTCCTAGAATAAATAAAATGACTGCTGGTGGAAGAGCGTTCTCCCACAAGGCTCCTCAACTTTGGAATAGCCTTCCAGTTACTGTTCGTGATTCTGAATCACTATTAATCTTTAAAAATAAATTAAAAACACATTTATTTAATATTGCGTTTAATTAATCCCCTGTAGATAAAGATGTTGGTCTCAGACTTGGCTGTGTTGGGGGGTAATCTGTGATCAGTGTATGCTGTCGTTTCACCTCTTCACCCACCTCATCATTAATGGGGGAGTGTGGCGCTGAAATGATGCTGTTCCGGGGCGCCATCTCAACTATGTACCCTGCAGTATCTGCCTCTTTTAGTTATGCTGCTCTAGTCAGTGATGCCGGAGTCACATGCTGCACTGTGTCAATTGATTACTTATTAATTAAATGCCGTGCTTTATTATTAGCTCTAACTGCCTTCCTTGTCTGTTTCTTTTGAGGTGTCCCCCGGCTTCCTGGAGATCTTCATCCATGGCTCTGCTGACGAATACTGTATGGAACCTGACAAGGCGGTCCTGCAGGACGCCCCCTAATGGACTCACATATAGTTTTCCAGTTGCTAGTTTTTCCATTTGTTTAATATCTGTACATTAGTGTCCTACACTGTTGTTGCTGTCTGACCGCTCAAGGAGGACGAGTCCCCCATTGAGTCTTGGTCCTCCCAAGGTTTCTTCCTTAAATAACAACATAACAGGGAGTTTTTTCTTGCCACTGTCGCTTCGGCTTGCTCTTTGGGGGTTTAAAGGCTTTTCATTCTGTAAAGCTGAGTTGTGACAATGTACTGTTATAAAAAGCGCTATATAAATAAATTACTTGAACTTGAACTTTTGCAAATAAGGGTGCCTGCATCGGAGCCAGTCACAAACCTGGATGAACAGGAAGGGTGGCACAAGAAGAGCATCTAATGAAAATCTAAAAAGGCCAAAAGTAGAAGAAAACGTTCCCAGATGACCTTATCACTTAGTGAAGGGGTTTTAATTCATATCTTTCAAATTGCAAGTTTATTGCCCTTCATCCAATACCTTCGACTTAATCTTATTGTATGTGGGTGAAGTTTCCATGTTCTCGTGTTCCTGTGTCTGTGTGGGATTTCTCTGGGTTCTCTGGTTTCCTCCCACAGTCCAAAAACATGGATTCAAGGTAAATCGAATGCTCTAAATTGCCCCATATAGAGTGTGTTTGTGTGACTGAGTTTGTGCTTATTGATAGATTGGTGCCCTGTCCTGGGTGTATCTGCCCACTGCCCAAATCTTTGTCCCCTGATGGACCCCTGATGGGGAAACCCTCCCGCGACCCTAGTAGAGGATTAAGCTTAAGATAATGAGATTCTGTAACTGTAAATTCTGAAACATGCTGGTAGGTAAATAAGGGAGGTTTAACTGGACCTTGGTGTGAAAGTTTTCCATCCATCCATTATCTTATTATCTTCTGCTTTATCCTATATTAGGGTCGCGTCGGGGGGAGGGGGCATTTAGTGAAGGGGTTTTAATTCATATTTTTCAAATTGCAGGTTTATTGCCCTTCATCCAATAGACTTAATCTTATTGTAGGGTATATATATATCATTCATACATTATCTTCCGCTTTATCCTCTATTAGGGTCGCGGTGGGGTTCCCCATGCCCATCCAGGGGAGAACGTCTCGGGCGCTGGGCAGACAGACCCAGGACAGGGTGCCAATCCATCGCTGGGCACACACTCACTCACACAGACACAAACACACTCTATATGGGGCAATTTGATCCATGTTTTTTTGGACTGTGGGAGGAAACCAGAGAACCCAGAGGAAACCCACGCGAACACAGGGAGAACATGGAAACTCCACCCAGATGGGGATTCGAACCGGGAATCCCTAGCGCTGAGAGGAGAACATGCTAACCACTAAGCCACCATGCCGCCTCAATGAGCAAACCATTACTCATATTCCAGTTTTGTTTATTAAACTAAATCTGTGTGTGAAATACTGGATGTATAACTGCAGTTAAAATATTCTATATTATATTTATAGTTCATTCATTCATTCATCTCCCGCTTTATCCTCTATTAGGGTCGCGGTGGGGTTCCCCATGCCCATCCAGGGGAGAACATCTCGGGCGCTGGGCAGATAGACCCAGGACAGGGCGCCAATCTATCACTGGGCACACACTCACTCACACAGACACACTCTATATGGGGCAATTTTGAGAATTCAATTGACTTGACCCATGTTTTTGGACTGTGGGAGGAAACCGGAGAACCCGGAGGAAACCCACGCGGACACGGGGAGAACATGGAAACTCCACCCAGATGGGGATTCGAACCGGGAATCCCTAGCGCTGAGAGGCGAACGTGCTAACCACTAAGCCACGGTGCCGCCATATTTATAGTTGTATATTATTATATTTCACATATCTAAACTGTATTTTTTATCTCATTTTTAAAATTTAAATTTAAATTATAACATTAAAATAACAGGGTAATCGGGGTCCCTGACCCATAATTTCGTTCTTATCTCATGTACCACACGTGATATTAATGATAATAAAATTTTCTTGACTCTTGAATCTTCTTGAGTTCTTTATAAAGCCCTATAATTTAAATAGATGATACTTTAAATCTCTCTCTTTCTCTGTGTGTGATTCTGCACTAGGAAGGGTCTGGCATGGCTACAGTGAATCCGGACACAACCGTTTGATCACGGACTTGGCAGTGTATTGACTCACAGGAGCACAACAGCCCAAAGAACACCATCACTACCAAACCTGTCCATCTCTAAATGAACCCATACGTACTTCCTCGGACATTCAACGCACACTATTTATATCTTTAAGGCCTGTTATGCTAAAAGATCAGGTTACAGATAGTCTTTCTATTTGGTTCATAGCGTTAACCACTGCACAGGAGCTGCTTTACGTTTAACCTGTGATGGTAAAAAATAAATAAAAAATTGTTTCCATTAAAAAAATACATGAATAAAAACACTCGGCTGTCTGAACACAGATACTACATAAACATGAATAATGCGCACACATACATACATATATATATATATATATATATATATATATATATATATATATATATATATATATATGTGTATGTATATATAGTGTGTATATATATATATATATATATATATATATATATATATATATATATATATATATATATATATATATATTGGGGTTAGCATGTTCTCCTCTCAGCACTAGGGATTCCCTGTTCGAATCCCAATCTGGGTGGAGTTTCCATGTTCTCCCTGTGTCTGCGTGGGTTTCCTCCGGGTTCTCCGGTTTCCTCCCACAGTCCAAAAACATGGATCAAGTTAATTGAATTCTCCAAATTGCCCCATATAGGGTGTGTCTGTGTGAGTGAGTGTGTGCCCAGCGATGGATTGGCGCCCTGTCCTGGGTCTATCTGCCCAGCGCCCGAGACGTTCTCCCCTGGATGGGCATGGGGAACCCCACCGCGACCCTAATATAGGATAAAGCGTAAGATAATGAATGGATATATATATATATATATATATATATATATATATAATATATATATATATATATATATATATACACATACATACACATATACACACACACTTTTTTTTCATATGTTTATAGGTGTGTATGGTGTATGTATGTGTTAAAAAATAAAATGTATATTATCATTCACTCATTCAACAAACAGTGCACCTAATATAGTGACTGGTGCGTGAGAATTCTTCTAAAATAGCAGAGCTCTGCTCCAATCAGCTTTAAAAGCACTGACATCATAAATTTATAAAAAACTGTAAACCTTTCTAAAAAAAATCTACAAGCTTTGCTACGAGTAGCGGTCACTGGCCAGCACTGCTCCCATGACACAGTACTAAACTCATGACCCAGTCACTCACAGGTCTAAACTGAGAGTATGAAAGCAAGGAAACACTATGCAGAGCAGAATGACTGCAGGACAGAGAATGGAAAAGCCTGCCACCAGCTGACTTACATAAGCAGTCCCTGCAACGCCACAGTCCTGCAAACCCACCGAGATCGTTTTGGATGAATTTGGCAAGTACACAGAGGCACGGCTGAAGATAGCTACAAATTCAGGACAGCCAAAGTGCTTAAGTTGTCAACAGATAAAAATAAGCCAGAAGTAGAAAGAAAACAAACCGGCTAGGCAACGAAATCAACATCGCAGTTCGGTAGGCCAGTCGATGTCCAGTCAGTTACCGCTCACATGCCGTCTGATCCCGCACCCGCTGCCTTTTCAGAGCTACATTTTGTATACAACACACGGCAGGAGAAAAGTATTTAGGTCAATCGTGCACTTCACATCGCACTGACAGACAAATATACTTCTGCTGTGTGAATAAAATTATCTTTAGCGCGCTCGGTGTATTTTTAAAAGTTTAGGTGCGTTAGGCTGTTCTGTGATGGGATGGCCACCTGCTCACTCGCGCTTTCTTTGCTTGGATGAGTTGCAATAGAACACTCATATTAAACATGGTGTTAAAATACAGCACAAGTCAAAAGTTTGGACACACCTCCTGTATGCTCCACTTATTGTCCATGTTCTCAGTTCCACTTTCTGTAAAGATGGACTTTGTGGTTCTACAATTCCAGACTGTAGTCCATCTGTTTGTGTTCTACAGTACATACTGTGTACGTCCCCTTTACTCTGTTCTAATGCTCAGAACCCCAATAGTACCAACAGCAGAGCAGGGGATTATTTGGTTGGTGCATTATTCCTATCCCAGCAGTGTCACCGAGATGGAGAAATGAAACTCCAGCAGCACTGCTGCACTAACACCCCCTCACCACATCAGTGTCACTGCAGAACTGACAAGAAACAATCCACCACCCAAATGATACCTGTTCTGGTATCCTGACCAACAGAGAACCAACGGACTACAGTCTGTAATCGTAAAACTACAAAGTCCATCTATATGATAAGTGGAGGAAGCAGAGAATGGAGCAAGAAGAGGGTGTCCAAACTGCTGACCGGTACTGTACATTTTAAAATTTTTAATTTTTAACTTGTATAACTGGCAGTTTGTTTAGTGCATGTAAAAATTTCCCTCTAATGGCCCTGTATAGAGAATATGAGTAACCACAGTCTGTAATTAAAGTCAAATAATAAAATAAAGTAAAAATTCATCTAAAATGGGCAAAGCCTGAAGAACCAAGAAGGTACACCTGAAAAAGCAGTTTGTAGGTTTCTAAGAATGTCACCATGGTTTTCATTTTTTTTTTTTTTTTTACAGAACCTAAACCCCCCCCAAACATTCACTAGAACATAGGTGTCAAACTCAAGGTCTGTGGGTCATATCCGGCCCGCGAGATCATTTTATATTGATCAATTATTATTGTTGTTATTGGCCCGTCGATATGAATTTTGGGCCATACTGATACTTTGAATTTGTATGAATTTGACAGGAACATTTTTATACAGAGCAGAAATATTTAAATATATTTAAAGTTTACATTTATTTTCCTAAAATGGCCCAAGAGCAAAAGAAATAGTTTTAT
The DNA here is from genome assembly GCA_019802505.1 of Corydoras sp. C115. Classification (NCBI taxonomy): domain Eukaryota; kingdom Metazoa; phylum Chordata; class Actinopteri; order Siluriformes; family Callichthyidae; genus Corydoras; species Corydoras sp. C115. The sequence goes on from JAFMOC010000205.1 coordinate 753,532, forward strand.
TTTTATGTTTTTTTTTTTTGCAGCATGGTCAGACTTTTATAATATTTTATATTTTTGAGAGCCAAGTATTTTAAGTTATATAACGTTTGTGTTTATTCATTCATTCATTATCTCCCGCTTTATCTTATATTAGGGTCGCGGTGGGGTTCCCCATGCCCATCCAGGGGAGAACGTCTCTGGCGCTGGGCAGATGGACCCAGGACAGGGCGCCAATCTATCGCTGGGCACACACTCACTCACACAGACACACTCTATATGGGGCAATTTGGAAAATTCAACTGACTTGATCCATGTTTTTGGACTGTGGGAGGAGACCGGAGAACCCGGAAGAAACCCACGCGGACACGGGGAGAACATGGAAACTCCACCCAAATGGGGATTGGAACCGGGAATCCCTAGCGCTGAGAGGCAAACGTGCTAACCACTAAGCCACCGTGCCGCCGTGTTTATTTATTGTATGTTTTTATTCCTATTAATGTTCCGTTAAAAAATTATTTTAATGTGTTTAATAAATGACATGTCATGGGCTTGTGGTTAATGTAACCTGAAGGTCTCGGGTTCGATTCCCGGTCCCACCAAGTACTATGGCTGAAGTGTCCTTGGACAAGGCCCCTGACCCCAATTGCTCCCTGGGCGTCGTATTCAAGGCTGCCCACCGCTCCGGGCACGTGTCCTCACTTCACCAGTGTGTTCTCACTGCACGGATGGGCTAAATGTGGAGGACAAATTCCTGTGTGTACACACAGCAGGCAAAATAAATCACTATCATTTTATCACTAAATGTTTATCCTGGGGCGGCACGGTGGCTTAGTGGTTAGCATGTTCTCCTCTCAGCGCTAGGGATTCACGGTTCGAATCCCCATCTGGGTGGAGTTTCCACCGGGTTCTCCGGTTTCCTCCCACAGTCCAAAAACATGGATCAAGTCAATTGAATTCTCAAAATTGCCCCATATAGAGTGTGTTTGTGTGAGTGAGTGTGTGCCCAGCGATGGATTGGCGCCCTGTCCTGGGTGTCTGCCCAGCGCCTGAGACGTTCTCCCCTGGATGGGCATGGGGAACCCCACCGCGACCCTAATAGAGGATAAAGCGGGAGATAATGAATGAATGAATGAATGAATAAACACAAACGTTATATAACTTAAAATACTTGGCTCTCAAAAATATAAAATATTATAAAAGTCTGACCATGCTGCAAAAAAAAAAAAACATAAAAATAAAACTGTTACTTTGCTCTTGGGCCATTTTAGAAAAATAAATGTAAACTTAAAATATATTTAAATATTTCTGCTCTCTATAAAAATAGAGGATAAAGCGGAAGATAATGAATGAATGAATGTTTATCCTGTTTGTCCCACGATCTAAAGTGTGCTTTGAGTTTTGACCCCCGGTGCAATTGCGTTTAAGACCCATGCTTTAGAACAACGGTTTGTTGTCATATATTTTGAATTGCAATTTATAATGTTTGAGTTTATAAAAAAAAATTATAAATAAAGATTCTTTTTTTTGGAATAACTTTAGTCCAAAAAACTAAAAGCCTGACACACAAACAGGTTACGTGAATTTTATTCAGGAATCACCAACAAATGTCCTGAAATAAACTTAAATTAATCCAACCACATACTGAGACAAGATCCTCAGCTTTACAGGCGATAAGTAGTGTGAGCAGGTTTCAAAGTGCTTTCATTTGAGTCGACTTTATAGAGAACCCAGCAGTAAGGTAAGCTGACGTCGAGAGCAACGAGTAATAAGACTGAAATACGGCGTGCGCACGGCCGCTTGTTCCATTAAATCCACCGCTTAACAATAAAACTGCATAGATATCAGCGGACGTCCAGGCGTCACGTCCTGGGTAAAGTGCCAGACCCTAATGTTAACAGAAAATTCGTAAAGGAAGGGGAAGCCGAGAGGCCCGTTCCTGCTCTTGCATGGTAAAAAGAAGTGCAAAGCAAACGGCAGGTGTCCTCAAGGCCAAGATCCCCGTCCCAGATCACCCACTGTGCGGCGTGGTGCACTGGATGATTCCAGCAAACCCCAACGATAAACACATGCTAATGTCTGCAGCAAGCATGACCTCATCGGCACATCAACACTGGCTTTCATTCAGTGCTTAAGCCACATTAGCACTATTAGACATTTGCTTAAAAAAAAGAAAAGAAAAAAAAAAAAAAACATTAGTACTTAGTGCTTTAAAAATCAAAACACAAGTAGACAAAAAAAAAATATGCAGGTAATAGTTGGCACAAGACGGATCCGCCTAAAAATAAACTTCAGTTGACGGTAATAACAAAAGAGGGTCAAACAAACCACATCGTCCTTTGTTGATTTTTTAGCATCGAAAGGAAATCGGACGAGAGAACGTCCCATTTCCGATTCGGACGCTGGAGGGAGACCAACTTGTGCTACAAACACGGCGTGCAAACGTGTTCTCTTGCGATTTAGTCAGTTGTCAGAGTGTGTTGGTACTTATTAATCTTAAAATTCACCAGCCTGTTGTCATTTACAAATAATACACTGCTTTCAAACGTTGTTCCGTTCCTGCTCACGGGGAATAAAAGAGTCAAGGTTTAAAGCTGAAGCGTTAAATTCAACCCAAAGTCTTTGTCCCTGATCGGCAAACTGCAACCGGGTTCTTGGTTCTTGTATATTTTTTTTTTAATCCCAAACCCTTCCACAATGCAGCGTGTAATGTGCTTTAGACATGCATGTAATGCACCGGCTTTTCCTATTCGCGACAAGCCTTGGATTATTGCTGCGATTCAAGTGAAACCTGAGCAACAGGTGAGAAAGACAGGGGGTGTGGGGGGGGGGGGGTCGGATGGAGCGTAAGGTGTGTAATAACATTACGGCTTCACAAACATTAATCCCACTGAAAGGCGGGCAGAGCCCGAGCAGGGGCCTAGCTGCAAATGACTTCATGAACTACATGTGCAGTTTGTAGAGATGGTGGGGGACACGGGGGACGGGGGGGTAAAATATAAAGCAACAGGCAAAAGGAAGACATGGTTGAGGTAGGATCAATGAAGCTCGATGAAGGCCTCCATTTCCTCAGAGACAAGTCCCTTGTAGGGTATTCTGCCCCTCTCCACAGCGCGGGCGGCCAGGCACTGAAGAGTGACGTGACTGAGTGGATGGAGCGCATGTCTAGCGCCACCCGCCTCTTCTAGCAGCTCATAAGGCATTTTGCGTTGTGCATTCGTTGCATCGAAGTGCGCGCCAGAATGCACCAAGAGCGACATGAGTTTGGGGCAACCGTTCCTGGCCGCTACGTGCAAGGGTGTGTTGTTGTCCGAGTCTCGCGAGTCCATGTCGGCCCCGCACTCCAGAAGCAGGGCGGCTACAGCCGGAGATGGGAAGCGGCCCACCGGATAGCGGCCCACCGCGGTCGTATCTTTATCCACGGCCATGTGCAGGGGAGTGAAACTGTTGCGGCCTCTGGGGTTCAGCTTCAGCAGCCGGTAGACCGTCTGCTTCTTCTGGTGCTCCTGCGCTGGGCTGCACTCCAACTTCTCCAACAAGAAGATGAGATGCAGGATGATGGACAGCGCCTTGGTGAACTGCGCCGCCTCGGGCTGATTCTCCCTCTGCGCCACCGCCCGCTCCACCTCCCGCACGCCTTTGGCCAGAACTCCCATGAGGTCGTTGAAGGCGACCCGAGCGGCGGGCGCCCCTTTGGCACGGTCTTGGAGGACGAAACTGAAGAGTTCGGCGAAGGACAGGAAGCTGCTGGCCGTCATGGGGCTCAGCGGATCCAGGTTGTTCTGCTGCATGTCCAAAGCGTATTTCCACAGGCTGACACAGCGCTCGAAATCCCCCGAGTCGGCATATACGGCGCCTCGGTAGCGGATGTAGTAAGACGTGTCGGGATGCGAAGGCCCGAGAATGCGCTCGCGCACCAGGAGAGCTTGCATGCGCATCTCGTCGGGGTCCGTGATCAGCGCTTCCAGTTCGTCCGTGGTGTCCACTTCCCGGGCGCAGCCGTACGCCGGCACGGGAGGACCCGGCGCCGGCTTGGCCAGAAAGGCCACTCGGTCGCCGGCCTGCCGACACTCCATCGCTCTTCGCCAGTAGCGCATGGCACCCAGGAGATCTCGCTTCTTGTCCACGTAGGTGGCGCCTAGAAGCTCCAAGGCGTCCACCGACTCTTCGCGGGTGGCTCGGGGCTGGTGGACCAAATACTCCACGATGTTGGTGTGACCGGTGACGCTGGCGGCCAGCAGCGGGGTCATCCCATAGCCGTCCCTCTCCATGCGGGCGTTGCACTTCAACAGCATTTTCAGGATCTCCAGGCTTCCCGACTCGGCGCAGTCGTGCAGGGCGGTGTTCCCTTTGACGCTCTTGCGGTTCACGTCGGCCCCTCGCTCCAGGAGGTACTTGGCGATCTCTCTGTGCCCTTTATAGCAGGAGATCATCAAGCATGTGTGTCCATGGCGGTTGGCCACCTCCATGTCCGCGTGGTGTTCCACGAGGTAACGGACGATCTCGAGGTGGCCGTCGAAGCAGGCGGCTCTCAAAGGGGTCGAGTTCGTCAGGGTGGTGTTGTTGACCGAGGCTCCGTGTCTGAGGAGCGTCCGGACCACGGGCAGGTGTCCCGCGGCCGACGCCGCCCACAGCGGAGGGGCACCTTCGATCGTCTCGCCGTCGAAGTTGACCGAGCCTCCGAGCTCCACGTTGGCTTTACAGAACTCGAGCAGGTAGTCCACCACCTCCGAGTGTCCGTAGCGGGAGGCGATGAGGAGCGGCGTGCCACCCTGCGTCTTCTCCTCGGCGAGAGCCTCCAACTCCTCCGGACTTTTGTTGCCGAGCAACTTCTGGATAAGTTTCAGCTTACCGTCTTTCGCCGCGTTGAACACCGCCGTCGTTATGTCCATCTTGTCGGCATGGGCCTCCCTCCCTCTCGCTCGCTCGCTCACTGCTCGGCGGCGACGACGCGCGAAACTTTGCCGTCGAATTCGCAAACAAACAGCCCGGTCCTCCTCTGCCGCCGCTCGGCGTTTTCTGCCATTTTACTGCCACCTAGCAAAATGGCGTCGGTGTTCTTTGACAGCTCGCCGTTCGCCGCGCGCGGCCCTCTGGGTAATGTAGTCTCCCACGCGGCGCCGCTCCGTTCGCGCCCGAGGCGCGGCGCCCGAGTTGGAACTACACGCGCCAAGAAAGAGGTGAAGACCGACGGCGCCGAGGGACACGTCTCATTTGTCGCACTGAGCCACTCAGTAGGCTGTAGCCTACTATAATGTAATGCCTTTGATCATGTGCTGGAGAGACGGGGAATCTAGTACGCGACATGCTATTTGGGATACTGCCGTCTAATGGCCAAAATATGATGATGGGATTATGTACGGAGTTAAACGCTTTTTATAAAATATATTGACTGATTATTGTAATTAATTAACTTGTGTTTGGATCGTTAGGCTTTAACAGATGATTATTTTCTATTTAACCAATTAGGATCCAAGTTTTACCATTCATTGCGTCTTTCAATAACTTCATTAATGATAGTATCGATTTATTATTATATTGTATTGTTATGATTTAATAAATAATGATGTATTATTCGTCATAATTAATTAAGTAATACAACATATTATTAATAGCCATAAATATATTATTAATTTATATATATATATATATATATATATATATATATATATATATATATATATATTCATTATCTCCCGCTTTAGAGGGGGGGGGGGGGGGGGGGTTCCCCATGCCCATCCAGGGGAGTCTCGGGCGCTGGGCAGATAGACCCAGGACAGGGCGCCAATCCATCACTGGGCACACACTCACTCACTCATACACACTCTATGTGGGGCAATTTGGAGAACTCAATTGACTTGATCCATTTTTTTGGACTGTGGGAGGAAACCGGAGAACCCGGAGGAAACCCACGCAGACACGGGGAGAACATGGAAACTCCACCCAGGTGGGGATTCGAACCGGGAATCCCTAGCACTGAGAGGCGAACATGCTAACCACTAAGCCACCGTGCCGCCCTATATATATATATATATATATATATATATATATATATATATATATATATATATATATATATATATATATATATATATATATATATATATATATATATATATATATATAAAATATTCATTCATTCATTCATTCATTATCTCCCGCTTTATCCTCTATTAGGGTCGCGTGGGGTTCCCCATGCCCATCCAGGGGAGAACGTCTCGGGCGCTGGGCAGATAGACCCAGGACAGGGCGCCAATCCATCACTGGGCACACACTCACACACAGAGACAAACTCTATATGGGGCAATTTGGAGAACTCAATTGACTTGATCCATGTTTTTGGACTGTGGGAGGAAACCGGAGAACCCGGAGGAAACCCACGCAGACACGGGGAGAACATGGAAACTCCACCCAGATGGGGATTCGAACCGGGAATCCCTAGCGCTGAGAGGAGAACCTGCTAACCACTAAGCCACCGTGCCGCTATATATAATATTATTATTATTATTAATAATATTATTAATAGGCATAAATCTACCTGTCCCATTCTGAGCCTATTCCAACCTTCAGAGCAAAAAGTAAATAACCCCCTGGACAGGCCACTGGTCTGTTTCATGGCAAGACACATTTGTACTCTACATTACATTTAGCAGACACTTTTATTAAAGGAAACGTACAAGTACCCCAATCCTGGAGCAATGGAGGGTTAAGGGTCGTGCTTAAGGACCCACACTGGTAACATCAGTGGACCTGGGATTTGAACCCACAACCACCAGATTAATAGCCCAACACCCTTATTACTGAGCTACCACTCTTAGAACTCCTGCTGCCCTAAAGACAGTTTAGTACAATGATAGTACATAGATAGATTTTTTAGTACACATGAAAGGAGAACATGCAAATTTCACTTAGAAAGCACATTGTCCACTTTGCCTAGACATAAAACTCTCAATCTTTCTGTGAGGGAAAAAAAACACTAACCATTGTGTCATTTTTTTAATCATTTAGCAGACGCTTTTATCCAAAGTGACTTACATGCATCCCAACTTGGTTAGGGTCAGAACCCATGGTTGATACAGCAGTGTCTTGACAAGGACCCACATTGGTAAATTCAGTGGACCTGGGATTTGAACCCACAACCTTCAGATTGATAGTCCAACACTAAGTACAGAGCTTCATTTCATTTCACTTCCAATGCATATTTTTGCTTAATAAATATAAGTATTAAATAAAATTAGGATGAAGGGTTCAAGACATTGACCATTTAATCCGAAAATCTTCCTTTAGTGACCAACGGATTTTTTTTTACCTTCAGTTGTTTGTCACGGCTTTGTGTCGAATAGTTTCTTAGTGCCGTTGTTAAACATTCAGGTCTATTAAAAATATGTGTGCTACGATTTCACATCATTAACCTTAAGCATTTATCTGTGGGTCATCGTAGGTCGTGCATTATTATTCACAATAGAGAGAGTGTACTTGTTATTTCTTTGTTTCTATTAGAACATTCAGAGTACATTTAAAATACTTGACTTGCTGCCGTGATTAGAGTGTGGCTTAGTTACTGTTAATGAAGCATAACGTTAAAGGTTCCATTAGCATAAGGAAGAATTAACCCTTATTGTTAGAGCTTTTGTGCTTCGAGCTTCAATACATTTCAGTTCAGTTATTTTCTTGTCGCCGCAACTCATGTATAATAAATCCCATTTTTATAAATTACATGAAACCCTTATTTTAATACAAACATAAAAAAATAATAGCAATTTATTCAAGTGTTTTCTAAAAAAAAATACAGATACACACGTTGAATATATACTCTTTAATATATATATTTTATTTATTTTGATATACCTATTATTCTACAAACACAGTATTTCTTCTTTTTTTCCAGCTGAAGACCCCAAATTTCCCTTGCAGCATCCATTCAGGGTTCAATATGTCGATTGCACCTGGCACTGAGAGGTAGACTGGGTTTTGTTGTTGGTCTCTTTGTGTACTATCACAACAAAATCACTAGTCTTCCACCCAGCACTGCAGGCCATTCAGGGATCTAGAGATTGGATTGCGGTGCACCTGCAAAAGAAGAAGCAAAAAAAAAAAAACATAAAATACAAATATAAATACAAACAAACCTACACTTCTGAGCATAATAAAAACTCGCAGTCAATGTAAACTATTACTTTGCTTTATTTGCATTTCCCTCACACCTTCCTATCCGTGGTTTAAATCACATCTGTGAAATGATGTAAATCTATGCTGCGTGCTTGTGTTTCTCTCATCAATAGAGGACCAGATTTTCTCCCGTCTATCAAAATCAAGGCCAATTATGCTGTATTGGATTCACAGCAATTGGATTTGTTTGAATGGAAACAAAATCTCACTCCCCCCCAAATTTTTCTTCACTTTATCCACCTCATTTAAAAACAATAAGGCAAAATAATAATAAAAAAGCCCTTTAACTTGTACTTCATTATATGCAGATTATATAATGAAATTATATAAAAATGGAAAAGAAATAAAAAATTATAAAGGATTATATCTGAAATGATTCAACATACAAACCAATTTTTTTAAAATAATATATATAATATATTGATATATATATATATATATATATAAAACAAACAATAAAAAATAAATATACCAATTATATATTTTAAAATATCTTTTTACAAATTTAGACTCAAAACTAAATTTGTTATATATAATAAGCTTATAAATTGGCACATTTCAACGCTTGTTTGTTGTATAACAGACACCTGACTGAAATCGAGTTTCTGCCCTTGGTTTAGAGCCGGTATTGATTCCCTATGCTGATGATTTTTGCTTTCATTTTGCGTGGCACAGCTCGGAGCAATTCGGATGACAGAAGCAGTGGGGAAGTGCAGGGCTGGCCATGCCATGTGTGACACCCTCCCTTCTCTATTTTTCTTTGCCTCTGCACCCCCTCTCTTTTCTTTCATTTCCTCAAACATGCGCACACACACATGCGCACGCACACTCACACAAATGCACACAAGGAGCCTTCATCATGTATGTTTGTGCCCTCTCTCTTTCTGATCCCTGTTGACATTCAGTTTTCCTCTTTGTTGCCGCAAAGCCGAGCCTCCAGTCCCTCTCGAAAAAGGGTGAGAGGAAGAGAGAGGCAGCGAGTGGGGGAGAGAAAGCTGAAATAAGAGAGAGGGAAAAAGCCTGAGTGGGGGAGAGAAAAGGAAACGGCTTATGAAATCCACCGGAGCACCTCCTCCTCCCCCATTTTTCACAGAACAGTAGGCTTGGAGGGGATGCAGCTGGGATTGTATACATTAAATTAGCAAAAACATCCCCACGGTCACTGTCACCTGCTGTTCGCAGATGAACATGATATCAGCTACGTCTCTCCTTCCAGACTGACACACTTGCACACTAACACCCACACACCCACATGCACAGACACGCTAATCACGGTCCTTCATCTGCGCTGTGTTTCATGGGCAGCGCTGGTAGCTATGCAACAGGGCTGAAGCACCAGAAGGGGAAGGGGGTGGAGAGAGATGGACGTGGACGATGATGACTGTCTTAGCAGCAGGGGGAGAGAACTTACCTGTGGCTGCTCCGAGCTGCACAGCTGGTGCCCAATTCTGCACAGATTTTCATCCACCATGGCAATTATTGCGGCGGGTCCTTTCCTATCTCTTCACACAAAGCATCTATTTAACAGAGAATATAGTTTTTATTTGATTTTTGGAACACAGAATAGCGGGATAAACAAAACACAGAAAAAAAAACTAAAAAATCCAGTAGTTTTTTTTTTTTTTTTTTTTTAGATTTTTCTTGTCGTCTTTTGACAATTGTGGAAGGTTTGGAAAATAAAGATGTCACATAAAAGCCAGTGCGAGATCTCCAAGGAAACCTTCCATGCCCCTTTGACACTTTGGTGGCACAAGGAAAAGATTTTTTTTTTTTTCACCTCAGCAAATAAATAAATAACATACCGCACCTAGTAACATGAAAACTGTTGTTTTTTTTTAGTTAGCAGTTCATTTTGATGACATCTGAACAAAACAGCAGCCATTAAGATGCTTTAAAAAAAAAAAAAAAAAAAAAAAACAAGAAGGATTTTCTGTTCTTAAGGACGTTTCTTACGTGTGCTTGGAAGTGTTTCCATTCTCTTGCTATTACGTCTTCGGTCAAATCTTTTATATTTTCCCAGATTAAGGTTAATAAGGCTTTAATTAATTGTAAATTGAACGTTAGAAAAACCCATCGCGTCCGATTTTCCTCCCAAGCCCAAAACATGAGACGGTATTATGGAGCTGTCCGCCACGTCGGTGCTGAAATACGCCCTGCACGAACCATCGGCTGAATCCCAAACGGCTCCTTTCCTCCACACGTAGTGCACTAACTCCAGTGCGGAAGCTATTCACAAGCCACGTATCTAGTGCACTCGTATAGGGACGGAGGCTGCGGATTCGGATTCAGCCCACCATATTAGCTATTCGCTCTTCCGGCCGAGAAAACTTACCACCTGTTGCACAGAAAGTTGGACTCGCCATAAACGCCATCGCCTTCGTTCCGTCATTTAAAACTGCGTCGAGAAAAAGCGGCAAAACGTCAAATCACGTCCGACTAACATTTTAATGGAAAAAAACAGCGACCTATCAAAGGTTACTGGCTGTGGAAATCTCGATCAATAGATTCCCCCCCCCCACACACACACTTTAATGGGTGACACGCTGCCATTCTGCGATTTGAATGAATTTAAGGAGAAGTTTCGGTGTTTGTAGGTTTAACCGGCGACAACCGACATATTTTTTTTTTTTTACCTCAGAGCAAACTATGGAGATTCCCGGGTGTCGACCGCGTTCGCTTTGCTTTGCGTGCCCCGCATGTCCGCGGTACTCACCCGGTGTTAAAGCCGGAGCAACAGGTGATGATGGCGGCTGGTTTTTCAGCTTCAGCCCGGAGCGTCGTGGCGCCTCTGTTGTCTCGCTCGACCCCGCCGTCAGCTGCTCATCCCGCCCATTTTGCGCGACGTAACCGTAATGGCGATGTTTCTGGGTGGCTCAGAGGGAGACGCGATCCTGTCTGTTTATATACTGTCCGCCCGAGATGGAGGGACGGCTTATTACCGGTGACGACGCCGCCGTCCGGCCAATTGAATTTTCTCCCCCGCTTCTACAAGCGCCTTCTAATCACCAAGGCTCTCAGGCAAATAATAATAATAATCATCATAATAAAAGCATAAGCACGGTAACCTCATGTTTCGGAGATCCACGCTCGGTAGATGAGTAAACCGGGGTGCTTCAGTAGCCCCGGCGGTGGATCCATACCAATCACCATTACACCGTCACCCTGATCAGGCATGACCAAAATGGCCGGATTGCCACAAGCAGGCTGCGTTTCAAAAGCAGCCTCCAGCACTTAACTGTATTCCCCCGATTCTAGGCTGCTCTACACTCTTCCCAACAGCCTTAAGAAACAGGTGTTAGAACGTTTCCCCCTCACTGTATGGGTCCTTGTACTTCCTAATGTGTTTACACTATATTACGTTTGCATTCCAATTTGGTCGTTTAGCAGACGCTTTCATCCAGAGCGACTTACAAAGATCCTAATGTGATGGTCAGAGCACAGGGTTTGGTCACAGTATCCCGGGAGCAACGATGGTTTAGGGTCTTACGTTACAATTTGGTCGTTTAGCATACGCTTTCATCCAGAGCGACTTACAAAGATCATAATGTGATGGTCAGAGCACAGGGTTTGGTCACAGCATCCCTGGAGCAACGATGGTTAAGGGTTTGCATTATAATTTGGTCATTTAGCAGATGCTTTCATCCAGAGTGACTTCCAAAGATCCTAACTTGATGGTCAGAGCACAGGGTTGGGTCATTTAGCAGACGCTTTCATCCAGAGCGACTTACAAAGATCGTAATGTGATGGTCAGAGCACAGGGTTTGGTCACAGTATCCCGGGAGCAATGATGGTTTAGGGTCTTACATTACAATTTGGTCGTTTAGCAGACGATTTCATCCAGAGCGACTTACAAAGATCGTAATGTGATGGTCAGAGCACAGGGTTTGGTCACAGCATCCCTGGAGCAATGAGGGTTAAGGGTCTTACATTACAATTTGGTCATTTAGCAGACGATTTCACCCAGAGCGACTTCCAAAGATCCTAACTTGATGGTCAGAGCACAGGGTTTGGTCATTTAGCAGACCATTTCATCCAAAGCGACTTACAAAGATCGTAATGTGATGGTCAGAGCACAGGGTTTGGTCACAGTATCCCGGGAGCAATGATGGTTAAGGGTCTTACATTACAATTTAGCAGATGCTTTCTTACAAAAATCGTAACTTGATGGTCAGAGCACAGGGTTTGGTCATTTAGCAGACGCTTTCATCCAGAGCGACTTACAAAGATCCTAACTTGGTGGTCAGAGCACAGGGTTTGGTCACAGCATCCCTGGAGCAACGATGGTTAAGGGTTTGCATTATAATTTGGTCATTTAGCAGATGCTTTCATCCAGAGTGACTTCCAAAGATCCTAACTTGATGGTCAGAGCACAGGGTTTGGTCATTTAGCAGACCATTTAATCCAAAGCGACTTACAAAGATCCTAACTTGATGGTCAGAGCACAGGGTTTGGTCATTTAGCAGACCATTTTATCCAAAGCGACTTACAAAGATCCTAACTTGATAGTCAGAGCACAGGGTTTGGTCACAGCATCCCTGGAGCAACGATGCTTAAGGGTTTGCATTACAATTTGGTCATTTAGCAGATGCTTTCACCCAGAGCGACTTCCAAAGATCCTAACTTGATGGTCAGAGCACAGGGTTTGGTCATTTAGCAGACCATTTCATCCAAAGCGACTTACAAAGATCATAATGTGATGGTCAGAGCACAGGGTTTGGTCACAGCATCCCTGGAGCAACGATGGTTAAGGGTCTTACATTACAATTTGGTCGTTTAGCAGACGATTTCATCCAATGCGACTTACAAAGATCGTAATGTGATGGTCAGAGCACAGGGTTTGGTCACAGCATCTCTGGAGTAATGAGGGTTAAGGGTCTTACATTACAATTTGGTCATTTAGCAGTTGCTTTCATCCAGAGGGACTTACACAGACCCTAACTTGATGGTCAGAGCACAGGGTTTGGTCGTTAAGGGTCTTTCATTACAATTTGGTCATGTAGCAGACGCTTTCATCCAGAACGACTTACAAAGATCCCAAATTGATGGTCAATAGCACAGGGTTTGGTCACAGCATCCCTGGAGCAACGATGGTTAAGGTTCTGACATTACAATTTGGTCATTTAGCATACGCTTTCATCCAAAGCGACTTACAAGGAGAGTGGCACGGTGGCTTAGTGGCACGGTGGCTTCAGGTTCTTATCCCAGTCTGGGTGGAGTTTCCATGTTCTCCCCGTGTCTGTGTGTTGTCTCTCTGGGTTCTCCGGTTAAGATATGAATTTAAGGTAAACTGAATGCTCTAATTTCCCTATAAAGTGTGTTTGTGTGTGTGTCTGTGTGAGTGAGTGTGTGCCCAGCGATAGATTGGTGCCCTGTCATAGGTGTATCTGCCCAGTGCCTGAAACGTTCTTCCATGGATGTGCATGGGGAACCCCCCCCACGACTCTAGTAGAGGGTTAAATGGAAGATAATGAATGAATTCAAGGATCCTAACCTGATGGTCAGAGCAGGGGGTTGGTCACACAGCATCCCTGGAGCAATGAGTGTTAAGGTCCAGATTGCCACAGGATGCTCAAGGACCCACATTGGTAACTTCAGTGGACCTGGGATTTGACCCCACAACCTTCAGATTGACAGTCCAACACACTAGTTACCACACTAGTTACCACACACTAGTTACCACTAAGTTACCACGCCCACGCACTAAAGAGTGCTTATACGAGAAAGGCTGAGGTAATAATATTTATTCAGCCAAGGACTATGTTTTTAAATGATTATAATGTTGAAATGTTCTCCTTTCTCTTGCTGAAGGACCCACACTGGTAACGTCAGCCTTGGGATTTGAACCCACAACCTTCAGCTTTATAGCCTAACACCTTAACTACTGAGCTACCAACCCACACACCATAGGGTGCTTACTTTAGAAAGGCTGAAGCAATAATATTTAAATCAATTCAGCCAAGGAACATGATTATATTAATTATATGATTAAAATGATGTTACTGTTGAAATGTTGCACTGCATGAACTGTTCTCCTTATTGAAATGTTCTCTCTTTATGTTAATTCACTAGAAAACCACATGTCTGGAAAACAGACTTTAGTTCCAGTTACTTTAGCCTGATCTTAATGTAGGCCTGTCTCTTCAGTTTTTCTTCTGCCTTGGCACCAAACCCCTTATTTCCTTTAACTTAAGCATGGGTCTTATTCTAGCCAAAATGAGAAGAAATCTTTCTGGGTGAGCCACAATTCACAAATTCATAATTACTTAATTGTCGCTATATTTAAAAGTGATAGTGATTGCCTGTATGTCTTTCCCAAAATGGACTAGTGATTTGTATCTGCCCTATAAAGAGAGCAGGAGTAGTCCATAATTAGACTGGGAGGCTTACAAAATCAATTAATTAATATATATTATTAATTTTACACTATGTTTTAATGTCTTGAATAAGTTTTGATTAAAAAATTTAACACCATAAAAACATCGACAATTTATAAAGTGTAACTGTAAGTGTTTAGCAGTAAAGTGATTGCTATTGGAGTGTTAATTATATAAAGAGTGCCCAATTTTCTGGTGGCACAGCAGGAAGTATTTTCTTTTTTATTGTGTCTGCGTGTCTTTGTGTACTGCGGTTTCTACAGCATGAATAAATGAAATGTTTCCATTCATACAGTGTGGACTAACAACGGTCCATATGAAATTAAAATAGTCATTGAATTGATTTACAATCTGCTTTGGTATGTTAAATGGTTTAAAATATGCTTCAAATTGAACTTTTATGTGTGTTTGTTTAGATCTTAAATGTCAAAGACATTTAATGAGGAAGACTAGCTGTCTAAACCACATGCGTATGGAATACTACACAACAGGTCTAATCAGTAAACTGACATGATGAGGAAAAATGAACAAAACTGGGATCCAAATAAAGTAAATCTAAATAAACGGGTTCATAAAAAAAATACAAATAAAAATAAAAAACAGTATCAAAATATTGCGAAAGTGATTAAATATAAACTATATGTTAAATATGTCATAATTTGTTTTAATCTTTACATATGTGGTGTAGTTAAATCCTGTAAAATTGCCTTAGTATGCATAAATAAATGATTTATAATGGAAATTGATGTTTAGTTAATAACTTCAATGTAAAATATATTGCAAATTCAAATAAAAGCGATTTTCACTTATAAAATATCGATATAACACAAATTCTAAAATAAAATAATTGTTTTTGAGTGTCCCCAAAACTGTCCTTTAAAGCTTATATTACTAAAAGTCATATAACTGAGCCACGGTTCTCCTGTAAAGAAAAATATAATCATTTAAAAAACCTGTCTTCATCTTTATGTCTGGAATAGCTTCTACCTTTATTCATTAGACTAAGAGAAGAATGTACCACACTGCATGTTGAAGAGTATTATGCTAAAAAATGTCATGTTTTATTGATTTCCTTGGTTAACATACTGCAAAAAACAAACAAAAGTGCATTTGGGAAACATTTTATTTTTTATGTTAAATGCCCCGATCACTATATTATTTTAACGCATGGAATGAAATACATTCCCTGTTAAATTAAGGGAATTTCTTTAGAAAATCATTTTCATTTAGGTCAGTACTCTAGACTATTGCTTAAGACTTTATATTTTATGTATCATATATAACAAAATATTTATATTTTTTTTTTTTTATTTAAAGCATTTATTTAAATCATGCAACATATTTCTTTTTGATGACATGTTTAATAAAGATTTTATTTTTTTATTCATATTTTTCTTAAAAATTTTATATACATATAGTAAGGGATTCCACAAAAAAATCATAAAAATCACAATAAACAAATAATTGCTTTAATAAATGAATATGAACAATATAAATGTGATGAAATCTTTTTGAAGATCAGTGTTAAAATATGGTTAAACATATGGTTTCGGGCAACATCTGGTAATGTTGTTAAATAGCCAAATTTTCCACTAAAATCCACTAAGGATGAGGAAGGTTAATAAGAATGCTGTAGTACCGTTTAAAAGTTTTTACCTGTTGCTTCAGCTTAGAAGCTTTGTAAAACCTACAAAGATCATCTGCACATTACTAGATCTTCTAATGAAGTAAAAACAATATAAAGAACAAAAATGAGGGGGGGGAATGGTCTTATTAAGGTGCAAAGCTGTTTTAAGACATGAAATACATTTAAATGCACACATTTCAAAAGTGTAGTGACATCACTGAAATATTTCGCATCATTAACCCACCTAATTAAAAGCCCTGTGTTTGTGGCACTACATAATGCATATCCACATGCTTCTATATGAATGTGACTCATTTCCACATATCATAGTTATATGGTGTATCATTCAATAACAAATAACCTGCGACCGTCAATTATCGCACCCAGTCAGTTCCACATCTTGGCCGAAAAGATAAAAATAGCCTGGAAATATGAATTCAACGGAGCCGTGCGGCTGTCTGCCCGAGCAGGCAGCGGTTGGTGGATGTGCAGATGCGAAGCCTGTGTGTTAGGATGACTGGAGCAAACAGTGTGTGTCTAAAGGTGCTCTCTGTGTAGATGCTACTCAATTTGCAAATGAAACCCAGTCCGTCCGTGCCCCCTTCCTCTGCAGATGTCACCAGGGTAAGCAGGACTAGTAGCAAAATAAGGAGGTTCATCGGGTCCCGGTGGTTCCTGTGGCTGCTATTATGGATGGATTAAGATGGATCACTGAGTCCTGTGTTTTTAGTGTCAGGGAAGGACGGATTATGTATATTAAGAACATCTTATTTATGAAATTTATCTCTCTCACAGAGCTGAAAAGTCATACTGCTTTATTTAGAAGTCGTGTTGAAAGGAGTATAGTATGATGCGCATTTACAACACAATGGATTCTTGATTTGAACTGGAACAGTGTGATATAGATCCATGCTGAAGCTCACCCAGCAGAAACCAGCCTCTGCCCATTGTGTTTGTGTGTGGCATGGCTTTAATCCTAAATGACTGACCTCAGAAGAGAGTATTTCATGTGGCGTCCTTGCAATTCACTGTAACAGGTGTTCCTAATTCCATTTATCAGGCTTTAAAATCTATAACCTCAGGTATAATAGCATTAACAACAGTAAGACCATAGTCCTCAAACTCGGGGTCTTTTTTAAATACATGATATGATGCGCTTAATTGATTCGCAATGAAATGTGTTTAAAAAAAAGGCTTTGATTTAGATTTCCATGAACTATTACACTTGCTAAAATTCAGGAATAATAGTTCTTGCCTCAGCCTTGTACTTTAATATCCCAGGCTAATCGTAAGTGATCTGCTTACAATAGTTATTATTAACTCAGCTTTCAAATAATAAATGTCATTCAGTCACGGCAGCAGATCTCCAGCTCACTTGAGAATGTTTTGCTCAAATACATGTGAATTACCTTATTAGTGAATGATTAGATGAAGTACTTCTTATTAAAATAAAAAAAAAATCCTGTTAAATACACTGATTCAATTTCACTTTGTATTTTTATACATATTTAATGTTTTATCATCTCCACCAATCACATAAAAGTACATTTTGTAGTTTTACAATTACAGACCATGTTTTCACGTTCTGTGTCCCAGTGAGTTTTCTCCGGGTTCTCCGCTTTCCTCCCACAGTCCAAAAACATGCATCCTTTCATTCATTATCTTCCGCTTTATCCTCTATTAGGGTCACGGTGGGGTTCCCCATGCCCATCCAGGGGAGAACGTCTCGGGTGCTGGGCAGATACACCCAGGACAGGGCGCCAATCCATCGCTGGGCACACACTCACTCACTCACACAAACACACTCTATATGGGGCAATTTTGAGAATTCAATTGACTTCATCCATGTTTTTGGACTGTGGGAGGAAAGCGGAGAACCCGGAGGAAACCCACGCAGACACGGGGAGAACATGGAAACTCCACCCAGATGGGGATTCAAACCGGGAATCCCAAGTGCTAAGAGGCGAACGTGCTAACGACTAAGCCACCGTGCCGCCCCCAAAAACATGCATTCAAAGTCAAATTAAATGCTCTAAATTGCCCCATATAGCTTAAGAAGGTGTGTCCTGGGTGTATCTGCCCAGCGTCCAAAACGTTTTCTCCTGGACGGGCATAATGAATGTATGAATGATAAAATGATACGTTCGTATTTTTAAACGTATTGAACATTTTATCATCTCCACCAGTCACATAGAAGAACATTTTGTAGTTTTACAATTACAGAACATCTTTTCATGTTCTTTATGTGTCTGAGTGGGTTTCCTCCGGGTTCTCCAGTTTCTTCCCACAGTCAAAAAACTTGGATTCAAGGTAAATTGAATGCTCTTAATGTCCTCATATATAGTGGGTTATTTGTGTGTGTTTGTGTGAGTGAGTGTGTGCCCAGCAATAGATTGGCACCCTGTTCTGGGTGTATCTACCCATCGCCCGAATCGTTCTCCCCTGGATGGGCATGGGGAACCCACCGTGACCCTAATAGAGGATTAAGCAGAAAATGTAACATTTTATCATCTCCACCAGTCACATGGAATACATTTTGTAGTCTTACAATTACAGACCATGTTTCCATGTTCTCCCCGTGTCCAATTCAGCTTTCTCTAGCTTTTCCAGTTACTTACCACAGTCCAAAAACATGGATTAAAGGTAAATTGACTGCTCTAAATTGCCCCTATATAGTGTAAGTGTGTCTCCTGGGTGTATCTGCCCAGTGCCAGAAACATACTCCTTCTGGAGACACCCCCCATACACACACACCCACCGACAAACCTAATGGAGGATTTAGCAGAAGCACCTGGGACAAATATACTAATGTTATATGTTATATAGTCACATCATAAATATTACTTTTGCAAAACACAATAATAGATTTAGAATATAAACATGTTATGACAGTTCATTCATGTCCCCACCTTTTTTTTTCTGGTAAAGCTTTCCAGAGCTTTTTAATGTGTATGTGCGAATTTCTGGCCCTTTTTCTAGATTTGTGAGGTCAGACACTGATATTGGACAAGAGAAACCCTTCAGAAAGATCTCCAATTAAATCTCATCCCATTAGTATTTAATACTGTTGAGGTCCACGGAGTTAATTAAGTACTTTTACACAAAACTCATCCATGCTTTTATAGACTTTGTGAATGTCCAGTCCAAGAGTAAAAAGGCCTTACTGTCAAAGGTATACAGATGTCTAAAATGCATGACTAACTGCTTCATTTTATACACCTTTGAAAATAGAAGTGAATGAAAGACCTGGATTCAACGATTAAGTGTATAAATAAATTCATTCATTCATTCATTATCTCCCGCTTTATCCTCTATTAGGGTCGCGGTGGGGTTCCCCATGCCCATCCATGGGAGAACGTCTCAGGCGCTGGGCAGATAGACCCAGGACAGGGCGCCAATCCATCGCTGGGTACACACTCACTCACACAGACACACTCTATATGGGGCAATTTAGAGAACTCAATTGACTTGATCCATGTTTTTGGACTGTGGGAGGAAACCGGAGAACCCAGAGGAAACCCACGCAGACACGGGGAGAACATGGAAACTCCACCCAGATGGGGATTCGAACCGGGAATCCCTAGTGCTGAGAGGAGAACGTGCTAACCACTAAGCCACCGCCTGTATAAATAAATATTCATCAAATATTAATAAATAATAAGTCATTTATTTGAAAATAATTTGATGCATATTTCAGTTTTTAGAGCCCGGATGACTGACAGACACTGCTGCCATGTTACAGCATTACGACACTGATGCAGTCAGAGTTTGATCTAATACTAAATCAGCAGAAACGGCTCCCAAACAATATGCAGTAATGTTTTTAACATACAAAACTAAAAAGTCAGACTGATTGCACCAGAACAAGTCTATCTCACTTCCTCTCGTTCAGTAATCAGAAATGTTCAGTAATAAATGAGGTTCATGAATGTTAAGTGATGAATAGAAAATTGTCAGGGTGGGATACTTGATTTGTGATGAGACCAGTATGATGTATCCTTTTTATAAGGTTGTTAAGGGGCAATTTTGGATATTGCCTAGAGCCTAATCACCCCGCATCAGAAATATTCAACGTGGCTGCGTTTGCTTTGTGAAATCCTGCATGCAGCAGAACCGATTCACACTTTATAGCTTTAAAAGCAAAGAAATGCTTCTTTGCCTAACCATTTGTGACCTTAATGCAGGGACCTTTGCTCTGTATCCGAACATGGTTGAATGAACTGAAGTGTTGTGGGGGTCGTAGGGGCAGAACTACATCGGCTTTTTCTTTTTAAAAAAATGAATTTAATCAAACCGTCTTTCAGTAGCACAGTCCACCGGCCACATACATTCATTCATTTTCTAAACTCATCTGAATTAAATCAAGGTGGGGGATGGAGCCGATCTCAGCTCTCATTACTCATTCAATCTTTATCTTCCGCTTAATCTTCTATTAGGGTCGGGTTGGGGGTGGGGGGTCCTGTTCCCCATGCCCATCCAGGGGAGAACGTCTCGGACGCTGGGCAGATACACCCAGGACAGGGCGCCAATCCATTACTAGGCACACACACTCATTCAGACACACACACAAACACACTCTATATGGGGCAATTTAGATGTTTTTGGATTATGGGAGGAAGCCGGAGCCGGAGAACCCACACGGACACGGGGAGAACATGGAAACTCCACCCAGATTGGGATTCGAACCTGGATTCGCAGCGCTGAGAGGAGAACATGATAACCACTAAGCCACCGTGCCACCCCCAGCTCTCATTAGGTAAAAGACAAAGACAGGAAACACCCAGGACAAGGTGCCAATCCATTGCAATGCAGACACACAGATGAACATATTCATGCAACACAGAGTACGAGAGTCCAGAACTCTGTCTGTGTGAGTGAGTGAGTGTGTGCCCAGTGAAAGACTGGCACCCTGTCCTGGGTGTATCTGCCAAGTGCTCGAAACGTTCTCCCCTGGATGGGCATGGGAACCCCCCCCCCCTCCCCAGCGCGACCCTAGTAGAGGATAAAGTGGAAGATAATGAATGCATGAATCACTGTATGTTCTATGTTATCTACATAAAGTATGATTAAGATTAACTAGTTAACAGGTGGGCAGCACGGTGGCTTGGTGGTTAGCATGTCTAAGTGGCCAGAGACATTTCCCATTAGAAAAGACGGAACCAACAAGAACCAATTCCATCTACAAGTCAGTTTTTAAAAAATGAGACATTTAACAAACACATATAGATGTTATTTGCGGGCATGTCATGCACATATATCCTTTAATAGATACAATCATTTGTTTACCAGGAATGATTTAAAAAAACTTGGTTGATGATGCAGTCGAGCACCTTTGAATGAAGGTCTTCTCATTTCCTAAAGCACCACAGTAATGGACATAAAATTAATGACATCATTGTTAGCATAGCTCATTGTTGCCATGGCAGCCATGAAGCAAGGACTACAGCATTATCTGAATCGAGGATCACTCAGTGAATGAATTATAGGCACTTTAGCCAACATACACGTTTCTATTTCTATATTTCTATATAAATACAAAACTTTTTTTTTTTTTTTTTTTTTTTTAATTTTGAAAAAATAAATGAAATAAAGTGGTTCATCTTATATTGTACTGAAGTCCACTAAAAGTTGGAGGAGCAGACACAGAATATGAAGGCCATTGAGCTTGTTTGGTTTAATACTAAACTAATTCTTTGAATAAAAAAAAAAACACTTTTGTCCTATACACACACACATTATATTTATATATATAATGTGTGTGTATAGGACAAAATATATTATTTATATATATATATATATATATTATATATGATGGCGGCACGGTTAGTATGTTCTCCTCTCAGCACTAGGGATTCCCGGTTCGAATCCCCATCTGGGTAGAGTTTCCATGTTCTCCCCGTGTCCGCGTGGGTTTCCTCCGGGTTCTCCGGTTTCCTCCCACAGTCCAAAAACATGGATCAAGTCAATTGAATTCTCCAAATTGCCCCATATAGAGTGTGTCTGTGTGAGTGAGTGTGCCCAGCGATGGATTGGCGCCCTGTCCTGGGTCTATATGCGGCGCCCGAGACGTTCTCCCCTGGATGGGCATGGGGAACCCCACCGCGACCCTAATAGAGGATAAAGCGGGAGATAATGAATGAATATATATATACAAATATATAATTTTATTATTACACATTATTCTTTGCATAAAAAACACTAAAACTTTAACCATCACTGCAACTACAATTTTTGTTCTTCAATAATTTGGCCATGCCCCCTTCTTGTTCCATTCTGTATTTCCTCCACTTACCAAATAGATGTACTTTGTATTTTAACAATTACAGACTGTAGAACATCTGTGTTCTTTGTTTTTGTTAGTCACCTGTTGGTTCTCTGTTCTCTATTGGTCACAGAACAGGTATCATTTGGGTGGTGGATTGTTTCTTGTCAGTTCTGCAGTGACACTGATGTGGTGAGGGGGTGTTAGTGCAGCAGTGCTGCTGTAGATTCATTTCTCCACCTCAGTGACACTGCTGGGATAGGAATAATGCACCAACCAAATAATCCCTGCTCTGTGGTGCTACTATTGGGGTTCTGAGACCCCCAATAGAACAGAGTAAAGGGGACGTACACAGTATGTAGTGTAGAACACAAACAGATGAACTACAGTCTGGAATTGTAGAACCACAAAGTCCATCTATACGGTAAGTGGAACTGAGAACCTGGAGAATGAGTGGAGCAAATAGGAGTGTCCAAACTTTGAACTGATACTGTCGGAGCACAGCATCAGCCATGACTCAGCACAGAAATGAGAATAATGAACCAAGCACATAATCCCGGCTCTGTGGTGCTACTATTATGTTCTGACCATTAGAACAGAGAAAAGGTGACGTACACAGAATGTACTGCACTGTAGTCCACAAACGACTACTAAATCGAGGGCAAGGTAGCCGACTACTAAATCGAGTAGTACTGTGCTCACCTTGTAAGTCGCTTTGGATAAAAGCATCTGCTAAATGACCAAATGTAAATGTAAATCAGTAAATGTACCTGTTGTTTAAAAAAAAATAAAAAATAAAAATAATAAAAATTATTAAACCATCAGGTTTAATAATTCTACAGTGTAGCTGGTTTTCTTCATAACTTCATAACTACTCATAACTATTCATAACTGCTCTTCATAACTTCATAACTACTGACTTGTGATGTTCTCATTTGTTATATAAATTGGGTCATTTATTGGACGCTTTTATCCAAAGTGACTTACAAGGTGAGCACAGGGTTAATCACAACATCCCTGGAGCAATGAGGGTTAAGGGTCTTGCTCAAGAACCCACATTGGTAACTTCAGTGGACCTGGGATTTGAACCCCCAACCTTCAGATTGATAACCCAACACCCTGACCACTGATCTACCGCGCCCCCCGTTATATGTTCTCATTTGGATAAAAGCGTCTCCTAAATGACTAAATCTGATGTAAATGTAAATCTGACCACCTTACACAACACTATAAATACTTTAAAGTGCTGACTATGAAAATTGTATCTTTCTCTTTTCTACTGAAACCAAAATCAAAAAGGTCATTACTAATTATTAACCCAATACCCGGCCAACAGCATCATGTGATCAGAACAAAACAGCTGGACAGTAAAAGCACATGGAATAACGTACATGCTGTCTCTACAAAATCAAACAGCAGACAGTGTTCAGTAAATGTACACTGGATGGCAGTTTAATGCTTCAGTGAAACTCATCAATTTTAGAGCACTATTGTAGACTGAGGAAGCTCTAGTATTCTGCATTATTTCATTTGAAATTAGAAGAATCAGTACTGTAGTGCTAACCAGTTGCTGCAATATATCTTTACTCAAACTCTGAGGAACATACTATATTCTACAAAATCTGATAACCCTGTCATCATATTCCAACATTATGAATATTATTGTTACTGAAGGTTTGGATTTTGCTTTCTTTTTCCTTAATGTTTAGGTCAGCTCATTATGGAGGAAGTTTTATGACAGTCTTGGTCCAGAGGTAAGTCCGTCGCTTGGAGACCTGTTGTATTTCATTAAATATATATATATATATCTATATTAAAAAAACATTAGTCTTAAATGGTCCCAGAGGTTCTCTACTTAGTCCACAGCTAAGTATACTTTATGTGTATGTGTATATATATATATATATATATATATATATATATATATATATATATATATATATATTCATTCATTCATTCATTATCTCCCACTTTATCATCTATTAGGGTCGGGGTGGGGTTCCCCATGCCCATCCAGGGGAGAACGTTTCGAGCGCTGGGCAGATACACCCAGGACAGGGCGCCAATCAATCACTGGGCACACACTCACTCACACAGACACACTCTATATGGGGCAATTTGGAGAATTCAATTGACTTTATCCATGTTTTCGGACTGTGGGAGGAAACCGGAGAACCCGGAGGAAACCCACGTGGACACGGGGAGAACATGGAAACTCCACCCAGATGGGGATTCGAACCGGGAATCCCTAGCGCTGAGAGGCGAATGTGCTAACCACTAAGCCACCATGCCGCCATCATATATGTATGTGTTTTTTATATATATATATATATATATATATATATATATATATATATATATATATGTATATATATATATATATAATAATAATACATTTTATTTCATAGGCGCCTTTCTGACACTCAAGGACACCTTACAGTTTTCAATAGGTATTAAAAGATAAATTATGACAACATTAAAACAAGTAAAGTTAACAAAAGAAGACAGAATAAAACAATCATAGAGCATATGCAATTTTAAAAAGATGGGTTTTTAGTGAGGACATGAATAGTGACGGTGAGGCTATGTTCCGAATGTGTGGTGGTAGAGAATTCCAGAGATGAGGTGCTGAATGGCTAAAGGCTCTACCCCCCATGGTGGAGAGACGAGCAACGGGAACAGACAGGTGGATGGAAGAGGAGGATATATATATATATATATATATAAAAACACATACACATATACATTCTCCTCTCAGCACTAGGGATTCCCGGTTTGAATCCCAATCTGAGTGCAGTTTCCATGTTCTCCCCGTGTCCGCCTGGGTTTCCTCCGGGTTTCCTCCCACAGTCCAAAAACATGGATCAAGTCAATTGAATTCTCCAAATTGCCCCATATAGAGTGTGTTTGTGTAAATATCTGTGTGTGTGAGAGTGTGCCCAGCGATAGATTGGCGCCCTGGCAATGGATGGATGGATATACACATATACAAACACACACACACACACATATATATATATATATATATATATATATATATATATATATATATATATATATGCGCACAGTACATGTGAGCGTGTGTGTATACATTTTGCTGTGTTTGTATGTACTTATACACACATATGTGTGTGTATGTATAATAACATTCCCATAATACATTAAACATTTCCAAAAACTACATCACAAAGGGGATTATATGCAACACTTTTCTTTATTTTCTCCATTTATACTTTGAACATTCTTTACGCTGTTTCAAAATGACATTACCTCTAATATATTTGTAAATGGCAAAAAAAGCAAGCATATAACTATAAATATACACAATATAGAAGTTTTCATTATCAACACGTCACTGCAGTCGTACATGAAATAAATACCATTCATTCCATTCACCCAATCAGCACATAATTCAACCCACGCGAGGAAAGGAAACTTACTTACAACAAAAGGTAAAACTACAACAACAAAAAAGACCCAAATAAAACAGTAAGAGACAACACCTTAAAATAAAAGAAGTGCCAAAGACTTAATCTTTTTTTCTCATTGTTTTATACCACAGAAAGTTCGCTTGCCGCAGTGATTTCACTGTTCGGGTTCGTGGTTATAAAGACATTATAGAAAAGTGACGTAATGCTTGAAAAAACACATTAAAACATAATACCTGCCACCACAATACAGAAAAACACTGATCAAAGGATTAGATTGACTTTTTAAATGGAGATGAACTGAAATCTTACTCTAATATGGCAAATAAAATCGATAAAGATTAGAAATGGGGTCAATCTACCAATAAAAATGCACCGGTCTTATTGTAAACCATATGTGGTTAAACCAACACTGCAGTTAAGGCGCATTGGCACAAAGCTCAATCCCAAACTCAAAATGGCACATGTCGGGGGAGGGAGGAGCAAAACAAACATTCTGCAGCCGATAAAAGAAGCACAAAGGTGAAAGGAAACTTACATTAGCTATTTGGCAGAAATGCACCTGTTTACTCTGTGAGGTTCAAGACATGGTTTAACAAGTACCCCTTTTTCCCCCCCAACATAGTTCCTCTATGTAAAATACCCTCAACGTCCATCAGTGACACAAGGTTAATGATCAGTGTTCCCATGACTGTCCTGAATGTGGCAGTACTTGCTGGAGGAGCAGGAGTACTATCGGATCCTTGTGAACAAATTCAAAACAGATATTGATTCCTAAAGAAAGACAGAGAAAAAAAAAAGATATGATTATTTACAGAAATATAAGATTTAACATCAAAATAAACTAGAGAGGGCGGCACGGTGGCTTAGTGGTTGGCATGTTCTCCTCTCAGCACTAGGGATTGCCGGTTCGAATCCCAATCTGGGTGGAGTTTCCATGTCCTCCCCATGGGTTGCCTCCGGGTGCTCCGGTTTCCTTCCACAGTCCAAAAACATGGATCCAGCTCAATTGAATTCTCCTAATTGCCCCATATAGAGTGTGTTTGTGTGAGTGAGTGAATGAGTGAGTGTGTGCCCAGCGATAGATTGACACCCTGTCCTGGGTGTATCTGCCCAGCGCTCGAAACGTTAGATGGGCATGGGGAACCCCCCCGCGACCCTAGTAAAGGATAAAGCGGAAGATAATGGATGGATGGATGGATGGGGCAAATTGCCCCATATAGAGTGTGTTTGTGTGAGTGAGTGAGTGTGTGCAAAGCGATAGATTGGCAGCCTGTCCTGGGTGTATCTGCCCAGCGCCCGAAACGTTGGATGGGCATGGGGAACCCCCATGCCCATCCAACGTTTCGGGCGCAGGGCTGATACACTGGATAGATACGCAGATACGCGGAAGAAAATGGATGGATGGATGTGTTAGCCCATTTTAGTCTGCTTTATCTTCTATTAGGGTCGCAAATTGCCCCATATAGAGTGTGTTTCTGTGAGTGAGTGAGTGTGTGCCCAGCGATAGATTGGCACCCTGTCCTGGGTGTATCTGCCCAGTGCCCGAAACGTTGGATGGGCATGGGGAACCCCCCCGCGACCCTAGTAAAGGATAAAGCGGAAGATAATGGATGGATGGATGGATGTTTTAGCCCATTGTAGTCGTGCAGTGTAGTTAACTTGAGCTGCCCAACAGTTCATCATTACTGTTGTCTTTTTCAATGGAGACTGATCGAGACGTTAGGCAGGCCAGTTGAACACACTTAATGCCAACGAGGCCACACTTTCATAAAACTGGAATGATTCTGCTGAAATAGACATGGAGTTCCTGGGAAACGACATCGTTCTGATGGCAGCACATGTTTCTGCGAAATATCAGTAAAAGCCAATTCGCACCAATTATACCTTTATTGCAGATCAGCCATGTCCTGGTCATTGTAGTCTCATGCTGCCACAGATAATGTGGTTTACATGTAATAAAGAAACTGTCCAAAGTGTCTCCAAATAAGCAGGGATCTTTAGACATAAACATGGGCGCTGTAGAGAACTACTGTTTCTGCATTCTGCACTTTCACTTCTTTTAGTCTGAGATGCTGCAGTTCACTCAGTCCATGGCATTCGATTAACGATGGGGAGCTGTTTCCTGACATATTTTCAAAATGGATTTCTTCATTACGCCTTCACAGATTAGAATACCGCTCACCTTCGATAATAGACCAACGTGGACTGAATGGGCATCTGTGTTGCAGTGGGGTTATTAAAGTAGACATGTACAGGTTTATGTCTTTACAAAGCCCTTTGTGTTTGCAGACACAACATTATGGGCACGTCGATTTCAGTCTTTTACGTCCATAGTCATAAAAAAAAAAAACTCCCCAAAAAATTATATATTAAAAATACATATAAAAAAAAAATTATATATATATATATATATATATATATATATATATATATATATATATATATATATATATATATATATATATATATTTCATTCATTATCTTCCGCTTTATCCTCTATTAGGGTCGCGGGGGTTCCCCATGCCCATCCAGGGGAGAACGTTTCGGGCGCTGGGCAGATACACCCAGGACAGGGCGCCAATCTATCGCTGGACACTCACACACACACACACACACACACACACACACACACACACACTCTATATGGGGCAATTTGAGGAACACAATTGACTTGATCCATGTTTTTGGACTGTGGGAGGAAACTGGAGAACCCAGAGGAAACCCACGCGGACACGGGGAGAACATGGAAACTCCACCCAGATGGGGATTCGAATATATATATTTATAAATATATAATTATATATAATCCATGAATACTTCATTTAATAATTCCAAAAGGTCTGTCCATTTCCTTTCCCAGGATTTTCCCGGTTAAGCAGCTTCTAGGTGTGTATTTTCTTATTAAAGCTCTTAACCAATTACATTTCAGCATCATTTGTTGCCAGGGTCAAAAAATCAAATAATCTGACATAATCAAATAATTTTTTAGGGAATTTAAACTTGTGCCAGAAATACAACTCGACTTTCAGCATTGGATTCGATGGCAATAAAAAAAATTATGAAATCAGTAAAAAATATAATTTAAAAACCTCATGTAACTTTTAAGATAACAGGTTAATAAAGAACAATATTTGTTAAAAATTATTTCACTGTTCATTAGACATGCTGGGTCTGTGGACAGACAGACTGGTACAGCTGTCACCCAGGTCAGCATTAAAAGCTTAAACAAAAGAACCATCCGATATTTCCATCCATTCATTACCTTCCGCTTTATCCTTTATTAGGTTCGCGGGGGGGAGGGGGGGGGTTCCCCATGCCCATCCATGGGAGAACGTCTCGGGCGCTGGGCAGATACACCCAGGACAGGGCGCCAATCTATCGCTGGGCACACACTCACACAGACACACTCTATATGGGGCAATTTGGAGGATTCAATTGACTTGATCCATGTTTTTGGACTGTGGGAGGAAACTGGAGAACCCGGAGAAAACCCACGCAAACACGTGGAGAACATGGAAACTCCACCCAGATTGGGATTCCAACCGGGAATCCCTAGTGCTGAGAGGAGAACATGTTAATCACTAAGCCACCGTGCCCCATCCGATATTTTAATTAAATAAAATCCTGCAATGATTTGCTAGTGACCTGTGTCACACAATATTCGTCTGCGTAATCTAATTAAATGTGCTTAATTATCACAAGCGAAACGAAATAAAAAAATACGAGCTGCAGAAAGGTTTGCATGGTGCAGCAGTTAAAGATTCGAAGCCTTTATTGTGGAAACCCAGCAGCGAGTCTCAGCGATGATATCGGCCTTGTGCTTTGCAGCTCTGAGAGAGAGAATGCGAGAGAGAGTCTGACTGAAGGTCTCTCCTCTTAGTGACTCCCACTAGTCAACAGAATGGCACTGAATTCTTCCACACGGTGGTGCACCCTGTAGAACTCAGTGGCTAGTGAAAAAAAAAGGTTCAGCCAGTGAACAGGCTGTGCACCCAGCAGGGGTGCGAAATCCACCAGAGGGCTGACAATTACTAAATTTAAGACAAGAAAGGGAAAAAGAGCCCCCCTTGTGACCCTAGAAGAGGCTTTAGCGCAAGATAAGAAATGTATAACTAAGAAATCTTGCAATTAAAAAGACAATTAAATAATTATATTCATTCATTCATTCATTATCTCCCGCTTTATCCTCTATTGAGGTCACGGGGGGGAAGGGGGGGGGGTGTTCCCCATGCCCATCCAGGGGAGAACGTTTTGGGCGTTGGGTAGATAGACCCAGGACAGGGCGCCAATCTGTCGCTGGGCACACACTCACTCACACTCTATATGGGGCAGTTTGGAGAACTCAATCGACTTGATCCATGTTTTTGGACTGTGGGAGGAAACCGGAGAACCCGGAGGAAACCCACGCGGACACGGGGAGAACGTGGAAACTCCACCAGATGGGGATTCGAACCGGGAATCCCTAGTGCTGAGAGGAGAACATGCTAACCACTAAGCCATCGTATATAGTTATTATAATCCATATTATATTATAAGCCATATTATAATTATAATAATTAAAGGGGTAGCACGGTCACGTAGCAGTTAAGCACTCTTAAGCCTCTCAGTGCTGGGGATCCAGGTTCGAATCCCGATCTGTTCTCCCCGTGTCCTCATGGCTTTCATCCGGGTTCTCCGGTTTCCTCCCACAGTCCAAAAACATGGCTTCAAGGTGAGTCGGCTGCTGTAAATTACCCCTGTGTGGTTTGTGTGTCTGTGTGAGTGTGTGTCCAGCATCCGAAACGTTCTCCCCTGGATGGGGGAGGGAGACCCTAGTCCGTAGTATAGGATTACGTGGATGAGATGATGAGACTGTAGAAAACCGATAAAATCCCTAAAGTCATTTGTTCCTTCTGCGGTGAATCATTTCCCAACATAATTTATAATCTATATATATATATATATTATAAATTATGTTGGGAAATGATTCACCGCAGAAGGATATATATATGTATATATATATATATATATATATATATATATATATATATATATATATATATATATATATATATATATATATATATATATATATATATACACACACATTTATTTTCTTTCATTCATTCATTCATTATCTCCCGCTTTATCCTCTATTAGGGTCGCAGTGGGGTTCCCCATGCCCATCCAGGGGAGAACGTCTCGGGCGCTGGGCAGATAGACCCAGGACAGGGCGCCAATCCATCGCTGGGCACACACTCACTCACACAGACACACTCTATATGGGGCAATTTTTTGAGAATTCAAATTGACTTGATCCATGTTTTTGGACGGTGGGAGGAAACCGGAGAACCCGGAGGAAACCCACGCAGACACAGGGAGAACATGGAAACTCCATCCAGATGAGGATTCGAACCGGGAATCCCTAGCGCTGAGGGGCGAATGTGCTAACCACTAAGCCACCGTGCCGCCCTATATATATATATATATATTCTTTTTTTTTTTTTTGGACGTGTTTATTGTATTGTATTGTATTGTATTTGTCTGCCAGACTGCCAAAGACAATTTTCCATTTAATGTAAGTTTAATGGACAATAAAGTTTTATTCTATTCTATTCTAAACTGTTAATATGATGAGGGCTGAAAGGTACCTTAGTCGATCTGGTTTTGCTAAAGACATTCCAGAAGCGTAGTGTTTCATCCCCTGCTCCCGTGACTATGGCTTCACCGTCAGGTGACATGGCCTGCAAGAAATCACCAATGAAAAGGAATAGTGGGCATCGTAAGCAATTCAGTTAATAAAGTCCTAAACGTCGTCAACAACCATTTACGTGGCCGAACCCAAGCGATAAATATCCCATGGACAAGGCGTGATAAAGAAAGCCGATTGTAAAATCTTGTCTGGAAGGTACGGTTATTAATAAAACATGACTGGTGCATTATATATTCATGTGCACACCAACACTGCTTCCAGCACTCTGCATGACTCACTGGGGATTCGGGTGGATTGTTTTATGTAAACGGTTGCTGTTAAGTTTGTAGACTTTATAAAATGTAAACGCTGACATCTCAAACGATATAACGGCTGCTTACCAGGTAAAGCACTCTGTAGGAATGGCCGGTGAGTTTAGCCACTTGAGTCAGTGAAGGGTATTTCCACACCAGGATCTGATTCTGAGAATAGCCGTGTGTACTGACCTGTGGATACACAAAGAACCGAGACGGACAATTAGAATCTCGGGTTTCAGGAGCCAGGCTTTTCGATCTTTAGAAGAGGTAGCCCTCTGATAAACAGGCTAGAATAACAGTGTGAGGCATTAAGGGACTAATAAGGTAGAATAGTAAACTGCAGTGGATTTCTCGAAATAACTGGGAAGCTGCATTTTAAACGAGTCGCTGACAGGAGGCGAAGGAACCACGAAATAAGAAGTGGCACAACATGCTGGTATAAAATGGCGGCATGTGGGACTCAGCCACATGAGACTGACAATAGTTTATTCCATCCATCCATTATCTTCCGCTTTATACTCTATTAGGGTTGCGGGGGGGGGGGTTCCCCATGCCCAGGACACCAATCCATCACTGGATACACATTTACTCACACAGACACACTCTATATGGGGCGATTTGGAGAATTCAATTGACCTTGATCCATGTTTTTGGACTGTGGGAGGAACCTGCTAGGGATTCAGGTTCGAATCCCAAGCTGGGTGGAGTTTCCATGTTCTCCCCGTGTCCGCATGGGCTTTCTCCAGGTTCTCCGTTTTCCTCCCACAGTCCAAAAACATGGACATTGAAAAACATTGAATTCTCCAAATTGCCCCATATAGAGTGTTAGAGTGTGTCTGTGTGAGTGAGTGTGTGCCCAGTGATGGATTGGTGCCCTGTCCTGGGTCTATCTGCCCAGCACCCGAAACGTTCTCCCCTGGATGGGCCCAAAAAAAAAAACGTTTTTTTCTGTTATGTCATTCATTCATTCATTATCTTCCACTTCATCCTCTACTAGGGTAGCGGGGGGGGGGGGGGTTCTCCAGGTTCTCCCCATCCAATTAAGTAGAGCTTTCAGTTGACCTTAAATCCATGTTTATAGACTGTGGAGAACGGGAGAACATGGAAACTCAGGTTGGGTTTTGAATCTGGAATCCCCAGCACTGAGAGGCATACGTGCTAACCACTAAGCCACCATGCCGCCCTTATGTCATTCATTCACTATCTCCCGCTTTATCCTCTATTAGGGTCGCGGGGGGTTCTCCATGCCCATCCAGGGGAGAACGTTTCGGGCGCTGGGCAGATAGACCCAGGACAGGGCGCCAATCCATCGCTGGGCACACACTCACTCACTCACACAGACACACTCTATATGGGGCAATTTGGAGAATTCAATTGACTTGATCCATATTTTTGGACTGTGGGAGGAAACCAGAGAACCCGGAGGAAACCCACGCAGACACGGGGAGAACATGGAAACTCCACCCAGATGGGGATTGGAACCGGGAATCCCTAGTGCTGAGAGGCGAACGTGCTAACCACTAAGCCACCGTGCCGTCCCCTTATGTCATGTCATTTTTAAAAAAAATGAAATCTTTGACAGATTTCCTCTTTACAAGAAGGAAAATGTGCTGACATGGGGTTTAATTAATTACGCTAAAGGAACTAATTAGTAAGCCATCACTGCAGTTCAGGTGTCAGCGAGGTTCCAAACCCACGCAAGCAGGGCAAAATCCGGCAGCAATCCGGTCCTTTTTGAGCTATTATGTTTGGGGCAAGGCGGCATGGTGGCTTAGTGGTTAGCACGTTCGCCTCTCAGCGCTAGGGATTCCCCGTTCGAATCCCCATCTGGGTGGAGTTTCCATGTTCTCCCCGTGTCTGCGTGGGTTTCCTCCGGGTTCTCCGGTTTCCTCCCACAGTCCAAAAACATGGATCAAGTCAATTGAATTCTTAAAATTGCCCCATATAGAGTGTGTCTGTGTGAGTGAGTGTGTGCCCAGCGATGGATTGGCGCCCTGTCCTGGGTCTATCTGCCCAGCGCCCGAGACGTTCTCCCCTGGATGGGCATGGGGAACCCCACCGCGACCCTAATAGAGGATAAAGCGGGAGATAATGAATGAATGAATGTTTGGGGCAGTCATGGACTTGTGGTTAAGGAACCAGCCTTGTGGCCTAATTCAAATCCCAGTCCCACCGAGTACCACTGTGTGCCTGAAGTGCCCTTGGGAAAGGCACCTAACCCCAATTGATCCCCAGGCGTGTGTAAGGCTCACTACAGCAGTGTGTATATATGTGTGTCTTCATCATGGATGGGTTAAATGAGGACAAATGACTTGTGTGCAAGTACTGTAGACAAAATATGACGTTGTGATGTCACTCTAAATTCATTTAAAATGCAGCTTATGAGACTTTATATAATTGTATCATGTCTCAAAGTGCATGCCATCAAAGATTCCGCAGGTCTAATAACAAGATGGAACTGAATCTGCAAAATCAATAAGTAATAAACAGATAAAAAAAACTTGACACTTAAGACAAGTGTCCCTTCTGGTCAGAAAGTGATGAACCAAAATGTATAAAGCCCCATTAACAACTAATCTGAAAGGATTATGACCCTCGTGATCTTATAATGATGTTAATTATGAGATCCGGTTATATATATATTCGAATCCCAATCTGGGTGGAGTTTCCATGTTCTCCCCGTGTCCGCGTGGGT
The DNA here is from genome assembly GCA_019802505.1 of Corydoras sp. C115. Lineage (NCBI taxonomy): Eukaryota > Metazoa > Chordata > Actinopteri > Siluriformes > Callichthyidae > Corydoras > Corydoras sp. C115. The sequence continues at coordinate 788,054 of JAFMOC010000205.1, forward strand.
TTCCTCCGGGTTCTCCGGTTTCCTCCCACAGTCCAAAAACATGGATCAAGGTCAATTGAGTTCCCCAAATTGCCCCATATAGAGTGTGTCTATGTGAGTGAGTGTGTGCCCAGCGATAGATTGGCGCCCTGTCCTGGGTGTATCTGCCCAGCGCCCGAAACATTCTCCCCTGGATGGGCATGAGGAACCCCCCCAGCAACCCTAGTAGAGGATAAAGTGGAAGATAACGGATGGATGGATGCATTTTTCACAGTGGACAGTTATATAATAATATTCATTCATTCATTCATTCATTCATTCATTATCTCCCGCTTTATCCTCTATTAGGGTCGCGGGGTTCCCCATGCCCATCCAGGGGAGAACGTCTCGGGCGCTGGGCAGATAGACCCAGGACAGGGTGCCAATCTATCACTGGGCACACATATATATATATATATATATATATATATATATATATATATATATATATATATATATATATATATATATTATTATTATATATATATATATAACAAGGCACGGTGGCTTAGTGGTTGGCATGTTCGCCTCTCAGCACTAGGGATTCCCGGTTCGAATCCCCATCTGGGTGGAGTTTTCACGTTCTCCCCGTGTCTGCGTGGGTTTCCTCCGGGTTCTCCGGTTTCCTCCCACAGTCCAAAAACATGGATCAAGTCAATTGAATTCTTAAAATTGCCCCATATAGAGTGTGTCTGTGTGAGTGAGTGTGTGCCCGGTGATGGATTGGCGCCCTGTCCTGGGTCTATCTGCCCAGCGCCCGAAAACGTTCTCCCCTGGATGGGCATGGGGAACCCCACCGCGACCCTAATAGAGGATAAAGCGGGAGATAATGAATGAATGAATGAATATATATATATATATATATATATAAAATAAAAACAGTCATTAAGGATAAAAAGTTTTCCAAAAATGCTTTTTAAATCCCCGTCCTCACTCAGACTCCCATGAGTACGTACCAGCTCATTGGTGTGTTTGGACCAGGCCAGGTTGCAGACCTGAGAGCCCGTGTCTGTGCACTGCAGTGGCTGTCCAGTCAGTGTGTTCCAGAAGCGGATGCAGCGGTCAGCGGTGCCGCCTCCGGATGCCAGCAGGCCGTGTTGATGAGGAGACCAGGAGATGGCCTTCACTGCCGCTAAGTGTTCGGTGTACTGCTGCATCGGCAAAACACTGGAGTGATTCCACACCAGCAACTGTACAAGACACGGTAGCAAAGAAAATACGATTAGTACCAACATTAAAATGTCATCGCAAATTAAAATGGCTGCACGGTGGCTTAGTGGTTGGCATGTTCTCCCCTCAGTGCTAGGGATTCCAGGTTCGAATCCCAATCTGGGTGGAGTTTCCATGTTCTCCCCGTGTCCACGTGGGTTTCCTCCAGGTCCTCTGGTTTCCTCCCACAGATGAAAAACATGGATCAAGGTAAACTGAATGCTCTAAATTTCCCCAAATGGAGTGTGTCTGTGTGATAGACTGATTAGCGGGTGTATCTGCCCAGTGCCTGAAACGTTCTCCCCTGGATGGGCATCTTTAGCTTATTACCCCACCCAACAACTTATTAAGACCAACTATACACCGTTACATGAATTTAATTATCCAAGCAGCTTATTCTATAAAAGCAGTGAACTGTATAACATTTCCATCCATTATCTTCCACTTTATCCTATATTAGGGTCGCCGGGGGGGGTTCCCCATGCCCACCGTTTTGGGAGAACGTTTCGGGCGCTGTGCAGATACACCCAGGACAGGGTGCCAATCCATCACTGGGCACACACTCACTCACACACACACACTCTATATGGGGCAATTTGGAGAACTCAATTGACTTGATCCATGTTTTTGGACTGTGGGAGGAAACCGGAGAACCCGGAGGAAACCCACGCGGACACGGGGAGAACATGGAAACTCCACCCAGATGGGGATTCGAACCGGGAATCCCTAGTGGTGAGAGGAGAACATGCTAACCACTAATCCACCGTGTCGCCTGTATAAGATTTAATTATATTTATTCAAACCATAAGAAAAAATATGACGCCTAATTCATGACTGTGGCATGATTGTTGCTGCCAGAAGACTGTTTTGAGAACAGGTGATTTTAAGCTACAATCAGACCAACGCAATCAATTTAAAACCGAGATGTGAAACGAAAGCAACCGCCAAAGGTTTAATTTTACATCCTGATGAATCTGTGTCTTAACCAACACGTTCGCAAACGCCCATCACACGGCTATTCGGTTACACTGCGCTCGTGCGTGTCGGCTGCGGGTTGTCTGTTCTGCAGCTGGTTGCTTAGATACAGAAAATACAACGAACGAGGAATGAATCGGGGAAGGACACGTCGAAGGAGATCCCACTCGAAGCGTTACAGAGTGGATCATCAGCATGCACCGAGACAAAAGTCAGGAATGTGGTATAAACCGTGTACAGAACAAAACAAACATGCAACAGTTGAAGGAGGCGTTTAAACTTTAAAAAGTAGCACTCATTTCTTATTAAGTTAATTCTCTAAATGTGAATGCGTTTCTATTATTGGTGGCCAAATGCAGGATAAATTCTCTCTGATATGAAAAAAAAAAGGCGACCCCACCGCGACCCTAATAGAGGATAAAGCGGGAGATAATGAATAAATGAATGAATAAAAAATAAAAAAAAAACAAGAAAACATGTAGACTACAATGTTACCCCAGTATAATTCATTCATTCATTCATTCATTCATTATCTCCCGCTTTATCCTCTATTAGGGTCGCGGTGGGGTTCCCCATGCCCATCCAGGGGAGAACGTTTCGGGCGCTGGGCATATAGAACCAGGACAGGGCGCCAATCCATCACTGGGCACACACTCACTCACACAGACACAGTGGGTAGAGAGCATCCAATGGATTTAGAATTGGACATCCTAAAACCTCTTGTAGGTGTAATGTGTATGTGTCCCATGTGTGGGCGTCCCAATAATTTTGTGTATATATTGTAGATAAATGTGTTTTATTCTCACATGGAGAAAAAAAACAATCCAAATTTGGAAGCATGGAGGACCTTAAACTATTTGCATACGTGTTATTGTTTGTGATATGAACCATTGTTAAATCAGAAGGTACATTTGTGAAACTGTATTGTATTATGCAGAACACGCTACCTTGTTGTCGTTGCCACCTGAGGCGAGGAGCTGGTGGTCGGTGCTCCATTTGAGGCCACACACTTCTTGTCGATGGCCCTGCAGTTTGCGCTCCGACTGTTGCGGAGGAGCCCGGATATCACGCTGCAGAATCAGACGATCCCTGCTGCCTGAAGACAGCTGGTCCACATTCCACGCTAATGCACCTGTGAAAGCGGCACAGAGTTAGAGGCCATGAAAGGCTTCACAGCTCATCTCCACTGCATTTTAAAACATTTTACATGAGGTACATTCCCATATACAGGCTATATATATATATATATATATATATGTACTGTCCTATTCAACCCTGCAGATGCTTATAGAGTGTCTTCTGCCGCAATACTGATAAAATACGATAATCCTTTATATGTCCCACAATTGGAAAATTCACATTCCCTGCAACATATGTGTGCAGCAACTAAAAGTTTTATATAACCTTTAAACCACCACAGTTAGTCTACCACAAAATCTACCACAAGAAAGAAACCTCTACATTTTGTGTAAGGTTATAGTTTATTTGCTGAAACATATTGTGGAAAAATGGTGCCTGGAGTAATTTATGATTAAAATTTAATTATTCATTCATTCATTATCTCCCGCTTTTATCCTCTATTAGGGTCGCGGTGGGGTTCCCCATGCCCATCCAGGGGAGAACGTCTCGGGCGCTGGGCAGATACACCCAGGACAGGGCGCCAATCCATCACTGGGCACACACTCACTCACTCACACAGACACACTCTATATGGGGCAATTTTTGGGAATTTAATTGACTTGATCCATGTTTTTGGACTGTGGGAGGAAACCGGAGAACCCGGAGGAAACCCACGCAGACACGGGGAGAACATGGAAACTCCACCCAGATGGGGATTCGAACCGGGAATCCCTAGCGCTGAGAGGCGAACGTGCTAACCACTAAGCCACCGTGCCGCCGGAATAAAATTTAATGAATATAATATATTAATATTAATATAATAATATAATTAATATAATGTTTTGGTAAAAAGAAACTGTTGATAAGGATTTGAAAAAAAGGTCATATTTTAATAAGTTATAAGTTATATTTTAAGTCATTAAGTGACGAATATTTTTCAAAAAGTGCAAATAAAACGTCTAATTTGAGCTGCTGAACAAATTCATGAATATGACTACACACAAAGACAGAGTGAATAAAACTTTAAAACAATAATTTACTATTTTTTAAATCCTAATTTGGGATTAGAGTGACTCTAAAGGTTTGTGTTGCGGTTCTCCAAGAGACTTACATGGAGTTTTATCTTAAAAGATTTATCTGTAACTGATGGAACTGAACATGACATCGTTGTTCCAGTTGAGTTCACTGTTCCTTCACTTTCCTCAGGCTCTTTTTTAGTTACACCTTTTTAGGCAATCTTTTATATTTTTTACATATATTTTTAATATTACAAAATTTAAACCGGCAGCACGGTGGCTTAGTGGTTAGCACGTTCGCCTCTCAGCGCTAGGGATTCCATGTTCTCCCCGTGTCTGCGTGGGTTTCCTCCGGGTTCTCCGGTTTCCTCCCACAGTCCAAAACATGGATCAAGTCGATTGAATTCTCAAAATTGCCCCATATAAAGTGTGTGTGTGTGAGTGAGTGTGTGCCCAGTGATAGATTGGCACCCTGTCCTGGGTCTATCTGCCCAGTGCCCGAGATGTTCTCACCTGGATGGGCATGGGGAACCCCACCGCGACCCTAATAGAGGATAAAGCGGGAGATAATGAATGAATGAATGAAAATATAAACCTATTTTGTTTTTAAACCTCAGAGCAGATATTATTTGGCATTTTCTCAGCGCTGTAGTTACACTAATATAATTGGTGTAGAGGTGGTGGTGTATTTGTGTGTGCACAGCATGCATTAATATGGTAAATAGAACTAGATAATAAGTGAAACCAAGGAAATGAACCTAATAAAATGACCAGAGTTCATCTATGTGAAGACTGAAGATCAGGAAATCAATGCCATTAAGCAGGACACACAGGCATTCTTACAAAAGTATTTGGGACACAGATGATCTAGGTTCCATGTGTGCTGAGAACGTGATCAATAATCTGACTGAGTGAGTGGGAAATGAGGAGACAGTTGAAATGCTACTCACACAAAGACACACTCACATACACTCTCACACACACACACACACACACACACACACACTTCCAACTAAAATAAATAAATCCGGGATGTTCAGAAGAACCTTCAGATTCTTAAAAGGTTCAAAAGAATCGATTCAGTGAAATGAATCAAAATGCACCTTAAACTCCATCAAATATTAAATTGCTTATGAGGGGTGTGTGCACTTTTACTTGGTGCTTACCCCATGTGGATTGGGGTGGTGCTACTCAGCTAATATTGTCTTTTAATAACACTGGCACAATTCATACGGATCCTAAACGATCACAAAATTTATAAACCATTATTCATTCATTCATTCATTATCTCCCGCTTTATCCTCTATTAGGGTCGCGGTGGGGTTCCCCATGCCCATCCATGGGAGAACATCTCAGGCGCTGGGCAGATACACCCAGGACAGGGCGCCAATCCATCACTGAGCACACACTCACTCACACAGACACACTCTATATGGGGCAAATTTTTAGCATTCAATTGACTTGATCCATGTTTTTGGACTGTGGGAGGAAACCCGAGAACCCGGAGGAAACCCACGCAGACACGGGGAGAACATGGAAACTCCACCCAGATGGGGATTCGAACCGGGAATCCCTAGTGCTGAGAGGAGAACGTGCTAACCACTAAGCCACCGTGCCGCCTAAACCATTATTTTAAAACCAATTCTGTAACATACTGAAAGTAAATGTGAAGATTGAGGAAAGTATTCATTCATTCATTCATTATCTTCCGCTTTATCCTCTATTAGGGTCGCGGTGGGGTTCCCCATGCCCATCCAGGGGAGAACATCTCGGGCGCTGGGCAGATACACCCAGAACAGGGCGCCAATCCATCGCTGGGCACACACTCACTCACACAGACACACTCTATATGGGGCAAATTTGAGCATTCAATTGACTTGATCCATGTTTTCGGACTGTGGGAGGAAACCGGAGAACCCGGAGGAAACCCACGCAGACACGGGGAGAACATGGAAACTCCACCCAGATGGGGATTCGAACCGGGAATCCCTAGCGCTGAGAGGAGAACGTGCTAACCACTAAGCCACCGTGCCGCCGAGGCAAATATTTAGACCCAATTATCAGTACCCACATATGATGATGACATCAAAATATCTAGTTTAATCCTTATATATGTTACATAACCAACTCTTTATAGCAGAAGGTCAAGCAGAAGACCAGCCGCAGCGTTAGAAAACATTCTGCACTCACCCACTCTGGCTGTGTGGCCCTCTAACATAGAGAGCTTCTTCCCTGCAGCTGCATCCCATATCTGCACATAGCCCTTATGAGTGCCTACAGCCACCAGGTTGCCCTACAAAGAAAACAAGCCGGTTCATGAAATGATCACAGATCATTACAATTCCCTCTGTCCATGACCCCGGATTAGAATCGTGCATACCCTCTCTGACCAGCCCACTGACGTAACAGAGTCGCCTTCGACTGACAGGTCACACAACCGCGTCACCTGCAAAGACATCACAAGAACATCTTAGCTCAAATCTCCACCAAACCCCTACATTCCACATCTCACCCTCACATCCACATCCACATCCACATACCTGACTAGTGCACGCGCTCCACAGATACACGCACGTGCCGAGTCCCACACTGAGGACGTTCAACGAGGACCAATCCACCAAGTTCAGATAAAAGTCGTCCTGCAGTTCTGGGGCATCCAGGACCTTAAATGGAATTTTGGAGATCTTCCGCATGGGCTTCCGAGGAGAGCGCAACAACTTCTGACTGCATGAGGGTCATAAGAAACAAAACAGTTCAATCAAACAGAAACGGAAAGAGAAACGGAGAGCTTCTTCAGACTGGACCATGATCATCTGTCAGTTTATTTGTTGATAAATACAACCTGCTAAAATTATTCACCCCTTGTGTTTAAATAATGACATGAATAATCATAAACCATTTTAAATAAATAAATAAATAAATAAAGTGTCATTTATTGGACGCTTTTATCCAAAGCGACTTACAAGGTGAGCACAGGGTTAATCACAACATCCCTGGAGCAATGAGGGTTAAGGGTCTTGCTCAAGGACCCACACTGGTAACTTCAGTGGACCTGGGATTTGAACCCCCAACCTTCAGATTGATAGCCCAACACCCTGACCACTGAGCTAACCTGCATAATTAACCTATTAATTATGACGGGCAGTACGGCGGTGTAGTGGTTAGTATGTTCGCCTCTCGGCGCTGGGGATCCAGGTCTGAATCCCATTCCGGGTGAAGTTTCCATGTTCTCCCCATTGTTTGTGTGGGTTTCTTCCAGGTTTTGGTTTCCTCCCACAGTCCAAAAACATGGATTCAAGGTAAATTAAATGTTTTAATTTACATAGTGTGTGTGTGTGAGTGTGTGCCCAGTGATAGATTGGCGTCCTGTCCTGGGTGTATCTGCCCAGTGCCCGAGACGTTCTCCCCTGGATGGGCATGGGGAACCCAATTTGTGTGTGTATGTGTGTGTAAAAATTCACTATTCACTAAGACGATTATAGGTTTTGTTGGAACGATTATCATTGGAACGATTATTCATTCATTCATTCATTCATTCATTATCTCCCGCTTTATCCTCTATTAGGGTCGCGGTGGGGTTCCCCATGCCCATCCAGGGGAGAACATCTCGGGCGCTGGGCAGATACACCCAGGACAGGGCGCCAATCCATCGCTGGGCACACACTCACTCACACAGACACACTCTATATGGGGCAATTTTGAGAATTCAATTGACTTGATCCATGTTTTTGGACTGTGGGAGGAAACCGGAGAATCCGGAGGAAACCCACGCAGACACGGGGAGAACATGGAAACTCCACCCAGATGGGGATTCGAACCTCAGAGGCGAACGTGCTAACCACTAAGCCACCGTGCCGCCCATTGGAACGATTATTCTGATCTAATTACATGACAGGTCACAAAGAAGGTAAGAATGTTACCTGTTGCTGCTGACGGGTGATAACGAGTAAGGTGAGACACTGTTGCCATCATCTGGGAGTGTGCGTTTGGCGGTTAGAGAATACTACAATAACAGAGAACATTTTATTACACACAGACAAATAACAATATAGTCAAAGCATGATAGCAATATACAGTATATATTGTGTGGAGATGTACAGCTTAAAACATGGTGACCATTAAACAGAACAGATTTTCAGATCTAAATAAAAAACAGTGACACTAAATGATTCAATCAGGATGCAGAACCATATGTTCACCATTTTCCTAAACAACAGCAGCATATCGGTCAAAATGATCTGTAAACAGCTGCATAAGAAAAATTTCCAACAATCCAATGTCTTACATCCTTTACACAAACCCTTATACATTCATACATACACACACACACACACACACACGTTACTTTACTCCCATTCATTTCATAGACTTGTTAGAGCAACAACCCCCATCTAACCAAAAGCAAAATCCAAACTATAAATACACAACAGGATTTCACTGTAAAAGGGATTTTGGTTTCCACCATTTTATATATACACCTTTACGTACACACACATACCCATACCCATGCATGCGCGCACACACACACGCACTTACACATGTGCACACAGACACACACAAACTCAATATCAGGCAATCAAACTCAGAAGTTCTAAAGGCCAAAGCCTAAAACCTTAAAATATAATCTTAAAATTATTATTCATTCATTATCTCCCGCTTTATCCTCTATTAGGGTCGCGGTGGGGTTCTCCATGCCCATCCAGGGGAGAACGTCTCGGGCGCTGGGCAGATAGACCCAGGACAGGGCGTCAATCCATCGCTGGGCACACACTCACTCACACAGACACACTCTATATGGGGCAATTTGGAGAATTTAATTGACTTGATCCATGTTTTTGGACTGTGGGAGGAAACCGGAGAATCCGGAGGAAACCCACGCAGACACGGGGAGAACATGGAAACTCCACCCAGATGGGGATTCGAACCGGGAATCCCTAGTGCTGAGAGGCGAACGTGCTAACCACTAAGCCACCGTGCCGCCCCCATATTATTATTATTATTATTATTATGTGTATGTGAAAAAGAAAAACAGGTAAATAAACAAATAAAATGATATATATATATAATATAGATTATAGATTTTATATATATATATATATATATATATATATATATATATATATATATATATATATATATATATATAAACCTGTTTTCACATACACCTATGTACACATGAACACACACAGTCATTAACTGAAACAGAGGGGCCTTCAGATTCTCCTCAGTTGTATGTTTATAGTTTATAGTTAAGTCATGAACTGCAAGTCACATTAAATAATAAACTAACAATATAAATAATAAAATCATCAATACAAAACGCTTTAAAAAAGCAAAGGAAGCCTTTCAACAGCTGGGCACAATGCAACCTACACTTACACCACACACTCCCAAGGCCATACGGAGGCTGTCTGCGCTACAACTCATTTGCAGCATTCTTTTTGCTGAAGGTGTATAGAGCGGGCGGCTCTCCTGAGTGCGTGTAGGAGGAGAGCGTGTGTGTGTGTGTGCGTGTGTGTGTGTGAGAGAGTGACTGCAAGCGTAGCCGAAGCTCTCATGGCCACTCACGCTGAACAAACTCGTCTTCTCCGGTGTGGAGGGCTGCAGACGCCTGTCTTCCGTTTGAGGGTCCTGTACCTTCTCGATGCACGCCCCCAGTAACTCGTTCTTCAGCAGCGCACTGTACGCCAGACCGTCTGCTGCCAGCAAGAGAGAGAATCGCATTAGGAATCTGAATGCACATCAAGCGCTGGATCGACGGCCCAAATTACCATTCTCTTCCAGCTGATTTCACCAACGCAGCCTGAGCTAATTGCATGTACATTTTTACTGACATGACGCAGAACATCCCCAACTGACCCAAAATGTTGTGCGTGAACGAGGAACCATCCATTTTTTTTCGATGAAATAAAAAATGGAAATGTATTCAAAGGCAATAAAGGCATTCATGTCACTCCTACAAACATGTGTAAAAGTAGGCGTTTAAAGAGTCTTTTTACTTTCATATCTTGAGGCACACAAGAGGAATATTTACATATAAATAAAAGATTTTGTAGAACTAACAAGATTGTCTGTGTAAATAAAGTAAAAATTCCTGTTAATCTGTTAATAAATCGCTATCGTTAGTGAAAAATGCTTCCATAGATTGGATGGGGGGGGGGTTCCCCATGGCCATCCAGGGGAGAACGTTTCGGGCGCTGGGCAGATACACCCAGGACAGGGCGCCAATCTATCACTGGGCACACACCCTCACACACACACACTCTATATGGGGCAATTTGGCCAATTCAATTGACGTTGAGAAAACCTGGAGGAAACCCTCGCGGACACAGGGGGAAGGTGGAAACTCCTCCCAGATTGGGATTTGTACTGGGAATCCCGAGCGCTGAGAGACGTGCTAACCACTAAGGCACCGCACCGCTCCAAAAATTCATCCAACTGTGGATTTTCTTAAAAAGACTTTCATTCATTCATTCATTATCTCCCGCTTTATCCTCTATTAGGGTCGCGGTGGGGTTCCTCATGCCCATCCAGGGGAGAACATCTCGGGCGCTGGGCAGATAGACCCAGGACAGGGCGCTAATCCATCGCTGGGCACACACTCACTCACACAGACACACTCTATATGGGGCAATTTTTGAGAATTCCATTCACTTGATCCATGTTTTTGGACTGTGGGAGGAAACCAGAAAACCCGGAGGAAACCCACGCAGACAAGGGGAGAACATGGAAACTCCACCCAGATGGGGATTCGAACCGGGAATCCCTAGCGCTGAGAGGCGAACGTGCTAACCACTAAGCCACCGTGCCGCCCTTAAAAAGACTTATTATTCTAATTACTAATTACTTTTTTTGTTTGTTTCAATTGTTAAGTTACTGGGTGGAGTTTCCGTGTTCTCCCCGTGTCCACGTGGGTTTCCTCCAGCTTCTCCGGTTTCCTCCCACAGTCCAAAATCATGGATTCAAAGTCAATTAAATGCTAAAAAAGCAAAAGGAGGCGTGTCCAAACTTTTGACTGTTACTGTACATAGAGTTACTTAAACTGTTATGCACATGACCACTGACCACTATGTTTTTGTATTTGTTGTTTTGACCGCTTTATTTTTTGTATTTTGCTTTAAAAACAAGTCAGTGTCCTTAATTCAACACGTTTATTTAAAAAAAAAAAAAAAAAAAAAAAAAAGAAAAAAAAAAAAAACAGATTATGTTACTCATCCCTCCTGTTTAAATTTACAGTCCATATGGAACATGCTGTGTGCAATACATTCTTTAATGACTATCCATAAATAGATAAGGATGTTTTTTTAAAGATCGAAGTGGTAAAGCATCTCGGAGTTGAATGGAGAGCGAAAACAAAAGCGAAAGAAAGTAATACAAATCAAAGACCTGCGAGGGCCCAGCGCGACTCGAAATGACACGAGAAAAACAGGGAAAGGAGGAAGAGGAGACAGTCCAACAAACAGAAGGACAGGAAGGGGTGAATGAGTTTACTGGAAACAAACTAGATCCCAGTTGCTATAGTTACCATGGTGCCATATGGGAGGCCTTATCTGAATATTTTGAAATGAGAACATGTTGGAATTAAACAGGCAGTTCGATGTTGTTATAGATCCACACACACACACACACACACACACACGACTCACAAGTACACTATAATGCCATACTGGCTTGTAGATTTCTATAGCAAAGACAAACAGGAGAATTACCAAGAACACCTCACACCAGCTGGGGCTAAACCATAAGCCCTGCTCAACCCAACATCTGCCTGATTACTACATGAGAAACAGGATGCAGGCAATTAGATATGGGGGGGGGGGAACTCACACATGGCACTTGACACCTACCTTTGTTATTGTCAGATGTGCCATCTTTGGTCTTCCTGTTCAGACTGTGCAACTTTTCGTTCTCCTACGAGTTAAAACATTGGACAAAAGACATTTTATTGACTTATGTGTTATATTTAAATTCTGAATCACAGTTATAATTACAACAGCCCTTTAAAAACGTTACTTATATATATATGCGAGTGTGATGACATACGTTGATGCGATGGAAGTTGACGCTCCAGTTTGCCCCAGCACGCGACGGAATGAACCGATCTCCGTGTTTACTTGGTGACGACAGAGGAGAGTTGGTGGGCATCAGTCCGTGCATCACCTCGGTGAATCTCTGCAGATAAATTCAATTCAATTCATTTAGAAAGCACATTTTACAATAGCCACATGTTTATATACATATATATAAGACATAAAATACTAACTAAATTAATACTATGCAATAACAGGTTAAAATGAGTTAGAATTACAAAGGAACCGAGACAAATCTGTAAAAAAGTAAGATCAGCCATAACCATAAAACCAGATAGAACACTAATGAACTGATCAGAGTATTAATATTTAATCATATATTAATATTTTTAAATATAAAGACCTTCTGTCGATTATTATATTTTTCTTGGGGTAGCTCAGTGGTTACGAAGTGGGCTTTCAATCTGAAGGTTGTGGGTTCAAATCCCAGGTCCATTAAAAGTTAATGATATAAGTGCTTGAATAAGCCCCTTAACCCTCGTTGCTCCAGGGGTGCTGTATTCACCCTGTTAATACCCTGTGTTCTGACCCCAACCATCAATTTGGGATACTTGGATAAAAGCATTGGCTATATGACACAACGTTTAAGGCCGAACATAATTTTAATACAGTTCCCTGCACAATTATAGGAACCCAGCTTCAGTTTACCAGTTTATATACTAACCTTATTTATGATCATGAGCAATGGGTAGTGATTAAAACAGTAGTTATGCATACAGGATGCAAAAATTAAAGTCCTAACAGGCTTTTCAGGCTTACTATCCAGTAAAGTAATTAATCAGTGCACCTCCAGCAACCGCTGGAGCTGTGAAGGGTCATCGATCAGAACTTATGACCTGGGAAAGACTCATTACCCACTACAAAGATTAGAACTTACAAAGCTCACAAAACTCTGGATGCTGGCACCTGAGGGTAGATGACGGAAACGAACTTCTAGTCAGGTGTTTTTCCAGAGTTTAGATCGTGACATTCACTACTTTTAAATATCTTTGTTTGTTGTTGCTTACAGGAAACCTACAACTGTCACTAAATATATAGAATTCTTTTTAAACGCAGTAGGGGTGAGCTGCAATATTCGCTGATTCGACGATTCAATTCGGAGAACCGTAGTCGACTATGAACCTCATAGTCGAATGTACCATTTTGACCACATGGGGGCGCCCATGGCTGCTGCTAAGCATTAGTTTTTACATGAAATGTCTTTGTTTTCGTTATATATATAGCCTTTTGTCAAATAAAATCATTCTAATTTCTGTTAATATTTTTTTAATGATGTGTGCGCTTTAACAATATAAAATATATAACAAAATATTTTTTTTTTAATATTTTTTAAAAACCACGCTTATAGCGCCATCTTGTGGTGAAATTTTAACTGATTCGACTATCAGTCGACTATAGGGAAAATCTGACGAATCAGATTCGACTATGAAAATCCTTAGTTGAAGACACCCCTAAAATGCAGACTTACAACAGGACTGATGTTGTCGTTCTGGATATTGATCTGTCGAAGCAGCCGCCTCTCATACTCCTGATCCATGGCTGCATGGAAACAAACAAACAAAAATAAACAACTTTACTTTATTGAAGCAGGTTATCATTGCAAAACCATCCCCTGTCCTGGTAAGACCCTACACCTTGTACCTTGTGATAGACCCTTCTTTGTGATAGAATGAGAAATGCAGGCCAAACCAGCACTTCTCCTACCTTTACTTTGGGTTTAAGTCCACTGGAGTACCACTGGATTTTGGAGGAAGTGTCATACAACCTTAAGGCAAAGGTGTACCACATAGTCTAGATATGGGGTTTATCAGTGTCAGTGTTTCAAAAGGGATGATAATTCTACACAGACTGTTATTGTACGCAGATTATTAGGGTTTTCAAATTATTATTTGACCCTAGTATAAATAGGATTAAGATAAAGAAAATAGCTAGGATATATATGTACAGATAAATTTCATTTTTAAACCTTATGCAGCATCACAAATTACAGACAAGAGGAACGGCAGGATTGCAATAACATGGTTTAAATTGGACTTTAAACCTCACACATACATATAAAAATAATTACTCCATGGAACTGTGTGCAGACTTCAGAATGTACCTTTTACTATAACTGTACAACTCTGTAAAAGTTTGATAATCACAGGCTACTTCTGGGCAAAAAATTATGTTAAATACAAATAATACAAAGACAAGTGTCAGTAACACAAGAGCACGAGGTACACAGACTGAATAAAGACTGTAACTGCGTGCCAGAATTATAGATAGTGCAACGTTGTACAACAACAAATATTCATTCATTCATTCATTATCTTCCGCTTTATCCTCTATTAGGGTCGCGGTGGGGTTCCCCATGCCCATCCAGGGGAGAACGTCTCGGGCGCTGGGCAGATAAACCCAGGACAGGGCGCCAATCCATCGCTGGGCACTCATTCACTCACACAGACACACTCTATATGGGGCAATTTGGAGAATTCAATTGACTTGATCCATGTTTTTGGACTGTGGGAGGAAACCGGAGAACCCGGAGGAAACCCACGCAGACACAGGGAGAACATGGAAACTCCACCCAGATGGGGATTCGAACCGGGAATCCCTAGCGCTGAGAGGCGAACGTGCTAACAACTAAGCCACCGTGCCGCCCTAACAACAAATATATTTTTATATTTATATTTATATTACAGTTGGTGTTTTTTGTGTCTGACCTGACTGGATATCAATATGATATGCAGAGTAATCACCCACAAACCTCAACAGAACCTATCAGTTATTATTAACTGTTCTACACAGGAATTATTTTAAATTCAATAATTTGCACTTGGTTTTATGTAAATAATGTTTCAAACTGATAAGTGGTTAAGGAATCAGCCTCACGACCTGAAAGTCCCAGATTCGATTCCCGTTCCAACAAAGTACTATGGCAGAACTGCCCTTGGGCCCAAAGGGCTGCTCACAGCTCCGGGCATGTACGCTCACTTCAGTCAGTTTGTGTACATGTGTGTTTCACTGCATGAATGGGTTTAATGTGGAGGACCAATTCCATTATGTGTAAGTACAATGAATCACTATCACATATTAAAAAAAGATTTTTGAATCACCATTTTTTTTCTCATTTTTTTGGATTCTCTGTATTTGAACCTGGACATAAAACCATTTCAACCAGCTCCATCTCCATCAGCAGAGACCTGCAGCTTCTACGTTAAAGCTTTAGTATTATTCCTTATTAGGACTAATTAGTATTAGTATTATTCATTCATTCATTCATTCAGTATCTCCCGCTTTATCCTCTATTAGGGTCGCGGTGGGGTTCCCCATGCCCATCCAGGGGAGAACGTTCCGGGCGCTGGGCAGATACACCCAGGACAGGGCGCCAATCCATCGCTGGGCACACACTCACTCACACAGACACACTCTATATGGGGCAATTTGGAGAGTTCAGTTGACTTGATCCATGTTTTTGGACTGTGGGAGGAAACCCACAATAGCCACCAGAAACCGGACAACCCGGAGGAAACCCACGCAGACACGGGGAGAACATGGAAACTCCACCCAGATGGGGATTCGAACCGGGAATCCCTAGCGCTGAGAGGCGAACGTGCTAACCACTAAGCCACCGTGCCGTATTAGTAGTTTTATATATAATATAATATTAGTCCTATTAGTATTAGTAGAAGTAATGTTATGGTCAGTCCGAAGCCACAACAGGACTTCTACATTATGCAGTTAATACTAGTACTTTTGCCCGAGTGTGCTTTTACACAAAACCTTTACTTGTTATGGAGGGTTAAATGTGGTTATGGAGGGTTAAAAATCACTTTATCACATACTAAAAACTGATTTGTGTATCACAATATTTTTTGTTTCCCCTCTTATTCATTATCATCATCATCTCAAAACCTCTCAGACTTTTCTGGAGTCTCTATAAAACTGGAGAAGACTGTATTTCCGTGTCCAAACCTAAACCTGAAACAGTTTGAACCAGTTTCATCTTCAGCAGGAGTAACCTGCTGCTTCCATACGAACGCTTCAGTATAATCAACTTATGTCACATTTGAAAGAAACTTTTAATTCCTCGACTACATTTTTCATTTAATTCAAGTAACCCAAAACAGCACTTTCAATACCTTGACAAAATTTTTCATTTAATACAAGTACCTGAGTATACTTTTACACAGTGTAATAATATTAAATATATTATTACATGTGTAATAATATTACAGATAATATTATTTCCATTGTCCAAACCTAAACATGAGCCAGCTCCACCTCCAGCAGCAGCAGTGACCTGCTGCTTCCATACGAACGCTTCAGTATAATCATCTAATGTCACATTTGTAAAAAACTTTTAATTCCTCCACTACATTTTTCATTTAATACAAATACCCGAGTATACTTTTACACAGAACCTTTACCTGTTATGGAGGTTTTACTGCAGTAAAGGATCTGAATATGTGGTAAAACATAATTCCAGGCGGCACGGTGGTTTAGTGGTTAGCACGTTCGCCTCTCAGCACTAGGGATTCCCGGTTCGAATCCCCATCTGGGTGGAGTTTCCATGTTCTCCCCGTGTCTGCGTGGGTTTCCTCCGGGTTCTCCGGTTTCCTCCCACAGTCATGGATCAAGTCGACTGAATTCTCAAAATTGCCCCATTTAGAGTGTGTTTGAGTGTGTTCCCAGCGATGTTATGTTATATGATGTTATGTTATGTTATATGATGTTATGTTATGTGATGTTATGTTATATGATGTTATGTTATATGTTGTTATGTTTTATGTTATATGATGTTATGTTATATGATGTTATGTTATATGATGTTATGTTATATGATGTTATGTTATGTTATATGTTATATGATGTTATGTTATATGTTATATGATGTTATGTTATATGTTGTTATGTTTTATGTTATATGATGTTATGTTATATGTTATATGATGTTATGTTATATGATGTTATGTTATGTTATATGTTATATGATGTTATGTTATATGTTATATGATGTTATGTTATATGTTGTTATGTTTTATGTTATATGATGTTATGTTATATGATGTTATGTTATATGTTATATGATGTTATGTTATATGTTATATGATGTTATGTTATATGTTGTTATGTTTTATGTTATATGATGTTATGTTTATGTTATATGATGTTATGTTATGTTATATGATGTTATGTTATGTTATATGTTATATGATGTTATGTTATGTGATGTTATGTTATATGATGTTATGTTATATGTTGTTATGTTTTATGTTATATGATGTTATGTTATATGATGTTATGTTATGTTATATGATGTTATGTTATATGTTATATGATGTTATGTTATATGTTGTTATGTTTTATGTTATATGATGTTATGTTATATGATGTTATGTTATGTTATATGTTATATGATGTTATGTTATATGTTATATGATGTTATGTTATATGTTGTTATGTTATGTTATATGTTATGTTATATGATGTTATGTTATATGTTGTTATGTTTTATGTTATATGATGTTATGTTATGTGATGTTATATGATGTTATGTTATATGATGTTATGTTATATGTTGTTATGTTTTATGTTATATAATGTTATGTTATATGATGTTATATGATGTTATGTTATGTGATGTTATATGATGATATGTTATATGATGTTATGTTATATGTTATATGATGTTATGTTATATGTTATATGATGTTATGTTATATGTTATATGATGTTATGTTATATGTTATATGATGTTATGTTATATGATGTTATGTTATGTTATATGTTATATGATGTTATGTTATATGTTATATGATGTTATGTTATATGTTATATGATGTTATGTTATATGATGTTATGTTATGTTATATGTTATATGATGTTATGTTATATGTTATATGATGTTATGTTATGTGATGTTATGTTATATGATGTTATGTTATATGTTGTTATGTTTTATGTTATATGATGTTATGTTATACAGATGTTATGTTATACAGATGTTGTAATGTTATGTTATGTTATACAGATGTTATGTTATATTATACAGATGTTGTTATGTTATGTTTTGTTATACAGATGTTATGTTATATGTTAATGGTTATGTTATATGTTAATGGTTATGTTATATGTTAATGGTTATGTTTATGTTTACAGATGTTATGTTATGTTTTATGTTATGCAGATGTTATGTTATACAGATGTTATGTTATACAGATGTAAATGTCAGGCTGTTGGTGGAGGCAGGTTCAACCCCCTCTGCAGACATACCGACACAGATGCTCTGCGGGAGTTCCACCTCACGATCAGACGTCTTGTTTGACTAAATCACTTGACAGTCTGAAGATTTTCCCCAGAATCACGAAGCAAACCGTAAAGACGTCTCCGAACGGCGCGGTTAATCTGACACAGCGCACAGATCCTCACAGCCTTCAACAGCTAACCGTCTTAGCCTTTAGCTTCGGCGACCCAGCCGTCAACAAAGTGGAACTCCGCGACAATCTGCGCTGTGAAACAGAAGCGTGGCAGCGCATTAAAGGTGAAGTCGTGCTCAGGAAAAGTGCCGAACTCGTGTGACAGACGGACCGCGCGCTGCAGCGACGGACTCCGCGTTTCACCGACCGCCCGGCCAATTGTTGTCTTACGGAGCGCGAGGGATTGTGGGTGAAACACGGCGCCTACGTCACCCTTTGATTTGTAAAATGCGATTGCGTTGCCCTGGTAACAACGATAACACCCACGTACGCAACTGTAATAACAATGCCGTTTATTTATATTTAAACTGTAATTTTAAATATAGACGCGTGGATAGATTGCAAAAGTACGAGGAGGCCTGTAATGAATAAAAAAAACTATAATAAAAAAAAAATGTGACTATACAGAAAGGAAGGAAGGATAGATCCGTGTGGGATTTCTCCGGGTTTTACAGTTTTCTCCCACACTCCAAAAACATGAATTTAAAAGGAATTCATTCATTCATTCATTACCTCTCGCTTTATCCTCTACTAGGGTCGCGGTGGGGTTCCCCATGCCCATCCAGGGGAGAACGTCTCGGGCGCAGGGCAAATAGACCCAGGACAGGGCGCCAATCCATCGCTGGGTACACACTCACTCACACAGACACACTCTATATGGGGCAATTTGGAGAATTCAATTCACCTTGATCCATGTTTTTGGACTGTGGGAGGAAACCGGAGAACCCGGAGGAAACCCATACGGACACGGGGAGAACATGGAAACTCCACCCAGATGGGGATTCGAACCGGGAATCCCTAGCGCTGAGAGGAGAACGTGCTAACCACTAAGCCACCGTGCCGCCCTAAAAGGAATTCGTTGCTCTAAAATATATGTTTATACATAGGGGCAAGGGGTGTGTGTGTGTGAAAATAAAGAGTAAAGGTGTGTGTGTGTGTGTGTGTGTGTGTGTGTGTGTGTGTGTGTAAAAATAAAGAGGAAAAGTGTGTGTGTGTGTGTGTGTGTGTGTGTACAGGGCTGCCCACCGCTCCTGAGCACGTGGGCTCACTTCACCAGTGTTTGTAAATGGGTGTGTTTCACTGCATGCATAAGTTAATTGTGGAGTACAAATTTCTCTGTGTGTAAGCACATTAGACAAAACAAAGTGGAAGATAATGAGATGAAATAATAACGAGTATATTACTGTATGTGTGTATTTAAAGCTTTTAAATCTCTGGAACATAAACTCATGTGTGTTGTTGATATTATTTATTCATTCAATCCA
>JAFMOC010001905.1:0-23248 GCA_019802505.1 Corydoras sp. C115
GACGGTGATTAGAGGATGTTAGCTAAAATCCTTCAGGTCATTCGACCCGTCTCTGGGTTCCAGAGGTAGAAATGTCAAATGACCCCTCTCTGGGACTTGTAGTATGTAGATGGTAGTTTAGTCTGTATATGTAGTAACTTGTATTGTGGAGCCCCCACCTGGTATAAATAAATTACAGCAACCAATGTGACACAGGGGCAGGTTAACGTTCAGTCTCCTCTGCAGATCTGTAGTGTGAATGTGGAACTTTTATTTATTTTATCTCTGTATTTACTTTTTTGTTATAATTAAAGGTTAAATTGAATTAGGCTGTAAAATTATGTATTGTATTTTACATGATAAAATATCAAAATAGTTTTTTTTATGTAATACTTATTTTCATTTGTTTTCATTTAATATAATGTTGCTTTTGTCATCTATAGAACCAAATCTCTTAAACTACTCACAGCGTCTGTAATATCTCACCCCTTCACACATTTTTGTTTCTTTTAATGTAGTACACATAAATGAATACATAAACCTAAACCAGTGTAAGAGCTTGTGCTCAATCACATGTCCATTGTGTCACCATTAGGGAGATATATATAGAGACTTTTTTAATAACACATTGAGAAATGATAGGACCTTTTAATTTTGATAACATTTCCTGTAATTTACTCACCATTTCCTGCCTTGTCATCAGTTACTTCCCACTCAGTTTCTATCTGTTGAAATCAGTTTCTACTTAAGTATTCCTGACCGTGAACGATGCTAGAAACAAAATCAAAAATTCATTGTTAAGTTAAATAATTGATAGAATAAGTTAAGTTGAAAGAGAAGGTAATAAATAGTTTAAAAGATCATTTTTATTTTACATGTATTTACAAGGATATACATGAGACTTCATGTGAAGCTGAACTTTATGTTTAAAAAAAAATCAAACTTTGTTTTGTTGCAGTTTTCACTCTGATATGTAATGCTGGATTCTTCAGTAAACAACGGTGAAATGTTAACTACAGTACAGACTCCTGGTTTTTTGTATCAGGGTTTAACTTGTTGGATAGCTTCAGACGCTACACTGCAGTGAAGACAACATAACATACAACATACTGTGTCAATTTACATGTACAACGTACTGTAAAAAAAGAAATCGCACCCTGAACATTGTGTTTTTGATGGTTACTGTACTGTGTCTATTGTGTGTAATGGATCCTCCATGGAGTTTACAGTACTCATTTCTGCATTGAGTTGTGATATCACTGCATTTTCTGCATTATTCATTATTCCTATGAAATGCAGAAATCTATAGTAAATGCCCAATACATATTTGAGAATAAATAAGTGTTGCTCAAATGCATCCTGGCAGTTGTGAAACTGTTAAAAGAACAGTGTCACACTCTGAAAATTGTGTTTTCAATATTTTTGGTAATGTGGTTAATGATGCTCAGTAGTGTGTACATTTTTGCAGGCCTTGAGCAGTATTGTGGTGTCAAAGTTTGCTTTTGAGCATATGAGCAACTGTTTCGGTGTGATGGGTTGGTTTTGAAAAGAGACTGTGAGGTTGTGTGTATGTAGCTTTAAAAAAGTGTGTGAGTTCGTGAAAAATGAGGAGCAGTATCATGAAATGTGTTTAAACAACAAAGAAAAACTGTAATCAACATAATTAGTAAGTCAACACAAATAATAATCAAATAAATAGCACAATTTTCACCATGAGTTTTTCTGTTTCAAACTGCAAGCATCTTAACCACTCTGAATATACTCTCTTCCTCCATTCTGCCAAAAGCAAAAGAAGCATTCAACAAAGAAATAAAGCAGATGAACTAGTTCATCACTCCAGATCTGATTCATGCTCTAAAGAGAGTATCTTGTTTTCTCATCATGGTTAGGATGACGCAGCACTTTCTAAGCACATTTCCAAGTTACAAACTATAGAAATAAATCCTGAAAGTATAGTCTTAATCCTGAAGGTGTAAAGTAGAATTGAGTGCACTACAAGGTTACTGTTTATGTAGACAGTAAGTTTAGTCTGTATATGTAGTAACTTGTATTGTGGAGCCCCCATCTGGCATAAATAAATTGCTGCAACCAATGTGACACTGACATTAACATTCAGTCTCCTCTGCATATCTGTAGTGTGAATGTGGAACCTTTATTTCTTTTATCTCTGTATTTATTTTTTTGTTATAACGAAACGTTAAATTGAATTATTCTGTTAAAAATCTTACATTTTACATGATAAAATATCAAAATGGTCGGCAGGGTGGCTTAGCACCTCTCAGGGCTAGGGTTTCCCTGTTCGAATCCCCATCTGGGTGGAGTTTCCATGTTCTCTCTGTGTCCGTGTGGGTTTCCTCCAGGTTCTCCTGTTTCCTCCCACAGTCCAAAAAACATGGAAATTCTCCAAATTGCCCCATATAGAGTGTGAATTGTATAGAGTGTGAATTGGCGCCCTGTCCTGGGTGTTTCTGCCCAGCGCCCGAAAAGTTCTCCCCTGGATGGGCATGGGGAACCCCACCTACCCTAATATAGGATAAAAACGGAAGATAATGAATGAATGAATGAATGAAAATATCAAAATAGATTTTAAACGTAATACTTATTTTCATTTGTATTCATTTAATATAATGTTGCTTTTGTTATCTATAGAACTAAATCTCTTAAACTACTCACAGTGACTGTAATATCTCACCCCTTCATTCTTTTTTGTTTCTTTTATCATACTACACATAAATGAACACATAAACCTAAACCAGTGTAAGAACTTGTGCTCAATTACAGGTTTGTTATACTAATAAACTTTAATAAAGCATATTACACTGTAATACGCTGTGCATGTACCGTTTCTGATGAACGCTGAAACCTTACTGACTAACCTGTCAACAGGAATGAAAACAAAATAGAGAACTGTCCATGAACTTTCTCAACAAAAAAGGCTCCATTTTTCCCTTAGTGCATAGACTGAAGTCTCTGTTCTTCACAAAATAAAATACAAATAAGAAAACATTTCTATCAATATTCAATATAAAGAACACAAATATTAATGAGGTAATTAACCCAAATTATAAACATTTCAGGGGCTTATTAAGACAACTTTTCTGGAAGTAGTCCCCGTTAGTATAGTGAACAGTATCTTTACCTGTCACGCAGAAAACTGGAGTTCGATTCCCTGACAGGGAGAATTAGCTTTTGCTCTTTGTTAATGAAAACTATTCACATAAAGCTTCAAAGATAAATGAAGTCTTGTCTGCTTTTAATATCCATAAACAGACAAAAAAAAGTTTTGTTGTTTTAAAATAAAAAAATATAAACATTGATTAATTAAGGAAATGTCTACATCTTTTAACACATGAGCGGCAGGGTGGCTTAGTGGTTAGCATGTTCTCCTCTCAGCACTAGGGATTCCCGGTTCGAATCCCCATCTGGGTGGAGTTTCCATGTTCTCCCCGTGTCTGCGTGGGTTTCCTCTAGGTTCTCCGGTTTCCTCCCACAGTCCAAAAACATGGATCAAGTCAATTGAGTTCTCCAAATTGCCCCATATAGAGTGTGTATGTGTGCGTGTCTGTGTGAGTGAGTGTGTGCCCAGCGATAGATTGGCGCCCTGTCCTGGGTGTGTCTGCCCAGTGCCTGAAACGTTCTCCCCTGGATGGGCATGGGGAACCCCACCGCGACCCTAATATAGGAAAAAGAATGATATTGTGGTCAAAAGAACTGTTCGTTTTTCAAGGAACCAGCCATGACTTTGCCTCCAGCTAAAAAAAAGAATTGAGCCACACAATCGAGAATGCAGGTATCAATCCCGCTACCTCTCGCGTGCTAAGCAAGCGCCCAACTATTTGAGCTAATTGCCCATAATCTGAAAGTTTTGCTCTTCTCTTAGGGCAATACATCTCAAACATGATCACTATAAACTTTCCAATGCAAATCCAGCCCAGAATGTAGACTGAAAATGATCAGACTGGAATGTTTCCACCAGTTGTCAGGCCGATTAGCTCAGTTGGTTAGAGCGTGGTGCTAATAACGCCAAGGTCATAGGTTCGATCCCTGTATCGGCCAACTTTTCAATGTTATTGTGGTGTTAAAGGCAAACATGCTTTCTTAGGGAAATGAAGCAGACAACAACAACATAACAAACACCACGACTAATAAATTTTTCAAGTTAAAAAATTTACAGACTTGATATTGTGGCCAAAAGAATTGTTTATTTTCCATGGCACCGGCCATGAATTTTCCTCTACCATTTGTGCTAATTTCCCCTTTGTCAATTTTCGCCCGTGTGTCCAGCAGTGACATTATTGACAATAACACACACTCTTCACATGAGCGAGCGCTTCACCTTCGTATCAATGCGTCATAAACAAAACATTATTTTAAATCATAAAGCACAGATTAATAGAAACAGCTTATAAACATTTGCGGACGCTTTTTTATAAACTTCGTTCTGTAATTTGGCCACTAGATGGAAATATTTGATTGTTAGAGAAACAGTCAGTTTTGCTCTAAATTTACTTCACTGACAAATAGCTTATAATAATAATAATATACTACTAATAATAAAACACTTATTTTTTTACACAAACCTTTGTTCTGTCTACAATCCTTATTATACAGCTTTTAAAAATGTTCAGCTCTGCTGTATTCAATCTGTTCTTTTGATTTTCTTTGTCTAGCGGAAGTGTTAATTTTTATAAAATTTTGAACTGGAGAGTCAAAACACTTCACGCTGTAAAATTCTGCTAAAACCTGGTCTCGAACCAGGAACCTTTAGAGCTTCAGTCTAAGGCTCTCCCAACTGAGCTACATCAGCAAAAAAAAAAAAAAAACAGCACATTTAATTATCAAAATACTGTTCTAAATAATGACTGGTGTAAAAATACTTTTGCCTTTAAAATACAGTTTAATAAATGAAGACAGCAAATTAAAAGTTTTTGCCCTTTTTTTTATTAAACAATACTCAGACATTAATTTTCAGAGCCAACACAGGTTCCACCGAGATTTGAACTCAGATCACTGGATTCAGAGTCCAGAGTGCTAACCATTACACCATGGAACCACAAAACAAGTCCTCAAGAATGTTATTCTGCTTCTGTTTCTGTTTTCTCATAAAAGGTTTTTTTTTTAATGTAAAGGAAAAGTTAGTTATTGTTTGCTGTATCTATCTGTTCTTTGGATTTTCTTCTAATGTCTAATGTAGGTATTAGTTGTAATTGAATTATGTAGTGGACAGACAAAATATACCACGTTCTCCCCAGGAGTCCCCATGCCCACCCAGGGGAGAACATTTCGGGCTCTGGGTAGATACACCCAGGACAGGGCACCAATCTATCACTGGGCATACACTCACTCACACAGACACACACTATATGGGGCAATTTGACGAATGCAATCAACCTTGATTCATGTTTTTTGGACTGTGAGAGGAAACCTGAGAACCCGGAGGAAACCCACGCGGGAACATGGAAACTACTACTACTACTACTACTACTACTAATAATAATAATAATAGTAGTAGTAGTAGTAGTAGTAGTAGTTGTTGTAGTAGTAGGAATACATAATACAATCAGAAGGCAAATTATCAGGTTTGGCAACTTTCAGCACATTTTGGAGATTTATCTTCTGATAAATAACACTGTTGAAATCTTATTTTAATTGATAACTGATAGAATATTAAAATATTAGACTGAAAATGATCAGACTGGAATGTTTCCACCAATTGTCACCTTCACTTTCGTATCAATGCATGATAAACAAAACATTATTTTAAATCATAAAGCACAGATTAATAGAAACAGCTTATAAACAGTTGCGGACGCTTTTTTATAAACTTCGTTCTGTAATTTGGCCACTAGATGGCAGTATTTGATTGTTACAGAAACAGTCAGTTTTTGCTCTAAATTTACTTCACTGACAAGTAGCTTAAACTATAGCAGTTGATTTAAAAGCTCTTCCCTAATGTAAAATTTAAAAGAATTAAGCTCAATCAAATTAAGTTCATACATGGGATCAGTGTAGCATGTGGTCTTGCAGTTTGGATTTCTGGCCTGCACTTTGGAATTTAACTGGGTTCCTGCTATGTGAGAGCTTGATTTAGGTCCCGAGATCAATTGGCAAAATAAGAGCTTTAAAAGCGCTTTTAAAATTGCTGCTGTTTCATTAACATCCAGTTTTATGAAAGGGTGTAGGAAGGGCTTTGTGGTGTGCCGTGATCGTAGCGCGGTTAGTATGGCTGCACTTAACAATCAAATTTTTTTTTCGATTAGTAGATTAATCTAAAAGCTAAACCTCTAAAGTGTTTGGGTTTGAAATTAAAATAACGTTTCCAAAATAATGAAAAATAAAAACCTTTAATGTTGAAATATTTTCTTTAATTAAACACTGTGCTCTTAATGGCACTATAGAAACCCAAATATGTTTTTGCATTAGCAGCTTTATCATAGATAAAATCTCAGCAACAAGAGATTCAATAATTCATAATATAAAGAATGAAAATATTTGTAAAAAAATATTTTTTATCAAAAATGCTGGACGTTCATTTTTTTTTGCCCCAGTGCTCTGCGTTGTGCCTGCAGCAACTCTGGTCATGGCAAACTTTATTTTGAATGAATCATTAATTTTTGTTCAGAAATAAGCATTTGGACAGTGATGGATTGGCGCCCTGTCCTGGATCTATCTGCCCAGCGCCCGAGACGCTCTCCCCTGGATGGGCATGGGGAACCCCACCGCGACCCTAATAGAGGATAAAGCGGGAGATAATGAATGAATGAATGAATGAATGAATGAATGAATAAGCATTTGGATGTTTTTACGGTTTTATATTATTATACTCATAATATTAAACTGAACAAAATACTTTGAAGTTTTAGGATTAACCTGCTCCAACTGTGGTATCTTTCTTTAGTGGTCTTAACAGAAAGTGCTATCAAGTTGGGGTTTGTTATTGTTTGAATTATTCACAATTCATATTATTCATATTACAAAACGCTTTCAGATTGTGTCATTTCAATATCATCACTCTGTCCTGGATTGCATGAAAACATAAAAGGTTTAAAGTCTACTCTTTAGACTGCATAAAGTTTATTTTAAAAGAGACAACTGCTGAAATAGTAAAAACACTAATAATAACAATAATAAAACACTTAATTTTTGCACAAACCTTTCACTGAAACAAGTTCTGTCTACAATCCTTATTATACAGCTTATAAAAATGTTCAGCTCTGCTGTATTCAATCAATTCAATTCTTTAGATTTTCTTTGTCTAGCGTATGTGTTAATTTTTATAAAAATTTGAAGTGGAGAGTCAAAACACTTCACGCTGTTAAATTCTGCTAAAACCTGCTCTCGAACCAGGAACCTTTAGAGCTTCAGTCTAAGGCTCTCCCAACTGAGATTCTTCAGCAAAAAAAACTGTACATTTATTTATCAAATAATGACTGGTTTAAAAATACTTCTGCCTTAAAAATACAGTTTAATGAATGAAGACAGCAAATTACAGTAAATTTAATTTTTATTAAATAATATTCAGAAATCAATTGTAAAAGCCAACACAGATCTCACTAAGATTTGAACTCGGATCACTGGGTTCAAAATCCAGAGTGCTAACCATTACACCATGCAACCACAAAACATTGGTCAAGAATGTTATTCTGCTTCTGTAAAGGAAGGAAAAGGAAAATGTAAAGTAAAAGTTAGTTATTGTTTGCTGTATCTATCTAACACACTCACTCACAATATGCCACACACTATATGGGGCAATTTGGCAAATGCAATCGACCTTGATTCATGTTTTTTGGACTGTGGGAGGAAACCGGAGAACCCGGAGGAAACACACACGGACACGAGGAGAACATGGAAACTAATGATAATAATAATAATAATAATAATAATAATAATAATAATAATAATAATAATAATAATAATTTAATTAGTATTATTATTAGTAGTAATTGTATTAGTAATACATAACACAATCAGAAGGCAAATTATCAGGCAACTTTTGGCACATTTTGGAGATTTATCTTCTGATAAATAACACTGTTGAAATCTTATTTTTAATAGAAAACTGATTAAATATTACAATAAATTTGATAAGACTTGTGACTGTACACGGTGGCTTAGTGGTTAGCATGTCTGCCTCTCAGCACTAGGGATTCCCGGTTCGAATCCCCATCTGGGTGGAGTTTCAAGTTGCCCCATGTAGAGTGTGTTTGTGTGCATGTCTGTGTGTGTGAATGTGTGCCCAGTGATAGATTGGCACCCTGTCCTGGGTGTATCTGCCCAGTGCCCAAAACGTTCTCCCCTGGATGGGCATGGGGAACCCCACCGCGACCCTAATATGGGATAAAGCAGAAGATAATGAATGAATGTGACTGTACACTGTGGTTTTAACCTGCTTACTGGAGCTCTTTATTAACAGTTTATTTTATTTAAATAATTCTAGTTAGGCGTTTAAGATCAGATTTAATACATTGGGAAGGTGAAAGACAGATGATTAAAAAGCCCCAGACTATGCTCCTAAAGAAGCACAATTTAGGAACCCAAAAAAACACCACTTTTATATATGACAACATATATGACAACATAGACACAGACATGGTCATGGTTTTTGACCAGCTGCAACTTAAAGTATGAGTATAGAGTCTTCAGCCCGGCTAGCTCAGTCGGTAGAGCATGAGACTCTTAATCTCAGGGTCGTGGGTTCGAGCCCCACGTTGGGCGAGTAGTATTTTTATTTAGTTGAAAGCTATTCATTGCCAAATGTGTCGACAGTGATGATCATTTATTACTCCTTATTGACCTTACAAATTTCCTTGCATGCATCTGAATCATTTCATTTTGCACAATAAACATGACAAATGAAGCATCTGTAAAACTGCAATTTCCCTCCTAGTATTAACAAAGCATTGTGATTCATGTGTGGGATAGAACCACCAGCGTTTTGTTTGATAGCCGAATACGTTACCACATAACCAACCTGGCTGGATTTCTTTAGTTTGGTTTGCTTCAATTTCCTCCCACAGTCTAAAAATATGGATCAAGGTAAATTGAATGCTACAAATTGCCCCATATAGAGTGTGTTTGTTGTGTGTGTGAGTCTGTGCCTAGCAATAGACTGGAGCCCTGTCCTGGGTGCAACCCAAAACAACAACAAGAATTGTCTTGTAAAAAGTGTTTAAAACTTAATTTACATAAAAACTTTAATCAGATTTTTACGGTGTGCAGGCTATGATTTCACATGAAATCCACATCTTTGAGTCCAACATTAATGTATCGAGGATTTTTTTTTACTATGCACAGAAACAAAAAAAAAAGTAAGATAAAGATGAACAGAACAACTAACAGAGTTGCCAGATTCCACAAAACCCTTCACCTAAATCAGTTTTAAATCTGTTAACCTGAAAAGCTGAAATTGCTCCAAAATGTAGTGTCGTAGGATTTCAGCATTTTGTTCTCCACATATGATTAAACATAGAACCTTCCATAGTAACTGAGAATGATTGGATTGAAACTGTTCTGAAAGGAATACATGTCTTGTGGCATTAACATTCTTATGTACAGTAGGATTTGTAATTTTTTTTTTGCATTATTATAACAAAAAGGATTGATCTCAATAATCCTGACAATAACCTACCCCAACTTTAATCAAATATTCTAAAGTTTGTCTAAATATTGTTCTAACTTTGTAGCAGTTATAGTAAAATCACTGTATTGACGAGAAAAGTTGCTAAAATGTGCCCTCTATTGGCTGTTCGTGTGCCCTCTGTTGGATTCCTGATTTTCACCCAGATAACTTGATGCAAAGCAGCTTTTTGAACACCACTAACAAATAGATCACATGGAATTTGTGACACTGTCCACTGCACTGACAAGGAAGGTGTAAACGTGGGAGGAAACCAGAGAGAACCCACGCGGACATGGAGTCAAGGCACTTCAGCCACAGTGCTTGGTGGGACTGGGAATTGAACCAGAGACTTTCAGACCACAAGGCTGGTTCCTTAACCACAAGCCTTTAACTGCTCAGGCAGGCAGAGATACCACTATACTAACGAGGACTGCTTCAGCTGTTGTTTAACCTTTAAGTTCAGTAGATACTGGTCTTTGTAATGCGTGAGCATGTCATATATTGCTGTTGAAATATTGAAATATTGAAATATTTGTGATGCTCACGCATATAACTTTGGTTGAGATTTTCCAGGTTCAAACCTTAGCTCTTGAGTATGTGTTCTTG
Source organism: Corydoras sp. C115 (assembly GCA_019802505.1). Lineage (NCBI taxonomy): Eukaryota > Metazoa > Chordata > Actinopteri > Siluriformes > Callichthyidae > Corydoras > Corydoras sp. C115. The sequence goes on from JAFMOC010001905.1 coordinate 10,205, forward strand.
TCTGTATGTCTGCCCTCCTTACAGTTAACTTGGTGAATGACTGTCTGCAATACTTCCAAATGTGCTCAACATCAGAATAAAACAAATATTCTTCCAAACTGGTGACTGGTGTGGGCCACTGGCACAATGGGTAATACATCTAACTATGGCTCAGGAGGTTCTAGGTTCGACTTCTGCCTGACTCAGTTGTCACCTAGAAATCTAGCAGGCTTCTCCCGCTATGTGAGAGCAATGTTTTTAAGCCCCAAGATCAACTGGCAAAATTAGAACTTTAAAGGGTTCTATGACTTACTGCTCTAAGGGTGAAGTGGTGTGCTGTGATTGTATAGTGATCAGTTCTCTGTGTTGTGCCCACAGCAACCCCTGTTCGAATCTGGGTCACATCAAGCTTGTTCAGAATATGTACTTTATTTTCAATAAATCAACTGATTCTGTGTTCTTTATATTTCGTTTGTCTAAAGTAGGTATTAATTGTAATTAATTATGTAGTGCACAGATAAAATACGTCAAGTTCTGCCTTAAACCAGGATCAATCCAGGGATCCTTTCGATCTTCACTTTAATGCCCTTCCAAATGAGCTATTTCAGTACAAAATCATAAAATGTATTAGTGTGTGTGTGAGGCTTACACAAAGATAAAGACCACATATCTTATATCTACATAAGTGAACTTATTTGCAGACATAAAGAAGACGCATTTATTATCTTCTACTAGGGTCGCGGGGGGTTCCCCATTCCCATCCAAGGGAGAACGTTTTTGGGCACTCTCACTCACAAACAGACTCCATGTGGGGCAATTTGGAGCATTCAATTTACCTTGATCCATGTTTTTGGAATGTGGGAGAAAACTAGAGAACCCGGAGGAAAGCCTGGACATGGGGAATATGGAAACTCTACCCAGATTGGGATTTGAACCAAAAATTTCTAACACTGAGCAGCAACTGGGCTAACCACTAAGCCACCGTGCTGTACGCTTCCAAAAACAGTTGTGTCTAATAATGCACTAATTAAAATGCGATAAATTAAACCTGTATATTTCAGATCCAATGTCTGAAGTGTTGTTGTATAATACACTTCTTGTTTTACAGAATCCGGCTCCAGATTAACTTTCTTTCTAGTTTCTCTGTCATGTGTCTGTTTTTCTGTGGAGAAGTTTTTAATCACGACTGTTAACCATAGTCAGATTGTGACCTGTGGCTTTATCTTTCAAAATATCACGTTTGACACTATCCTCCAATCTGACACTATCCTCCTCCAAATCTCCTCCAACTCCAACAATCTGCTTGTTGCATTGGGTCACTTGAATTCTGTGAATAATAGATTGTATCTAATATAAGAGAATTTCTTGTTGAACTGTTTTCTACGGTGGCCGAGAAGTGCAAAACAAATTAACAAACTTTGATACAACATTTACAAACACCGAGACAACATTTACAAACTTCGATACAACATTTACAAACGCAGTGACAACATTTACAAATGTCGATACAACATTTACAAACGCTGTGACAACATTTACAAACGCAGTGACAACATTTACAAATGTCGATACAACATTTACAAACGCTGTGACAACATTTACAAACGCTGTGACAACATTTACAAATGTCGATACAACATTTACAAACGCTGTGACAACATTTACAAACGCTGTGACAACATTTACAAATGTCGTTACAACATTTACAAACGCTGTGACAACATTTACAAACGCTGTGACAACATTTACAAATGTCGATACAACATTTACAAACGCTGTGACAACATTTACAAACGACCAGCAGACGGAAAGGGTAGGTACCTTTCACAGGAAGTGATGATTGTTGACAGTTGTCAATCAAACTGTTTGGCGGGGACAACGTGGGTGATAACGGAGTGACGGTAACGCTATAAGATGTTTTGTCCATTTTGTGGAAACCACTTTAGCCAGTTAGCCAATTTCTGTTTTTCGTGTGGAAAGTCTTTAGAGTTTTTAGATGAGCATACGAAGGACATAGGAGCACAGGCGACGTCTAAAACAAATAGAAATGTTAGCGAAGGTAATTGGAATATTAATGGTAGTTGCTGATATGAATATTTCATTTTTTAGTTTATTTCATTACTGTCATGTTTCTGTCGGTTCTATTTATTTCAGCCGAGAAGCCTTGCCCATCGTATACACAGTTTATGGAGTACAAAAACAGAAAATCAAAAGAAAGACAGTCCTTTAGTTGTGGGCCAAAAAGTCGAGTCAAAGAACACAAAAGACAAGTTCAGGTGAGTTAGCACAATTGTTTTCTCGTGTTTAAGTAACTATTGTCAGTCTAACTGCTATAAATACAGCATGTATCTTGGGATTAATTTGTGTTTTAGTTCTTTATTTACTTTGTATTTTTACTTGTAAGTTCATGTGCTTATTCATAACACAAATGTACAGTGTATCACAAAAGTAAGTACACCTCTCACATTTCTGCAGATATGTAAGTATATCTTTTCATTGGTATAACTGACAAAATGACACTGTGATACAGTAGTCTGTGTGCAGCTTATATAACAGTGTTAATGTGTATTCCTTCCTCAAAATAACACAATATACAGTCTATATAGTAATGTCTAAACCACTGGCAACAAAAGTGATTACACCCCTAAACCACTACACCCCAAAATGTCTAAATCGAGCACTGCTTGTTATTTTCCCTCCAAAATGTTATGCGACTTGTTAGTGTTAGTAGGTCTCAGGTGTGCATAGGGAGTAGATGTGTTCATTTTTATAGTATAGCTCTTGTACTGGTTTAGACAGTAATGGCAGTATTTTGAGTTATTGTGAAGGAAGAATACACATTTACACTGTTTTACAGTGTCGTTTTGTCAGTGTTGTACCATGAAAAGATATACTTAAATATCTGCAGATATAGAACGTGCACTTAAAAAGTTGTTATATTAAGGTCAAACATGTGTACATCCAGTACACATGGGAAAACACAGTACACAGTACACACAGGGAAAACACTTCCTTTATTTACATACCCAGAGGTAGCAGCCCCTGATTTACTGAATTTAGCTGTCCAGAAAATGAGGGTGTTTAATAAGGACATGGATGAAGGACCGTATGTCCTTTTATATCCAGATTTTTCCGAAGTGGTCTATGTGCCTGGAACAGAAAGGCACTTTATTTTGGCAGACTATAAGAAAGAAATAGGAAAAATCTATTCAAGAATCACTTTGTTTATATGCCAGGAGAAGCACTTCAGAAGAGGTTTGTGGACGTAATTAAGATTTTTTAATTATCCTTTAAACAATCGTGAGATATAATGTAGTGATTTTTATTTGTTTCTTTCATCTGCAGTGGATGTTGACTTGGATTCAGACTCTGATCCTGAAATTATAATCACAACCAGGAGCACAACTGAATTCAGTCAGGCAGACACCGTGGTAAGTTAACATGAAACAAATAATTTTGTAAGGAAATACATTTTTTTTTTCATTTTATCAGCTATATTACTGACTATAGGGCAATTTCAGGTGTGGTAGTGGGATTTTCCACTGCATACCAGCATCAGGAGTCTGAACTTGGGTTGAACTGTTTGGGTGTCACCTTAGCCACTAGTCCGAAGCTCAACTAAATAGAAGGTCTTCCAGTGTAAAAACTGGGACAAAGGCCAAGTAAAAATAAAAAATACATAATGTATGAATATAGTAAGGCATGTGCAAAGTTTTTAGAAAGGCATAAGGCATGTACAAATCATGGCCTGTGGTCAGATTCCAAACAGCACGCAACTTTAGTCATATAATAATGTGTTATTTATGGCTTGCTAGCTCTGTCAGAGAAAATAATTAATTAACTTTTAAAATGAAATCCAGCCTTTTACCACATTTTAGGGGCAGACAAGTGTTTTTTATTTATTTATTTATTTTTTTTATTTTTTAATTATTTTTTATTAGCCTGTGATGAAGGCAGGGATGCATTTGTCACTGCATAACCACGGATTATTTATTGACAACAACATGTACGTGACAGATGATCTGCTTGATCTTAAATGTAAATTTCTCCTCTTTGCAAAATGTTTAGACATCCCTATCATAACAATACAGACTATAGGAATTTGTTAAAATATGTATGTTTTTACTTTCAGATTCTTAAACCCTTGAACCAAAGTACTCCCATAAACAGACCTGAAGAAGAAGTGTAAGTGTACTAACATACACATTTAAGTTTTTTGTTTATAAGCTGATAATGTGTTGAGGTCAAATGTTTGGAAAATATATTTGTTGACCAGTTTTATCTTTGATTATCATACCTATAATTAAATACACTATTCCCATAATTACTTTTTTCACTAATTAAGCCATTTTCCATGTTTTTAGAGATGCAGTGGCACATGCTTCTTCTACAATAAATCCTGGAGAGGTATTAATGCAGGTGTTAACTTATTTGATTTTGTTTTGGACCTTCGTATCTTCATTATCATCTTATTTTTCAGGTACTGATAATCTCGGATACTGGGAATAATCAGGATCCACATGGATCCAATCTGGCCAAATCTTTTTGCTACAGGTAAAAAAAAACAGACTTAATAGATACTTGGATAATATAGACTAGATTAATATTTAATCTAATCTTATATTATAATAGATCGCATAATTATTGTGAAATGTGTAAAGTAACTTTAACCCAGCGGCACGGTGGCTTAGTGGTTAGCACGTTCGCCTCTCAGCGCTAGGGGTTCCCGGTTCGAATCCCCATCTGGGTGGAGTTTCCATGTTCTCCCCGTGTCCGCGTGGGTTTCCTCCGGGTTCTCCGGTTTCCTCCCACAGTCCAAAAACATGGATCAAGTTAATTGAGTTCTCTAAATTGCCCCATATAGAGTGTGTTTGAGTGTGTGAGTGTGTACCCAGCGATGGATTGGCACCCTGTCCTGGGTGTGTCTGCCCAGCGCCCGAGACGTTCTCCCCTGGATGGGCATGGGGAACCCCACCGCGACCCTAATAGAGGATAAGAGATAATGAATGAATGAAACTTTAACCCATTACCCTTAACATAAGTTTGCTTTTTCTACAGTAAATACACAGAGCTTTATGCACCATGTGTTGAGGAGGAGGATGAAGAGCACATTCCTGTGAATTGTAGAAATACACCAGACAGGACCATGTAGGTTGGCAGTTTTTCCCCTTACATTATTTGATTAAAGATTGAATTACTTAATAATCTGTGCAAGCAGCCTATTAGTGCATGTACATTTCCAATGCAAGTCATTTTTTTGTAATTACAGAGAGGAGATAAACATCACATTACCTGAAATCATATCTAATCTATCACATCCTATTGATCATGGAAGAGTCAGCCGTTTTAACATTTCACGGTCAAATGTTTGGGATGGTGCAGTCAGAGGTTTCAAACGTGCAACCTATTCCGAATCCTGTGATATGCTGGTCCGATTTACTGATGATGCTGGTGTTTTTGAAGATGGGATTGATGCAGGTGGTCCAAGACGGGAGTTTCTAACTCTATTAATGAACCATCTTAAAGATAGACCAATTTTTGATGGCCTAGCAGGACAACGTTACTTGGTCTACAATGCAAATGGTATTTATGTTATTAGATATGTGAATTGCATTAATTGCATATTACAATTATTATACTTTGTAAAGTGAGTCAAATAGATATTAAGAAATGTTAATTAGTGATTTAAGTGTCTGAATGTAGAAATAGGTATATTGTTTATTCACAGCTGTCAGGGAAGATGAATACTACCTAGCAGGGAAGATGATTGCAGTGTCAGTTGTGCATGGAGGTCCAGGCCCCCATTTCTTGTCGAACGATTTTGTACAGTACCTTGCAGGCCAATCTTCATTCAAAACAGCAGTTAATTTAATAACTGAAGAAGATATAGGCAAAGCTTTGCGAGAGGTAAGAAAAGTCTAAGGGTGTTGAAGGGCAGGGTTTCATCGATTTGTTTCTTGAAAAATAGTCTTTCATGCTGACATACAGAGAGTGATTAGCTGAATTTGATGTTCTGTGATTTTATAATTAGACTATGTATATAATGGAATGAAAATTTATGCTATCAGTGTATGCATTTATGATGCCCACAAAACAAATTTTAATTATTATAACTTATGCCACAGGCTATAAAAATATTTTTCATTAAATTGTTTTGTGTGTAAAATTACTGCTTTATTTGTTGTCTTTAAGATTGAGAGTGCTGCTTCTGTGGAAGCTCTACAAGACATGACTCTAAGGCACAGTACAATATTACAGATGGCTGGCTGTTTTAGGCATGTGGCTACTCTTGAAGAAAAGAAAACAGTTGTGTCCGACTATCTCCAGTGGTATATTATTGACCGCAATATGTGTGTAATTGAAAGGTAAGAGCATATTCTTAGTCTTAAAACTAAGCAAATATAGTGCCTATCTGAAATTCTACTATTAAAACTTAAAATAAGTATTAACAGTGTAGTGTTAATAATGTACTATGTTTAACTGTTTCTGGTAGTGGACATTACGTTTATTATATTCTATGCATATTTCATCAAATAGGCTATACAGCAGTGTAACTGTGTTGTATTCTTCAGATTTAAGGAAGGTCTGTCATCACTTCAATTTTTGACAGCACTGCAGCAGTACCCTACCCTTCTGGCTCCTGTCCTGTGCTACTCTGAAAAGAAGCTTACTGCTTTTGAACTCGAGAGACTTTTTAAACCTGACCTCAGTCCGACAGGGAGACACAGGAGACTCCGAGAAGGAGAAACTGTGGGTTACTGGGCAGACTATCTCCTTGATTGTGAAGGTTTGCAAAATATTATATAATAAATTCCCATTTTTAATATACTACTAGTATATGCATGATAATTATATATCTTTACAGAAGGCCAGACTACTGTGTGTTTGGAAGATGTGTTGATGTTTGCAACTGGACTAACTTCATCCCTGGGCGTATTTTCAGAGTGTGTTCTGAAGAGCTGGCAGGAGTGCTGACGGACATATTCAATCTGTCCTTGGCTTGTGCTGTGGTACCGAGCTGCTTTAAGACAACCTCCATTGTTCCTATACCCAAAAACTCCAACCCATCAATACTGAACGATTACCGCCCAGTAGCCCTCACTCCCATCATTACAAAGTGCTTCGAACGGCTGGTCCTAGCACAACTCAAATCTTGTCTCCCTCCCAACCTGGACCCCCACCAATTTGCATATCGACAGAACAGGAGTACAGAGGATGCAATCTCCATAGCACTGCACTCTGTCCTCTCACACCTGGACAATAAAAACACCTTCGTCAGGATGCTGTTCATAGACTTCAGTTCAGCATTCAACACAGTCATCCCCTCAAAACTCATCACAAAGCTCACAGACTTAGGCATCCCCCACATGTGCAATTGGTTACTGGACTTCTTAACCAACCGACCCCAATATGTCCAGATGGACAACCATCGTTCATCTAGCATCACCATAAACACAGGTGTTCCACAAGGCTGTGTGTTAAGTCCCTTTCTTTACTCCCTCTTCACCCATGACTGCAAACCTGTCTATGGCTCCAACACCATTATTAAATTTGCAGATGACACCACGGTGATTGGACTCATCAAAAACAACGATGAGACTGCTTATAGGGAGGAGGTGAATCGGCTGGCTGAGTGGTGCGACACTAACAACCTTCTGCTCAATGCCGAGAAAACAAAGGAGCTCATCATGGACTTCAGGAAGAAGGCTGACCAGCACCAACCCATTCATATCAATGGGACGGCAGTGGAGCGTGTGAACAGCTTCAAGTTCCTAGGTGTACACATCTCTGAGGATCTCACCTGGACGACCGGCTGCTCCAATTTGGTCAAGAAGGCACATCAGCGCCTGTTCTTTCTGAGGACGGAAGAACCATCTGTCCTCAGACATTCTGGTGAACTTCTACCGCTGCACCATTGAGAGCATCCTGACCAACTGCATTACAGTTTGGTACGGGTCCTGCTCTGTGTCAGACCGGAAAGCGTTGCAGAGGGTGGTGAAAGCCGCCCAGCACATCACCAGATCACCACTTCCTACCATAGAGGACATCTACACAAAGCGGTGTCTGAAAAGGGCTGGAAAAATACTCAAGGAACCCAGTCACCCTGCAAACGGACTCTTTTCTCTTCTGCCCTCTGGGAGGCGCTACAGGAGCTTAAGGACTAAGACCACCAGGTACCGGAACAGCTTTTTCCCCACAGCTGTCACACTCCTGAACTCTGCCTCCTGATTTCCGGACCATATTGACTCACATCAATAATATATGGACTCATACAACATCCACAATATTTAGTTATTTTCATTATCTGTACCACTCAGTGTATATATATATATATATATATATATATATATTCATATTCATATATATATGTTCATAGCTGTATATTTCATATTATAATATGTACATTACATCTGTATATTCCACTAGTCTGTACATCATAGCTGTATATTTCATATTTATAATCTGTATATTCACATCTGTATATTCCACTAGTCTGTACATCATAGCTGTATATTTCATATATTTATAATCTGTATATTCACATCTGTATATTCACATCTGTATATTCCACTAGTCTGTACATCATAGCTGTATATTTCATATTTATAATCTGTATATTCACATCTGTATATTCCACTAGTCTGTACATCATAGCTGTATATTTCATATTTCATATTATAATCTGTACATTCACATCTGTATATATTACTTACCACTTGTATATATTTATATATCTGCAATAGCACTTCTGGATGGATGCAAACTGTATTTCGTTGTTCATATTGAGCAATGACAATAAAGTTGAATTCTAATTCTAATTCTAATTACCTCCATCTGGATTGGAACCGCTGCCAAAGATTGAGTTTCTGGACAATTCACCATTCCCTATGGCAAATACATGTTCAAACACACTCAAATTGCCACTCCTAAAGTCTTACGATGTGTTTAAATTAAAAATGGATTTTGGAATTCAGAATTCCCCAGGATTTGGCTGCTTTTAAAATAGGTGACAATTTAGTGATAAATTTGTTAAAAGTTGGAGAAAACAATGTTTTGTTATTAGGTCTTTATGCAGATGTGTTAATGTGTTTGTGATGGTGGGGTGGCGGTGCAGCAGCGCTGATTAGACAGATTGATTGATTGGCGCACCCGATGATGCTCCGTCTGATGGCCGTGTGCGCTTTATAAGCTGTGTGATCATACGCCGCGGGGAGAAAGACCGACCACAAGATGGTGGGACGGCGAACACACCATGACTACAGAAAGAACTATGTTGTCGTGTCATGTTCGCCGTCCCACCATCTCGTGGTCGGTCTTTCTCCCCACGGCATATGATCACACAGCTTATAAAGCAGCATACAGTCATCAAGCGATGCATCATCAGGTACGCCAATGAATCTCCCTAATCAGCATTGCCGCTCTGTTTATATATTATATAAATGTTTATATAATATGTTCCAATACCTCAAAAAGACAAAAATCCAGATAAAAATGTTTATTTCCATGTTGACAGCTTAATAAATATTTTGTACATTGTATTCATTTGACAACCTTTACTGTGATTTGTTAGATTAAAAGAAGCTTTGGAACATTTAGGCATTCATTCATTATCTTCCGCTTTATCCTCTATTAGAGTCGCATGGGGGGAGGTTCCCTATGCCCATCCAGGGGAGAACATTTCGGGCGCTGGGCAGATACACCCAGGACAGGGCGCCAATCCATCGCTGGGCACACACTCACTCACACAGACACACTCTATATGGGGCAATTTGGAGAACTCAATTGGGTTGATCCATGTTTTTGGACTGTGGGAGGAAACAGGAGGAAACACACGGGGAGAACATGGAAACTCCACCCAGATGGGGATTCGAACTGGGAATCACTAGCGCTGAGAGGCAAACGTGCTAACCACTAAGCCACCGTGCCGCCCGATTTAAGCTTTCATTTCTGTAATTAAATCAATTATAGCTGAGCAATTTCTTTAAGATTTAAGTATAGTTCTAATGCAGACTCCCAGTCCTTTGGCTTTTGTAGTTGCCTGAGCTCCATAATAAAGTCCAAATATTCCTGGATGTTTGTGTTACCACATGAATGGATTGGCTGTCTTGATTCCGGGAAGATATCCAGTTCTGCCTGTTCAATTCGAAATCCACAGTCTCTGGAGCCAAACCTAGATTAGAGGATGGATTTTATTAATAGTGTTTATTAACAATAAATATATGACAAACAATTCTACAAGGAACAAGACATTAATCAGTTACCTATGGGGTAGGTAGTACAGCTCATTGGGCACTCCTCCAGGACATGATGCAGTTCTAGAGACACGAATCCTGTGACTGTTCCACAGTGTCACGCATTCATCTAGGTCTTTTTGTATGATGTCACTGAAGCAAAATCTCAGCATGCCTTGATGTTCATGACTTCCATTGAAGTATCCTGCATCTCGGAGGTCTGCAAATAACTCCATCCAGAACTGAGACCTATTAAAACGTCCACGTGTTCATAAATGTAAATAGTGGTACGTTTACATGCTTTTACTCCTCATGAAATCCTGGGGCAGTTTCAGTTTTTAAATTTGAGTGGTTTCGCTATGGTTATATGATATAAATACAGATCTTAGAAATTGGCAAACAATAGTAATTAGAAAATAGAATTGTGTTAAATACTTAAAGTACCTTAAAATGGCTAAGCTACAGAAAATTGCCTTGTTTTGTGAAGTCCAAAATGTGCCTTATTCAAAACATTATTTAGATACCCCCACCTTTTTGTTATGTAAATTCCTTCATGTTAAGATGTAATTGTAAACTACTTCGGTTGCACTTGAACTTTTTGCTTTTCCACTAGATCAGAATACTTTATTTATCAAGATATTAATCAAGTAACTTCTGCCACTTGCAGAAAATGCTAAAAATGTTGCTGCTAATCGCTGACTTATCTTAGGACCTTAAATAACAATTCTAATTCTAATTAATTTATATTTAATATGCATATATTAGGCTTATGTACTTTTAAAGAACTGACTCATTTGTAAAGGGGATAAAATATGAAAAAAACTAATTATAGCAGTTTTGGTACAAGGCCATGTTTAGTATCTCTGAAGGGCTAACCGGTGTATTTAGGTTATTTATAGTAATTAGTAATGCCAATCTAAATGATAACAGACACCAAGGCGGTAAAACTGTTTAACATTAAAACAACATACCTTCCTTTTCTAAATATAGACCACCATGACTCAATGCGTTGATTGTTGGTAGATGAACCATACATATGGCTAGAAAATCCTGAGTAGTAGTCAGTGTGTTGGTGCCGTAGGGTACACTGAACTGCAGCCATAATGCCATTCTCCGTGCCGCAATCTGTCCTCAGTCTCATAGGCACAGCGCCAAGGTCTCGCACACAAGAAAGGAAATTGTAGGCAATAACTGAAGGATTGTTATTTGTCGGTCCACACACAAGCCATAGTACCATCTATGCATATGAATAAAATCCATCTATGCAGCCCGAAATAGCCAAACCGAATGGCTTGAGTTTATCATAACCATCTGCATGCCACATATAATTCGGCCCCATTGATCGGTATGTTCTTCGTATGAATCTTCTGCGTGCTCTCATCTCGCATCCCAAAGGATTAAGCTCTCGTAGTAACACCATAACTTCATCTCTCTTTACTAGAAGATGGTACTTTTGCTTCAGAACTTGCCACATTGTTCGATAGCCAAAGAGATGTCCGGGTCCACGAAGCTCCAACCTTATTGCATTCCTGACAACATTGGTAGATGAATAGTGCTTTCTACGATACAGCCCAGTTTCTTTAAGTCTGGTTTTAAGACATCGCAAACTAATATTTACGCCATGCAAACGTGACATCATGTCAACAATAACGTCGTATGAGTGGCCATTATTGAAATAATTTATACAGCATTGCATAAAATCATCCTTCGTATGCTCATCTAAAAACTCTAAAGACTTTCCACATGAAAAACAGAAATTGGCTAACTGGCTAAAGTGGTTTCCACAAAATGGACAAAACATCTTATAGCGTTACCGTCACTCCGTTATCACCCACGTTGTCCCCGCCAAACAGTTTGATTGACAACTGTCAACAATCATCACTTCCTGTGAAAGGTACCTACCCTTTCCGTCTGCTGGTCGTTTGTAAATGTTGTCTCGGCGTTTGTAAATGTTGTCACAGCGTTTGTAAATGTTGTATCGACATTTGTAAATGTTGTCACAGCGTTTGTAAATGTTGTATCGACATTTGTAAATGTTGTCACAGCGTTTGTAAATGTTGTCACAGCGTTTGTAAATGTTGAATCGACATTTGTAAATGTTGTCACAGCGTTTGTAAATGTTGTATCGAAGTTTGTAAATGTTGTCTCGGCATTTGTAAATGTTGTCACAGCGTTTGTAAATGTTGTATCGAAGTTTGTAAATGTTGTATCGAAGTTTGTAAATGTTGTCTCGGTGTTTGTAAATGTTGTATCGAAGTTTGTTAATTTGTTTTGCACTTCTCGGCCACCGTAGCATTGCTTTTGTCTCCTCACGCATTTTCATACCATTAATACGCCTCGCTCGCACTTGCGTCTTCTTAACATTGTATTTTATACATTTCATTGCTGGCTTCTTTTTTGCCTTCGCTGTTTGACTCTTGAGAGTACTGCCGTTCACGCAGTTTCGGACATTTTTGCCGTAGTGTTTATCTGAGTGCTTTCTACTCACTTTTGTCTTACCTTTGACCCGTCTAAGGGTCAGTTTATCAACACTCTGATTCACAGAGCTTCACGCTAAAGACATTTGCAAGATAGTTCCTCAGCCACATTCACTCGAGGGAGGGGGCAATTCGTATCTCCAATTCACCTATCACAATATGTTGGGTATGAGGGAAGAACACCGAGTTGGGGTTAGCTCTGTTTATGAGGGATTGTTGGTAATGTGGCAACCTTCGGGGGTTTCAGGGATTTGGTGCTCATGGCAACCCCTGATTCTATCGGGCTGTACATATATAACGATGTAAGGATTTATTTCACAGGAAGGCAAAAAAAAAAGAATAAAACGACTAAAAGC
>JAFMOC010000206.1:0-12500 GCA_019802505.1 Corydoras sp. C115
GGTTTTTCCACCACAGTTCCAAAAACATGGATCAAGGTCAATTGAATGCTCCAAATTGCCCCATATAGATTGTGGTGCCCAGCGCCTGTAACGTTCTCCCCTGGATGGGCATGGGGAAACCCCCCCTCCCCCCCCCCGCAACACTAATAGGAACACTCTGGGTTCTCCAGGTTTCCACCCACAGTCAAAAACATGGATCAAGGTCAATGGGAATGCTCCAAATTGCCCCATATATAGAGTGTGTGTGCCCAGCGCCTGTAACGTTCTCCCCTGGATGGGCATGGGGAACCCCATGTTCCTCCCCCCCCGCACTAGAGAAACCCACTACACTAGGAACACTCTGTGGTTCTCCAGGTTTCCACCCACAGTTCACAAAAACATGGATCAAGGTCAATGGAATGCTCCAAATTGCCCCATATAGAGTGTGTGTGCCCAGCGCCTGTAACGTTCTCCCCTGGGATGGGCATGGGGAAACCCCCCTCCTCCCCCCCCGCAACACTAATAGGAACACTCCGGCTTCTCCAGGTTTCCACCACAGTCCAAAAACATGGATCAAGGTCAATGGAATGCTCCAAATTGCCCCATATAGAGTGTGTGTGTGCCCAGCGCCTGTAACGTTCTCCCCTGGATGGGCATGGGGAAACCCCTCCCTCCCCCCCCGCAACACTAATAGGAACACTCCGGCTTCTCCAGGTTTCCACCCACAGTCCAAAAACATGGATCAAGGTCAATGGAATGCTCCAAATTGCCCCATATAGAGTGTGTGCCCAGCGCCTGTAACGTTCTCCCCTGGATGGGCATGGGGAACCCCCCCTCCCCCCCCGCAACACTAATAGGAACACTCCGGGTTCTCCAGGTTTCCACCCACAGTCCAAAAACATGGATCAAGGTCAATGGAATGCTCCAAATTGCCCCATATAGAGTGTGTGCCCAGCGCCTGTAACGTTCTCCCCTGGAGGGGCATGGGGAACCCCCCCCCCCTCCCCCCCCCCAGGGCCTCCCCCCACACGCAACACTAATAGGAACACTCTGGGTTCTCCAGGTTTCCACCCACAGTTCAAAAACATGGATCAAGGTCAATGGAATGCTCCAAATTGCCCCATATAGAGTGTGTGTGCCCAGCGCCTGTAACGTTCTCCCCTGGATGGGCATGGGGAACCCCCTCCTCCCCCCCCGCAACACTAATAGGAACACTCTGGGTTCTCCAGGTTTCCACCCACAGTTCAAAAACATGGATCAAGGTCAATGGAATGCTCCAAATTGCCCCATATAGAGTGTGTGTGCCCAGCGCCTGTAACGTTCTCCCCTGGATGGGCATGGGGAACCCCCCCTCCCCCCCCCGCAACACTAATAGGAACACTCCGGGTTCTCCAGGTTTCCACCCACAGTCCAAAAACATGGATCAAGGTCAATGGAATGCTCCAAATTGCCCCATATAGAGTGTGTGTGCCCAGCGCCTGTAACGTTCTCCCCTGGATGGGCATGGGGAACCCCCCCTCCCCCCCCGCAACACTAATAGGAACACTCCGGGTTCTCCAGGTTTCCACCCACAGTCCAAAAACATGGATCAAGGTCAATGGAATGCTCCAAATTGCCCCATATAGAGTGTGTGTGCCCAGCGCCTGTAACGTTCTCCCCTGGATGGGCATGGGGAACCCCCCCCCCCCCCCCCCCGCAACACTAATAGGAACACTCCGGGTTCTCCAGGTTTCCACCCACAGTCCAAAAACATGGATCAAGGTCAATGGAATGCTCCAAATTGCCCCATATAGATGTGTGTTTTGCCCAGCGTCTGTAACGTTCTCCCTGGATGGGCATGGGGAACCCCCTCCTCCCCCCCCGCAACACTAATAGGAACACTCTGGGTTCTCCAGGTTTCCACCCACAGTTCAAAAACATGGATCAAGGTCAATGGAATGCTCCAAATTGCCCCATATAGAGTGTGTGTGCCCAGCGCCTGTAACGTTCTCCCCTGGATGGGCATGGGGAACCCCCCCCCTCCTCCCCCCCCGCAACACTAATAGGAACACTCCGGGTTCTCCAGGTTTCCACCCACAGTCCAAAAACATGGATCAAGGTCAATGGAATGCTCCAAATTGCCCCATATAGAATGTGTGTGCCCAGCGATAGATTGTCCTGGGTCTATCTGCCCAGCGCCCGAAACGTTCTCCCCTGGATGGGCATGGGGAACCACCCTCGCGACCCTAATAGAGGATGAAGCAGAAGCTAATGGATGGTAACCGGCAAACAAATGGCGGTTACCATGACGACGGTGTTTCCGCTTTGTGTGTAGGCCCAGGAAGTCCACGACAAACTCCGGCAGTGGCTGAAGACCAACGTTTCGGAGGCCGTCGCCAACTCCGTCCGCATCATCTACGGAGGTACCGCCCCCGCTCGCCTGCCAATCATACACGCATCCAATACGTTCTAACACCCCCGTCTTCGCCCTCAGGTTCCGTCACCGGGGCGACCTGCAAGGAGCTGGCGTCGCAGAAAGATGTGGACGGCTTCTTGGTGGGCGGGGCCTCCCTGAAACCCGAGTTTGTGGAAATAATCAACGCCAAAGCGTAAAGGGAACCAATGGGGAACGATTGGTACCAGTGGTACCAATGGGCGCCGCAACCCAACACAGCACTGTATCTTCGTTTACGTGTTTATTACCAATGTTCGTTTGTCGTCGTCTGTTAATTACACTGTCCGGCACTAAGAATAAAGGCAATTAATATAGTGGTAATTAATGATACCTCTTTGTATATACGTCAAGCAATGAGTCGGCCAATCGTTGGCGTGCCGGTCGTTGATACGGTGGCGTTTTCCATTGCTTTACCCCGGGACGTGGAAATAAAGGGTTAAAGTTGCCAAGTTCTCCTGGTTCTGTTGGGTTCATAGACCGTTGCATAGGGTTCTGTGATGGGGACGTACCAAAACGAAGACCTAGCGACTAACTAAAGGGTCCGTCCATATGGTAAGTGGAGGTAGGGGGCGTGGCGAAACTCTTGCCCATATGTCGATTGCCCCCTGTGGTAAGTCTGAGCTCTGTATACGGATGGGGCAATTGGTACAACGATGCGATGATGTCATGAAGACGTTCCGTTGGGCACGTAATATAGTGACCGGCCAATCATTGGCGTGCCGGTCGTTGATACGGTGGCGTTTTCCATTGCTTAACCCCGGGACGTGGAAATAAAGGGTTATAGTTGCCCAGTTCTCCTGGTTCTGTTGGGTTTATAGACTGTTACATAGGGTTCTATGTGTTCTATGATCAGGACGTACCAAAACGAAGACCTAGCGACTAACTAAAGGGTCCGTCCATATGGTAAGTGGAGGTAGGGGGTGTGGCGAAACTCTTGCCCATATGTCGATTGCAACCTGTGGTAAGTCTGAGCTCTGTATACGGGTTAAAATTGCCCAGTTCTCCTGGTTCTGTTGGGTTCATAGACTGCTTCATAGGGTTCTATGTGTTCTGTGGTGGGGACGTACCAAAACGAAGACCTAGCGACTAACTAAAGGGTCCGACCATATGGTAAGTGGAGGTAGGGGGCGTGGCGAAACTCTTGCCTATATGTCGATTGCCCCCTGTGGTAAGTCTGAGCTCTGTATACGGGTTAAAATTGCCCAGTTCTCCTGGTTCTGTTGGGTTTATAGACCGTTGCAAAGGGTTCTATGTGTTCTGTGGTGGGGACGTACCAAAACGAAGACCTAGCGACTAACTGAAGGGTCCGTCCATATGGTAAGTGAAGGTAGGGGACGTGGCGAAACTCTTGCCCATATGTCGATTGCCCCCTGTGGTAAGTCTGAGCTCTGTATACGGGTTAAAATTGCCCAGTTCTGGTTCTGTTGGGTTCATTGACTGCTTCATAGGGTTCTATGTGTTCTATGATAGGGACGTACCAAAACGAAGACTTAGCAACTAACTAAAGGGTCCGTCCAAATGGTAAGTGGAGGTAGGGGGCGTGGCGAAACTCTTGCCCATATGTCGATTGCCCCCTGTGGTAAGTCTGAGCTCTGTATATGGGTTAAAATTGCCCAGTTCTCCTGGTTCTGTTGGGTTCATAGACTGTTACATAGGGTTCTATGTGTTCTATGATAGAGACGTACCAAAACAAAGACCTAGCGACTAACTAAAGGGTCCGTCCATATGGTAAGTGGAGGTAGGGGGTGTGGCGAAACTCTTGCCCATATGTCGATTGCCCCTGTGGTAAGTCTGAGCTCTGTATACGGATGGGGCAATTGGTACAACGATGCGATGATGTCATGAAGACGTTCCGTTGGGCACGTAATATAGTGACCGGCCAATCGTTGGCGTGCTGGTCGTTGATACGGTGGCGTTTTCCATTGCTTAACCCCGGGACGTGGAAATAAAGGGTTAAAGTTGCCAAGTTCTCCTGGTTCTGTTGGGTTCATAGACTGTTACATAGGGTTCTATGTGTTCTATGATAGAGACGTACCAAAACGAAGACCTCATAGCTGTTTCATAGGGTTCTAGGTTTTCTGTGTATGGGGGGCGACTAAGGTCAATGCAACTAAAGGGTCCGTCCATATGGTAAGTGGAGGTAGGGGGCGTGGTGAAACTCTTGCCCATATGTCGATTGCCCCCTGTGGTAAGTCTGAGCTCTGTATACGGGTTAAAATTGCCCAGTTCTGGTTCTGTTGGGTTCATTGACTGCTTCATAGGGTTCTATGTGTTCTATGATAGGGACGTACCAAAACAAAGACCTAGCAACTAACTTAAGGGTCCGTCCATATGGTAAGTGGAGGTAGGGGGTGTGGTGAAACTCTTGCCCATATGTCGATTGCCCCCTGTGGTAAGTCTGAGCTCTGTATACGGATGGGGCAATTGGTATAACGATGCGATGATGTCATGAAGACGTTCCGTTGGGCACGTAATATAGTGACCGGCCAATCGTTGGAGTGCCGGTCGTTGATACGGTGGCGTGGAAATAAAGGGGTAAAGTTGCCAAGTTCTCCTGGTTCTGTTGGGTTCATTGACTGTTACATAGGGTTCTATGTGTTCTGTGGTGGGGACGTACCAAAACGAAGACCTAGCGAATAACTAAAGTGTCCGTCCATATGGTAAGTGGAGGTAGGGGGTGTGGCGAAACTCTTGCCCATATGTCGATTGCCCCTGTGGTAAGTCTGAGCTCTGTATACAGATGGGGCAATTGGTACAATGATGCGATGACGTCATGAAGACGTTCCGTTGGGCATGTAATATAGTGACCGGCCAATCGTTGGCGTGCCGGTCGATACGGTGGTGTTTTCCATTGCTTAACCCCAGGACGTGGAAATAATGGGTTAAAGTTGCCAAGTTCTCCTGGTTCTGTTGGGTTCATAGATTGTTACATAGGGTTCTATGTGTTCTGTGGTGGGGACGTACCAAAACGAAGACCTAGCGACTAACTAAAGGGTCCGTCCAAATGGTAAGTGGAGGTAGGGGGCGTGGCGAAACTCTTGCCCATATGTCGATTGCCCCCTGTGGTAAGTCTGAGCTCTGTATACGGTTGGGGCAATTGGTACAACGATGCGATGACGTCATGAAGACGTTCCGTTGGGCACGTAATATAGTGACCGGCCAATCGTTGGCGTGCCGGTCGTTGATACGGTGGTGTTTTCCATTGCTTAACCCCGGGACGTGGAAATAAAGGGTTAAAGTTGCCAAGTTCTCCTGGTTCTGTTGGGTTTATAGACCGTTGCATAGGGTTCTGTGATGGGGACGTACCAAAACGAAGACCTAGCGACTAACTAAAGGGTCCGTCCATATGGTAAGTGGAGGTAGGGGGTGTGGCGAAACTCTTGCCCATATGTCGATTGCCCCCTGTGGTAAGTCTGAGCTTTGTATACGGATGGGGCAATTGGTACAACGATGCGACGACGTCATGAAGACGTTCCGTTGGGCACGTAATATAGTGACCGGCCAATCGTTGGCGTGCCGGTCGTTGAAACGGTGGTGTTTTCCATTGCTTAACCCCGGGACGTGGAAATAAAGGTTTAAAATTGCCATGTTCTCCTGGTTCTGTTGTGTTCATAGACTGTTACATAGGGTTCTATGTGTTCTATGATAGGGACGTACCAAAACGAAGACCTAGCGACTAACTAAAGGGTCCGTCCATATGGTAAGTGGAGGTAGGGGGTGTGGCGAAACTCTTGCCCATATGTCGATTGCCCCCTGTGGTAAGTCTGAGCTCTGTATACGGGTTAAAATTGCCCAGTTCTCCTGGTTCTGTTGGGTTCATTGACTGTTACATAGGGTTCTATGTGTTCTGTGATGGGGACGTACCAAAACGAAGATCTAGCGACTAACTAAAGGGTCCGTCCATATGGTAAGTGGAGGTAGGGGGTGTGGCGAAACTCTTGCCCATATGTCGATTGCCCCCTGTGGTAAGTCTGAGCTCTGTATACGGATGGGGCAATTGGTACAACGATGCGATGACGTCATGAAGACGTTCCGTTGGGTACGTAATATAGTGACCGGCCAATCGTTGGCGTGCCGGTCGTTGATACGGTGGCGTTTTCCATTGCTTAACCCCGGGACGTGGAAATAAAGGGTTAAAGTTGCCAAGTTCTCCTGGTTCTGTTGGGTTCATAGACTGTTATATAGGGTTCTATGTGTTCTGTGATGGGGACGTACCAAAACGAAGATCTAGCGACTAACTAAAGGGTCCGTCCATATGGTAAGTGGAGGTAGGGGGCGTGGCGAAACTCTTGCCCATATGTCGATTGCCCCTGTGGTAAGTCTGAGCTCTGTATATGGGTTAAAATTGCCCAGTTCTCCTGGTTCTGTTGGGTTCATAGACTGCTACATAGGGTTCTATGTGCTCTATGATAGGGACGTACCAAAACAAAGACCTGGCGTCTAAAGGGTCCGTCCATATGGTAAGTGGAGGTAGGGGGTGTGGCGAAACTCTTGCCCATATGTCGATTGCCCCCTGTGGTAAGTCTGAGCTCTGTATACGGATGGGGCAATTGGTACAACGATGCGATGACGTCATGAAGACGTTCCGTTGGGTACGTAATATAGTGACCGGCCAATCGTTGGCGTGCCGGTCGTTGATACGGTGGCGTTTTCCATTGCTTAACCCCGGGACGTGGAAATAAAGGGTTAAAGTTGCCAAGTTCTCCTGGTTCTGTTGGGTTCATAGACTGCTACATACGGTTCTATGTGTTCTATGATAGGGACGTACCAAAACAAAGACCTAGAGACTAACTAAAGGGTCCGTCCATATGGTAAGTGGAGGTAGGGGGCGTGGCGAAACTCTTGCCCATATGTCGATTGCCCCCTGTGGTAAGTCTGAGCTCTGTATATGGGTTAAAATTGCCCAGTTCTCCTGGTTCTGTTGGGTTCATAGACTGCTTCATAGGGTTCTATGTGTTCTGTGGTGGGGACGTACCAAAACGAAGACCTAGCGACTAACTAAAGGGTCCGACCATATGGTAAGTGGAGGTAGGGGGCGTGGCGAAACTCTTGCCTATATGTCGATTGCCCCCTGTGGTAAGTCTGAGCTCTGTATACGGGTTAAAATTGCCCAGTTCTGGTTCTGTTGGGTTCATTGACTGCTTCATAGGGTTCTATGTGTTCTATGATAGGGACGTACCAAAACAAAGACCTAGCAACTAACTTAAGGGTCCGTCCATATGGTAAGTGGAGGTAGGGGGTGTGGTGAAACTCTTGCCCATATGTCGATTGCCCCCTGTGTAAGTCTGAGCTCTGTATACGGATGGGGCAATTGTTAAATAACGATGCGATGATGTCACTTTGAAGACGTTCCGTTGGGCACGTAATATAGTGACCGGCCAATCGTTGGAGTGCCGGTCGTTGATATAGCGGTGGCGTGGAAATAAAGGGGTAAAGTTGCCAAGTTCTCCTGGTTCTGTTGGGTTCATTGACTGTTACATAGGGTTCTATGTGTTCTGTGGTGGGGACGTACCAAAACGAAGACCTAGCGACTAACTAAAGTGTCCGTCCATATGGTAAGTGGAGGTAGGGGGTGTGGCGAAAAACTCTTGCCCATATGTCGATGCCCCCTGTGGTAAGTCTGAGCTCTGTATACAGATCTGGTATAGCGGACGTTGAAGACGTTCCGTTGGGCATGTAATATAGTGACCGGCCCATCGTTGGCGTGCCGGTCGATACGGTGGTGTTTTTTTTTCCATTGCTTAACCCCAGGACGGGAAATCATGGGTTTTAAAGTTTTGCCAAGTTCTCCTGGTTCTGTTGGGTTCTAGATTGTTACATAGGGTTCTATGTGTTCTGTGTGTGGGGACGTACCAAAACGAAGACCTAGCGACTAACTAAAGGGTTCCGTCCAAATGGTAAGTGGAGGTAGGGGGCGTGGCGAAACTCTTGCCCATATGTCGATTGCCCCCTGTGGTAAGTCTGAGCTCTGTATACGGTTTGGGGCAATTGGTTACAACGATTGCGATGATACGGTGGCGGTTTTCCATTGTCATGAAGACGTTCCGTTGGGGTGGTACCACGTAATATAGTGACCGGCCAAGGGTCCTGTGAGGGCGTGCCCATATGTCGACCGGCCTTTGATACGGTGGTTGTTTTCCATTGCTTAACCGGCCCCGGGGGGGACTTGGAAATAAAGGTTTAAAGTTGCCAAGTTCTCCTGGTTCTGTTGGGTTTATAGACCGTGCATAGGGTTCTATGTGATGGGGACGTACCAAAACGAAGACCTAGCGACTTTAACTAACCTCCTAAAGGGTCCTCCGGTAAGTGGAGGTAGGGGGTGTGGGCGAAACTCTTGTTACCCCATATTTCGATTGCCCCCTGTGGTAAGTATTCTGAGCTTGTATACGGATGGGGCAATTGGTACAACGATGCGACGACGTCATGAAGACGTTCCGTTGGGCACGTAATATAGTGACCCGGCCAATCGTTGGCGTGCCGGTCGTTGAAACGGTGGTGTTTTTCCATTGCTTAACCCCGGGGGACGTGGAAATAAAGGTTTAAAATTGCCATGTTCTCCTGGTTTTCTGTTGGTTCATAGACTGTTACATAGGGTTCTATGTGTTCTATGATAGGGACGTACCAAAACGAAAAGACCTAGCGACTAACTAAAGGTCCGTCCATATGGTAAGTGGAGGTACGTGGCGAAACTCTTGCCCATATGTCGATTGCCCCCTGTGGTAAGTCTGAGCTCTGTATACGGGTTAAATTGACCCAGTTCTCCTGGTTCTGTTGGGTTCATTAGACTGTTACATAGGGTTTCTATGTGTTCTGTGATGGGGACGTACCTACAAAAACGAAGATCTGGCGACTAACTAAAGGGTCCGTCCATGTTATTAAGTGGAGGTACCGGGGGGTCTTTTGGCGAAACTCTTGCCCATATGTCGATTGCCCCTGTGGTAAGTCTGAGCTCTGTATACGGATGGGGCAATTGGTTAGTACATAACGATGCGATGATGTCAAGACGTTCCGTTAGGGGTGGTTAACGTGGGGTATACGCTCTCCATCGAATTGCTGGGTCCAATCTTGAATGGGGCGTGCCGGCCGTTGATTCCGGTGGCGTTTTCCAAGCTCTTAAACCCCGGCGCCACCACGCACAACAAAATAAAGGGTTGAAATGGTGAAATAATGTTGGGGTAAACCAGGTCAGCCAAGGTCTCCTGGTTCTGTTTGGGTTCATAGCCTGTTATATAGGGTTTATATGGGTTTTGTGATGGGGGACGTACCAAAACGAAGATCTAGCGTTAACTAAAGGGGTCCGTCCATATGGTAAGTACACCAGGGGCGTGGCGAAACTCTTGCCCATATGTCGATTGCCCTGTGGTTACGTCTGAGGTATATGGCCTGCCCATGGTTCTCCTGGGTCTTGTTGGGGACATGAGCTACATAGGGTTCTATGTGCCCAGGGACCGTACTCAAAACGCAAGGACCTGGCGTCTAAAGGTCCGTCCCGTAATGTAAGTGAGGTATGGGGGCGTGGCGAAAGGTGGTAGCCTGATGTCGATTGCCCCCTGTGGTAAGTTGGGGTGCAATTGGGACTGCGAGCAAGGTTCTCAGCCCCGGTTACATACAACTCCTGTGAATACACCAGGGGGTGAGGTACAATGGTGCCGAGGTGGTAGCCTGATGGGCTTTGGGTTGGGGTGTTGGGTTCCTTGAGCAAGGTTCTCAACCCCAAATACTCCCAGGGTGAGGTACAATGGTGCCGAGGTGGTAGCCTGATGGTTGGGGTGTTGGGACTCGAGCAAGGTTCTCAGCCCCCACCTACAACAATACATGGTACAAGTAGCCTGGGTTGGGGTTGGGACTCAAGACAAGGTTCTCAACCCCCAATACTCCAAGAGGTGAGGTACAATGGTGCCTGTAGCCTGATGGTTGGGGTGTTGGGACTCGAGCAAGGTTCTCAACCCCCAAATACTCCAGGGGTGAGGTACGATGGTGCCGAGGTGGTAGCCTGATGGTTGGGGTGTTTGGGACTCGAGCAAGGTTCTCAACCCCAAATACTCCCAGGGGTGAGGTACTGCCGAGGTGGTAGCCTGATGGTTGGGGGTGGGGTTGGGACCGAGCAAGGTTCTCACCCCAGGGGTGAGGTACGATGGTGCCGAGGTGGTAGCCTGATGGTTGGGGTGTTGGGACTCGAGCAAGGTTCTCAACCCCAAATACTCCCGGGGTGAGGTACAATGGTGCCGAGGTGGTAGCCTGATGGTTGGGGTGTTGGGACTCGAGCAAGGTTCTCAACCCCAAATACTCCCGGGGTGAGGTACAATGGTGCCGAGGTGGTAGCCTGATGGTTGGGGTGTTGGGACTCGAGCAAGGTTCTCAACCCCCAATACACCAGGGGTGAGGTACAATGGTGCCGAGGTGGTAGCCTGATGGTTGGGGTGTTGGGACTCGAGCAAGGTTCTCAACCCCAAATACTCCCGGGGTGAGGTACAATGGTGCCGAGGTGGTAGCCTGATGGTTGGGGTGTTGGGACTCGAGCAAGGTTCTCAACCCCCAATACACCAGGGGTGAGGTACAATGGTGCCGAGGTGGTAGCCTGATGGTTGGGGTGTTGGGACTCGAGCAAGGTTCTCAGCCCCCAATACACCAGGGGTGAGGTACAATGGTGCCGAGGTGGTAGCCTGATGGTTGGGGTGTTGGGACTTGAGCAAGGTTCTCAACCCCAAATACTCCCGGGGTGAGGTACAATGGTGCCGAGGTGGTAGCCTGATGGTTGGGGTGTTGGGACTCGAGCAAGGTTCTCAGCCCCCAATACACCAGGGGTGAGGTACAATGGTGCCGAGGTGGTAGCCTGATGGTTGGGGTGTTGGGACTCGAGCAAGGTTCTCAACCCCAAATACTCCCAGGGTGAGGTACAATGGTGCCAAGGTGGTAGCCTGATGGTTGGGGTGTTGGGACTCGAGCAAGGTTCTCAACCCCCAATACACCAGGGGTGAGGTACAATGGTGCCGAGGTGGTAGCCTGATGGTTGGGGTGTTGGGACTCGAGCAAGGTTCTCAACCCCAAATACTCCCGGGGTGAGGTACGATGGTGCCGAGGTGGTAGCCTGATGGTTGTGGGTGTTGGGACTCGAGCAAGGTTCTCAACCCCCAATACACCAGGGGTGAGGTACGATGGTGCCGAGGTGGTAGCCTGATGGTTGGGGTGTTGGGACTCGAGCAAGGTTCTCAACCCCAAATACTCCCGGGGTGAGGTACAATGGTGCCGAGGTGGTAGCCTGATGGTTGGGGTGTTGGGACTCGAGCAGGTTCTCAACCCCAAATACTCCCGGGGTGAGGTACAATGGTGCCGAGGTGGTAGCCTGATGGTTGGGGTGTTGGGACTCGAGCAAGGTTCTCAACCCCCAATACACCAGGGGTGAGGTACAATGGTGCCGAGGTGGTAGCCTGATGGTTGGGGTGTTGGGACTCGAGCAAGGTTCTCAACCCCAAATACTCCCGGGGTGAGGTACAATGGTGCCGAGGTGGTAGCCTGATGGTTGGGGTGTTGGGACTCGAGCAAGGTTCTCACCCCCAATACACCAGGGGTGAGGTACAATGGTGCCGAGGTGGTAGCCTGATGGTTGGGGTGTTGGGACTCGAGCAAGGTTCTCAACCCCAAATACTCCCGGGGTGAGGTACAATGGTGCCGAGGTGGTAGCCTGATGGTTGGGGTGTTGGGACTCGAGCAAGGTTCTCAACCCCAAATACTCCCGGGGTGAGGTACAATGGTGCCGAGGTGGTAGCCTGATGGTTGGGGTGTTGGGACTCGAGCAAGGTTCTCAACACCCAATACACCAGGGGTGAGGTACAATGGTGCCGAGGTGGTAGCCTGATGGTTGGGGTGTTGGGACTCGAGCAAGGTTCTCAACCCCCAATACACCAGGGGTGAGGTACAATGGTGCCGAGGTGGTAGCCTGATGGTTGGGGTGTTGGGACTCGAGCAAGGTTCTCAACCCCAAATACTCCCGGGGTGAGGTACGATGGTGCCGAGGTGGTAGCCTGATGGTTGGGGTGTTGGGACTCGAGCAAGGTTCTCAACCCCCAATACACCAGGGGTGAGGTAC
>JAFMOC010000206.1:17500-67500 GCA_019802505.1 Corydoras sp. C115
ATAAACAAATATATAGAGAAACAAATGGGGCAGTGGGGCAATCTCTCACTGGACAAACTCACCCAGACACACTCAATTTGGAGCATTCAATTCACCTTGAATCCATGTTTTTGGACCGTGGGAGGAAACCCACACGGGGGGCAATCCATCGCTGGACACACAGACACACTCTATATGGGGCAATTTGGAGAACTCAATTGACTTGATCCATGTTTTTGGATTGTGGGAGGGAACTGGATAACCCGGAGGAAACCCACAAGGACATGGGGAGAACATGCCAACTCCACCCAGATCGGGATTGGAACCCAGATCCCCAGCGCTGAGAGTCGAGGAGAACATCCATCCGTCCTTTATGTTCCGCTTTGTCCTCTTTGTGTTCCACTTTGTCCTCATTATGTTTTGCTTTGTTTTGGGTCATGGGGGGGGGGGTTCCCCATGCTCTTCCAGGGGAGAACATTTCAGGTGCTGGGCAGATACACCCAGGACAGGGGGCAATCTATCGCTGGGCACAAATGCATGCACACACATACACACTCTATATGGGGCAATTTGGAGCATGCAATTCACCTTGAATCCATGTTTTTGGACCGTGGGAGGAAACCAACACGGGGGGGCAATCAATCGCTGGATACACAGACACACTCTACATGGGGCAATTTGGAGAACTCAATTGACCTCGATCCATGTTTATGGATTGTGGGAGCGAACCGGAGAACCCGGAGGAAACCCACACGGACACGGGGAGAACATGCAAACTCCACCCAGATCGGGATTGGAACCCAGATCCCCAGCGGAGAACATCCATCCATCCATTATGTTCCGCTTTGTCCTCTTTGTGTTCCGCTTTGTCCTCATTATGTTCCGCTTTGTTTTGGGTCGTGGGGGGGGGGGGTTCCCCATGCTCTTCCAGGGGAGAACATTTCAGGTGCTGGGCAGATACACCCAGGACAGGGGGCAAGCTATCGCTGGGCACAAATGCATGCACACACATACACACTCTATATGGGGCAATTTGGAGCATGCAATTCACCTTGAATCCATGTTTTTGGACCGTGGGAGGAAACCCACACAGGGGGCAATCCATCGCTGGATACACAGACACAATCTATATGGGGCAATTTGGAGAACTCAATTGACTTGATCCATGTTTTTGGATTGTGGGAGGGAACCGGAGAACCCGGAGGGAACCCACACGGACACGGGGAGAACATGCAAACTCCACCCAGATCGGTATTGGAACCCAGATCCCCAGCGCTGAGAGTCGAGGAGAACATCCATCCATCCATTATGTTCCGCTTTGTCCTCTTTGTGTTCCGCTTTGTCCTCATTATGTTCCGCTTTGTTTTGGGTCATGGGGGGGGGGTTCCCCATGCTCTTCCAGGGGAGAACATTTCAGGTGCTGGGCAGATACACCCAGGACAGGGGGCAATCTATCACTGGGCACAAATGCATGCACACACATACACACTCTATATGGGGCAATTTGGAGCATGCAATTCACCTTGAATCCATGTTTTTGGACCGTGGGAGGAAACCCACACAGGGGGCAATCCATCGCTGGATACACAGACACACTCTACATGGGGCAATCTGAAGAACTCAATTGACCTCGATCCATGTTTTTGGATTGTGGGAGCGAACCGGAGAACCCGGAGGAATCCCACGCGGACACGGGGAGGACATGGAAACTCCACCCAGATGGGGATCCGAACCGGGAATCCCTAGCGCTGAGAGGAGAACATGCCAAAGTCCCAAAGTTCTAATGGTTTCTTTCTCGGTTAACACAGGAAGGTGGATGAGGTCATGGCAAGTAAACAGAACGCGTCTCAGAAGAGGGTGAGGTCGGACGCCGAGGACATGGACAGCGGATCGTCCAGAACGTCCAGAACGTCCAGAACGTCCAGCCAGTCGAGCATCGACGCCTCGGAACGTTCCGACAACGAGGACAGAGACTCGTTTGTTTAAAGAACTGTCGATTTAAGGTCTATTTTTTTCTTTAAGAAACTGCATTAAAGGATTATTTTCTTCGTTTGTGTCGGCCACGTTTAATTACACCCATGGAGGCCATTAAAGGTTATTTTAAATGCCATATATGGGCAGAAAAACAAATGCTATATAGGATTATGTATATATCCATTCTTTATGATAATGATGTTCTCCATGCCCGTCCAGGGGAGAACATTCCGGGCACAATCTATCGCTGGGCACACACTCAATAACACAAACATGCACTATATGGGGCAATTTGGAGCATTCAATTCACCTTGAATCCCTGTTTTGGGATTGTGGGAGGAAACCGGAGAACCGGCGGAGGAAAAGCCATGCGGACACGGGGAGAACGTGCAAACTCCACCCAGATTGGGATTAGAACCTGGATTCTACTATATAATATAAAGATATACATATAGCATTATTATATTATTATTATTATTATTATTATTATTATTATTATTATATTATTATTATTATTATTATAAAATATATATGAACCTTTATGCTGTTCCAAAATTTGACCGCTAGATGGCTCTGCAGGATTATAAATCTAAAGCAATTATATTATATTATGTTACTATATATATATATATATATATATATATCCATCCATTATCTTTCGCTTTATACGCTACTAGGGTCACGGGGGGGGGGGTGGGGGGAGGGGGGGGGTTCCCCATGCCCATCCAGGGGAGAACGTTTCGGGCGCTGGGCAGATACACCCAGGACAGGGCACCAATCTATCACTGGGCATACACTCACTCACACAAACACACTCTATATGGGGCAATTTGGAGAATTTAGTTGACCTTGAATCCATGTTTTTGGACTGTGGGAGGAAACCGCAGAACCCGGAGGAAACCCACGCGGACACGGGGAGAGCATGGAAACTCCACCCAGATAGGGATTCGAACCAGTTATCCACTATATATATATATATATATTTATATTATGTTATATTTATATTTATAATAATAAAAAAATTATTATTATTATTATTATTATTTATTATTATTATTATTATATATAACATATATATATAATTTATATAATTAGTAATATAATATTATATATATATATATATATATATATATAATATATATATATATATATATATATATATATATATATATATCTATATATATATATATATATATATTCATTCATTCATTCATTATCTCCCGCTTTATCCTCTATTAGGGTCGCGGTGGGGTTCCCCATGCCCATCCAGGGGAGAACGTCTCGGGCGCTGGGCAGATAGACCCAGGACAGGGGGGCAATCCATCGCTGGGTACACATTCACCCACACTCAAACAAACTCTATATGGGGCAATTTAGAGAACTCAATTAACTTGATCCATGTCTTTGGACTGTGGGAGGAAACCGGAGAACCCGGAGGAAACCCACACGGGACACGGGGAGAACATGGAAACTCCACCCAGATGGGGATTCGAACCAGGAAATCCCTAGCGCTGAGAGGCGAACGTGCTAACCACTAAGCCACCGTGCCGCTATATATATATATATATATATATATATATATATATAATATATATATATATATATATATATATATATATATATATATATATTATATATATATATATATATATATATATATATATATATATATATATATATTTATAATATATATTATATATATACCTCTTATTCAAAATTTACCTTTTTCATTTGTCTGAACTTTAATGCTGTTCCAAAATTTGACCGCTAGATGGCAGTGCAGGATTATAAATCTTAATACAATATGTTAAAAGCTATTTATTATATTATATTACATTATCTTATTCATTCATTCATTATCTTCCTCTTTATCCTCTATTAGGGTCGCGGGGGGGGGGGGGGGGGGGGGGGGGTTCCCCATGTCCATCCAGGGGAGAACGTCTCGGGCGCTGGGCAGATAGACGCAGGACAGTGGGGCAATCTATCACTCACTCACACAGACACACTCTATATGGGGCAATTTGGAGAATTCAATTGACTTGATCCATGTTTTTGGATTGTGGGAGTGAACCGGAGAACCCGGAGGAAACCCACGCGGACACGGGGAGAACATGGAAACTCCACCCAGATTGGGATTCGAACCGGGAATCCCTAGTGCTGAGAGGAGAACATGCCAAACCACTAAGCCACCGTGCCGCTTATATATTATATTATATTATATTATATTATATTATATTCTGAGCTAAGCTAAGATTCATCACACTGCAAACCCCCAGACAACCTAAAAAAAACTTTTATATGATCTGTTTAATAAGTTCCACTTGGTTCCACAGATGGACACTGATACTCGGTTCTCCAATGGATCAGGAGTCCAAAAGTACCCCCACAGAGCAGGGATTATTGGGTTGGCATGTTAGTCCTATCCCAGCAGTGTGGCTGTTCAATCCACCACCCAAATGATACCTGTTCTGATGCTCCTGACCAACAGAGAACCAACAGAGAACCAATAGGAGACTAACAACAACAAAGAACCCAGATGGACTACAGTCTGGAATTGTAGAACTACAAAGTCCATCTATATGGTATATAGGTAACATGGTGGTGTGGTGTTTAGCACGGCCACTCCTGGTCTGGGTGGAGTTTCCATGTTCTCCATGTTCTCTGAGCTTCTTCCACCGTCCAAAACCATGGATTCAAGGTGAATTGTCTGCTCGAGATTGCCCCATCCAAATTGCCCCTATATAGAATGAGTGTCTGTGTAAATGAGGGTGTGCCAGTGATTAAAAGGTGCCCTGCCCTGGGTGTATTCACCCCTCTCGGGAACCTACTAGGGTTCTCCGGCGTCCTCCCACAGTCCTACAGTCCCACAGACTAACTACAACAAAGAACCCAGATTGCCCCATCTAAATTGCACCTACGTATGGGTGTCTGTGTGAATGAGGGTGTGCCAGGGATTAAAAGGTGCCCTGCCCTGGGTGTATTTGCCCCTCTCGGGAACCTGGGTGAGTTTCCATGAAACCTCCACCGTCCAAAACCACGGATTCAAGGTGAATTGTCTGCTCGAGATTGCCCCATCTAAATTGCCCCTATATAGTATGGGTGTCTGTGTGAATGAGGGCGTGCCAGCGACGATCTGGCACCTTGTCCTTGGTGTATTCACCCCTCTCGGGAACTTACTAGGGTTCTCCGGCGTCCTCCCACAGTCCTACAGTCCCACAGACTAACTACAACAAAGAACCCAGGTTGCCCCATCTAAATTGCCCCTACGTATGGGTGTCTGTGTGAATGAGGGTGTGCCGGCGACGATCTGGCGCCCTCCCTCTCGGGAATCTGGGTGAGTTTCCATGAAACCTCCACCATCCAAAATCATGGATTCAAGGTGAATTGTCTGCTCGAGATTGCCCCATCCAAATTGCCCCAATATAGAATGAGTGTATGTGTGAGTGAAGGTGTGCCGGCGGCGATCTGGCACCTTGTCCTTGGGTGTATTCACCCCTCTCGGGAACCTACTAGGGTTCTCCGGCGTCCTCCCACAGTCCTACAGTCCCACAGACTAACTACAACAAAGAACCCAGATTGCCCCATCTAAATTGCCCCTACGTATGGGTGTCCGTGTGAATGAGGGTGTGCCGGTGACGATCTGGTGCCCTGCCTTGGGTGTATTCGCCCCTCTCGGGAACCTGGGTGAGT
This sequence comes from Corydoras sp. C115, assembly GCA_019802505.1. NCBI lineage: Eukaryota > Metazoa > Chordata > Actinopteri > Siluriformes > Callichthyidae > Corydoras > Corydoras sp. C115. The sequence continues at coordinate 23,144 of JAFMOC010000206.1, forward strand.
TTCCATGAAACCTCCACCGTCCGAAACCTTGGATTCAAGGTGAATTGTCTGCTCGAGATTGCCCCGTCTAAATTGCCCCTATATAGTATGGGTGTCTGTGTGAATGAGGGTGTGCCGGCGACGATCTGGCGCCCTGCCCTGGGTATATTTGTCCCTCTCAGGAACCTAGTAGGAGATTAATCCTCTAGGGTTCTCCGGCGTCCTTCCACAGTCCAAAACCATGGATTCAAGGTGAATTGTCTGCTCGAGATTGCCCCATCGAAATTGCCCCTATATAGTATGGGTGTCTGTGTGAATGAGGGTGTGCCGGCGACGATCTGGCACCTTGTCCTCGGGTGTATTCACCCCTCTCGGGAACCTACTAGAGTTCTCCGGCATCCTCCCACAGTCCTACAGTCCCACAGACTAACTACAACAAAGAACCCAGATTGCCCCATCTAAATTGCACCTACGTATGGGTGTCTGTGTGAATGAGGGTGTGCCGGCGACGATCTGGCACCTTGTCCTTGGTGTATTCACCCCTCTCGGGAACCTACTAGGGTTCTCCGGCGTCCTCCCACAGTCCTACAGTCCCACAGACTAACTACAACAAAGAACCCAGATTGCCCCATCTAAATTGCACCTACGTATGGGTGTCCGTGTGAATGAGGGTGTGCCGGCGACGATCTGGCACCTTGTCCTTGGTGTATTCACCCCTCTCGGGAACCTACTAGTGTTCTCCGGCGTCCTCCCACAGTCCAAAACCATGGATTCAAGGTGAATTGTCTGCTCGAGATTGCCCCATCCAAATTGCCCCTATATAGTATGGGTGTCTGTGTGAATGAGGGTGTGCCGGCGACGATCTGGCACCTTGTCCTTGGTGTATTCACCCCTCTCGGGAACCTACTAGGGTTCTCCGGCGTCCTCCCACAGTCCTACAGTCCCACAGACTAACTACAACAAAGAACCCAGATTGCCCCATCTAAATTGCCCCTACGTATGGGTGTCCGTGTGAATGAGGGTGTGCCGGCGACGATCTGGCACCTTGTCCTTGGTGTATTCACCCCTTTCGAGAACCTACTAACCTACCCACAGACTAACTACAACAAAGAACCCAGATTGCCCCATCTAAATTGCCCCTACGTATGAGTGTCCGTGTGAATGAAGGTGTGCCGGCGACGATCTGGCACCTTGTCCTTGGTGTATTCACCCCTTTCGGGAACCTACTAACCTACCCACAGACTAACTACAACAAAGAACCCAGATTGCCCCATCTAAATTGCCCCTACGTATGAGTGTCCGTGTGAATGAAGGTGTGCCGGCGACGATCTGGCGCCCTGTCCTGGTATTTGCCCCTCTCTGGAACCTAGTAGAGGAACCCCCCACCCCCCACACCCCCCACGGGATCCAGACAATGTACGAGATCCTTAAATAGTTTATTTCTACCATACACAAACTGTACAACACAGCGCATCACTGCTCGCCGAAAGAGTCCGAGTGTAAAGAACCTCTGCTCTCGAAACTACAGAAACGGAACCAAAGAGAAGAACGGAACCCGAACCCTTTTGTCGTGAAACGAAATCATTTACAGTTACGGCATCTCATACTAATATTATACACCATCTTTCACATTACAAAACATCCAATACAAACGGGAGGGAAAGGAAATAAATAAATCAATCAATAAATACAGAAATCAATCGATCCATAAATACAGAAATAAAAGAGTTCTCACAAAAGTTCCTGAGCAAACAATGCGTGGCGCGGAAAGCAAAAAAACCGGGGAAGCGACAAAATTGCCCCCATAACGAACGAACGGCCGTCCAAAGCCGTCGTCCATGTCTCTTCGGGGTGATGGTTGTCCTCGTCTAAGTCGGTGTCCCCCCCTAGTGTAAAAAAAATATATTACCATTAGAAGATTCTAATAATAAAAGGGCTTCTGTCGCACGTGGGGTTCTAGAGTGCTCCCGGTGACCACGGGACATGGAACTTGGCCACCTTTGAAGAACTCCATCCATCCGTCCATTATCTAGGGTCGCGGGGGGGGGGGTTCCCCATGTCCATCCAGGGGAGAACGTCTCGGGCACTGGGCAGATACACCCAGGACAGGGGGGCAATCTATCGCTGGGCACACACTCACTCACACAGACACACTCTATATGGGGCAATTTGGAGAACTCAATTGACTTGATCCATGTGTTTGGACTGTGGGAGGAAAGCGGAGAACCCGGAGGAAACCCACGGGGACGACATGGAAACTCCACCCAGATTGGGATTCGAACCGGGAATCCCTAGTGCTGAGAGGAGAACATGCCAAACACTATGCCATCATGCCGCCTATATATTTATCCATCCATTATCTTCTGCTTTATCCTCTATTAGGGTCGAGGGTTCCCCATGCCCATCCAGGGGAGAACGTCTCGGGCGCTGGGCAGATACACCCAAGACAGGGGGGGCAATCTATCGCTGGACACACACTCACTCACACAGACACACTCTATATGGGGCAATTTGGAGCATTCAATTTACCTTGAATCATGTCTTTGGACTGTGGGAGGAAGAGGAGAGGAGAACATGCCAAACCACTAAGCCACCGTGCCGTCTCTATATTCATCCATCCATTATCTTCCGCTTTATCCTCTATTAGGGTCGCGGAGGGGGGGGGGGGGGGTTCTCCATGCCCATCCAGGGGAGAACGTCTCAGGCGCTGGGCAGATACACCCAGGACAGGGGGGCAATCCATCGCTGGGCACACACTCACTCACACAGACACACTCTATATGGGGCAATTTGGAGAAGTCAATTGACTTGATCCATGTTTTTGGACTGTGGGAGGAAAGCGGAGAACCCGGAGGAAACCCACGCGGACACGGGGAGGACATGGAAAATCCACCCAGATTGGGATTCGAAAAAACGTGGATTCAAGGTGAATTGAATGCTCCAGATTGCCCCATATAGAGTGAGTGAGTGAGTGTCAGTGCTGGGCATCTGGGTTCCAATCGCGATCCGGGTGGAGTTTGCTCCCACAGTCCAAAAACGTGGATTCAAGGTGAATTGAATGCTCCAGATTGCCCCATAGAGAGTGTATTGGGAAACGGGGAACCTTGGATCAGTCGCCGACAGCACATTCAGAGGAGGGCGGGGAGCGTCGGGCAGGTGGGGGGGGGGGGGGGGTAGGTGGGGGTTTCCCTGTGTCCATGTGTGTTTCCTCCCACAGTCCGAAAAATGTGGATTCAAGGTCAATTGAATGCTCCAGATTGCCCCATAGGGAGTGTGTGTGTGTGTGTGTGTGTGTGAGTGAGTGAGTGAGTGGATCCGGACTCTCAGCGCTGGGGATCTAGGTTCCAATCCCGATCCGGGTGGAGTTTGCTCCCACAGTCCAAGAACGTGGATTCAAGGTCAATTGAATGCTCCAGATTGCCCCATAGAGAGTGTATTAGGAAACGGGGAACCTTGGATCATTCGCCAACAGCACATCCAGAGGAGGGCGGGGAGCGTCGGGCACCGATGTCCGAGCAGGCCCTAAACACCAGAAGACCACCACGGGTCGGGGCATTCTTCCCATCCCAGCGGAACCCGGAGGAACCCCACGAGGGGGAATCCCCAGAGCTAAGAGGAGAACATGCCAACCCCTAAGCCGGCCTTTGAAGGTCCTGGAGCATTCTTTAGTCATCTAAACCCATTGGCCACGGACTTCCAGAGTGGACGTGTCTTTTGGAAGGAAATACATACACACGTAAATCAGTCAATTAATTAATAAATCAATTAATAAATTAATTAATAAATCAATTAATAAATTAATAGGCCGTATAACGAAAGGAACCACCATTCACGTAATACTGTTCTACCACAAAAAACATCGTATATTCCATGTCGTCATTTACATATAGGCACATATATGCACATACACACCCGGGTGTGCACATGAAAGGCAGTTCATAGCAACCGAAAAGGGGGGTGGGGGATCCAGGGTGGGGGTGGGGGGGGTAGGTGGGGGTCCCCATCGTAGGAGAATACTGTATTGGGAGACGGGGAACCTTGTATCATTCGCCGACAGTACATTCAGAGGAGGGTGGCGAGCGTCGGCCACCGATGTCACTCCCACCTCCCACTGTCTAAAAACATGGATTTAAGGTGAACTGAAGGCTCCGGATTGCCCCATATAAAGTGTGTGTGTGTGTGTGTGTGAAGGAATGAGTGACTCTCAGCGCTGGGGATCTGGGTTCCATGTGGGTTGTCTCCCACAGTCCGAAAACGTGGATTCAAGGTGAAGTGAATGCGCCAGATTGCCCCATAGGGAGTGTGTGTGTGTGTGTGTGAGTGAGTGTCAGTGCTGGGGATCTGGGTTCTAATAGCGATCCGGGTGGAGTTTGCATGTTCTCCCCGTGTCCATTTGGGTTGTCTCCCACAGTCCAAAAACGTAGATTCAAGGTGAATTGAATGCTCCAGATTGCCCCATAGGGAGTGTGTGTGTGTGTGTGTGTGTGTGAGTGAGTGTCAGTGCTGGGGATCTGGGTTCTAATAGTGATCCGGGTGGAGTTTGCACGTTCTCCCTGTGTCCATGTGGGCTTGCTCTCACAGCCCAAAAACGTGGATTCAGGGTGAATTGAATGCTCCAGATTGCCCCATAGGGAGTGTGTGTGTGTGAGTGAGTGAGTGAGTGAGTGTCAGTGCTGGGGATCTGGGTTCTAATAGCGATCCGGGTGGAGTTTCTACATTCTCCTCGTGTCCACGTGTGTTTCCTCCCACAGTCCGAAAACATGGATTCAAGGTGAATTGAATGCTCCAAATTGCCCCATATAGAGTGAGTGAGTGAGTGAGTGAGTGTCAGTGCTGGGGATCTGGGTTTCAATCCCGATCCGGGTGGAGTTTGCTCCCACAGTCCAAAAACGTGGATTCAAGGTGAATTGAATGCTCCAGATTGCCCCATAGAGAGTGTATTGGGAAACGGGGAACCTTGTATTATTCGCCGACAGTACATTCAGAGGAGGGCGGGGAGCGTCGGGCACCGATGTCCGAGCAGGCCCTACAGGTCGGGCGGAGAACCGGGGCTCGAGAACAAGTGCGGAGAACCGGCCCGGATAAACGGGCAAAAAGCATATATCACCTTGATAAAAGAGACGATAAACAGCGGGGGGGGGGGGGGTAAATAGAAAGTGGCGAGGAAAAGAAGGAAATCAACGGACGTGCAGACGGGACGCGAAGGGAACCGGAGGAAAGGAGCGTTCCGGGCGGAGGCCGGGTCCCGGGTTCCGGGGGGGTTCACGGCGAGCACACGGCGTCCAGGTGGATGCCCTTGAGGGCCTGCCGGATGCTGTCCAGCAGGGCCTTGCATTCGGGGGAGTACTCGCGCTCCGAGTCGTTGTACATGTCCGTCAGGGTCTTCACGTAGGCCTCCAGGTTCTGCTCGTTCAGAGGGCCCTGTCGGAGAACATCATGTTATGGACTGGGGTTCGAACCGGGGACCCGCAGGGCGCAGGGCCGGTTCCTTAACCCCACGTCTAGGACTGTGATATTTTGTGTTATTTCATTTTAATGTAACAACAATGAGGGGCTTTTGTTTGTGCCAGATTGCCCCATAGGGAGTGTGTCTGGGTGAGTGAGTGAGTGGGCATCTGGGTTCGAAAACCCAATCGGGGTGGAGTTTGCATGTTCTCCCCGTGTCAGTGTGGGTTGTCTCCCACAGTTCAAAAACGTGGATTCAAGGTGAATCGAATGTGCCAGATTGCCCCATAGAGAGTGTGTGTGTGAGTGAGTGAGTGTGTGTCAGTGCTGGGCATCTGGGTTCCAATCCCGATCGGGGAGGAGTTTGCATGTTGTCTCCCACAGTTTAAAAACGCGGATTCAAGGTGGATCGAATGCTCCAGATTGCCCCATAGAGAGAGTGTGTGTGTGTGTGTGAGGGAGTGAGTGAGTGTCAGTGCTGGGGATCTGGGTTCCAATCTCGATCGGGGTGGAGTTTGCATGTTCTCCCCGTGTCCATGTGGGTTTGCTCCCACAGTTCAAAAACGTGGATTCAAGGTGAATCGAATGTGTCAGATTGCCCCATAGAGTGTGTGTGTGTGTGTGTGTGTGTGTGTGTGAGCGAGTGAGTGACTCTCAGTGCTGGGGATCTGGGTTCCAATCCCGATCGGGGTGGAGTTTGCACGTTCTCCCTGTGTCAGTGTGGATTGTCTCCCACAGTCCAAAAACGTGGATTCAAGGTCAACTGAATGATCCAGATTGCCCCATAGAGAGTGTACGTGTGTGAGGGAGTGAGTGACTCTCAGCGCTGGGGATCTGGGTTCCAATCCTGATCGGGGTGGAGTTGTCTCCCACAGTTTAAAAACGTGGATTCAAGGTGGATCGAATGCTCCATAATTGCCCCATAGAGAGTGTGTGTGTGTGTGTGTGTGAGGGAGTGAGTGAGTGTCAGTGCTGGGGATCGGGGTTCGAATCCCGATCGGGGTGGAGTTTGCATGTTCTCTCCGTGTCAGTGTGGATTGTCTCCCACAGTCCAAAAACGTGGATTCAAGGTGAACTAAATGCTCCAAATTGCCCCATAGAGCATGTGTCTGTGTGAGTGAGTAAGTGAGTGTCAGTGCTGGGGACCTGGGTTCCAATCCCGATCTGGGTGGAGTTTGCATGTTCTCCCCGTGTCCATGTGGGTTTCCTGGCACAGTCCAAAAACATGGATTCAAGGTGAATGGAATGCTCCAAATTGCCTCATAGAGAGTGTATGTGTGTGAGGGAGTGAGTGACTCTCAGCGCTGGGGATCTGGGTTCTAATACCGATCTGGGTGGAGTTTCCACGTTCTCCCCTGGATGGGCATGGATTTAAGGTGAATTGAATGCTCCAAATTGCCCCATAGAGAGTGTATTTGTGTGAGTGAGTATCTGTCCAGCGATAGATTGCCCCCCTGTCCTGGGTGTATCTGCCCAGTGCCCGAAACGTTCTCCCCTGGATAGGCATGGGGAACCCTCCCCCACCACCCTCCTAGAGGATAAAGATGTTCGATTCTCAGCGCTGGGTTCTCCCCGTGTCTGCGTGGGTTTCCTCCGGGTTCTCCGGTTTCCTCCCACAGTCCAAAAACATGGATTCAAGGTGAATCGAATGCTCCAAATTGCCCCATAGAGAGTGTGCAATACCAGAGTGTGGTATCCTAAAGTATTGGTACTAGTACTACATAGTATAAATTGTTCTAAATATATGAATATTTGGAGCCTTCGCGATGGACGGGATAGGCCTAGGGATGTAGCTGACCATTTGCGGGAGCTGGATGTCGGTGAGGCTGTTGATGAGGGCCTGGCTGAGGCGAGCGAGTTCCTTCAGCAAGCTGTCGTTGTGCTGCTCGATCATCTTGTTCTCCTCCTCGATGGATTTCAAGTTGCACTCCATGGATGAGATCTAGAACCGAAGGCGATAGAACGTCATACATCCCCTAGAGCTGTCCTCACTCAATGACATTAAAGATCAAGGCTTCAAGGTGATGTTCTCCATGCCCCTCTGCCCACAAGGCTGCCTTCAAGACCAATCGCCATTGAGCATCTAGACCAGTGGGTTCTCCAGGTGTCGATTAAAGCGATTTATACTGAATTGAAAGCTACAGATTGCCCCATATAGAGTGTGTTTGTGTGTGTGAGTTTCTATGTTCTCCCCGTGTCCAGGTGGGTTTCCTCCGGGTTCTCTAGTTTCCTCCCACAGTCCCGAAAACATGGATTCAAGGTGAATTGAAAGCTACAGATTGCCCCATATAGAGTGTGTTTGTGTGTGTGAGTTGCCATGTTCTCCCTATGTCCACGTGGGTTTCCTCCGGGTTCTCCAGTTTCCTCCCACAGTCCCGAAAACATGGATTCAAGGTGAATTGAAAGCTACAGATTGCTCCATATAGAGTGTGTTTCGGTGTGTGAGTTTCCATTTTCTCCCCGTGTCCGTGTGGGTTTCCTCCGGGTTCTCCGGTTTCCACCCACTGTCCCAAAAACGTGGATTCAAGGTGAATTGAATGCTCTAAATTGCCCCATATAGAGTATAATTTTACATATATAATTGGGATTCGTATGAAATATACATATATATAAAATAACACTAATAAAAAACAATCAAATACCCCACCTGGTGGCCAAATGTCAGAATGCAGTTTTTAAAATATACAGAAAAATAGAATGTAATGTATATCCATTATATATTATAAGACGTACCCCATTGTGCTCTTTTGCACACCGCAGTTTAAGAACCACTGATCTAGAACGTTGTTTCTTAATAATAGAACACCATTTTTTGTTAATTATAGTGTAATTAGCAGACTGGCCTGACATGTTTGAACTATGTTATATTATAATATATATTATATTATAATGATGCTTATATATGCGAACTGTTAGTGGGTCAGGAACCGAGTGCGGGCTTTACCTGGGTCTGAAGTTGCATCATATCCGCCTCTATTTTCAAATTGGACTCGTTCAGCTCCTTGATTTCGTGATCCAAATGCTGCATGTCCTCGTTACTCTCGATGCCTGTCTCGCACATCGGAGACAAAGACACGAAGAGAACGTCAGAACACGTAATACATGTTGATTTTATTTAAAATGGTCATACAAACTTTTTTTTAAGAACTTTTCATTTACATAACGCTATCAGCCCTCACGCTGCCATGCTTTATAGTTGGTTTATCCTCTATTAGGGTCGCGAGAGGGGGGGGGCGGTTCCCCATGCCCATCCAGGGGAGAACATTTCGGGTGGCAGGACAGGTCTATCACTGGGCCACACTCACTCACTCACGCACTCTATATGGGGCAATTGGGAGCATTCAATTCACCTTGAATCCATGTTTTTGGGGCTGTGGGAGCAAACCGGAGAACCCGGAGGAAACCCACACGGACACGGGGAGGACGTGGAAACTCCCCCCAGGTTGGGATTCGAACCAGGAATCCTTAGAGCTGAGAGGAGAACATGCTAACCACTATGTAGGGGCAATTTAGAGCAGCGAGGATTTTTGAGACTGTGGGAGCAAACCGGAGAACCTGGAGGAAACCCACACGGACACGGGGAGAACGTGGAAACTCCCCCCAGATTAGGACTCAAACAGGGAATCCCTAGCGCTGAGAGGAGAACATGCCAAACACCAACTCGTGCCCAATGATCGCTCTTGTCTTTGTGATGGGGGGGGGGGCATCCATACGTTTTGGGCGCTGGGCAGATACACCCAGGACAGGGTGCCAATCTATCACACACTCTCACTCACACACTCTATATGGGGCAATTTGGAGAATTCAATTCACCTTGAATCCTTGATTTTTGGGGCTGTGGGAGCAAACCGGAGAACCCGGAGGAAACCCACACGGACACGGGGAGGACGTGGAAACTCCCCCCAGATTGGGACTCAAACTGGGAATCCCTAGCGCTGAGAGGAGAACATGCCAAACACCAACTCGCGCCCAATGATCGCTCTTGTCTTTGTGATGGGGGGGGGGGGCATCCAGGGGAGAACGTTTCGGGCGCTGGGCAGATACACCCAGGACAGGGTGCCAATCTATCACACACTCTCACTCACACACTCTATATGGGGCAATTGGGAGAATTCAATTCACCTTGAATCCTTGATTTTTGGGACTGTGGGAGCAAACCGGAGAACGCGGAGGAAACCCACATGAACACGGGGAGGACGTGGAAAATCCCACCAGATTGGGACTCAAACTGGGAATCCCTAGCGCTGAGAGGAGAACATGCCAAACACCAACTCGCGCCCAATGATCGCTCTTGTCTTTGTGATGGGGGGGGGGGGGGGCATCCAGGGGAGAACGTTTCGGGCGCTGGGCAGATACACCCAGGACAGGGTGCCAATCTATCACACACTTTCACTCACACACTCTATATGGGGCAATTGGGAGAATTCAATTCACCTTGAATCCTTGATTTTTGGGGCTGTGGGAGCAAACCGGAGAACGCGGAGGAAACCCACACGGACACGGGGAGGACGTGGAAACTCCCCCCAGATTGGGACTCAAACTGGGAATCCCTAGCGCTGAGAGGAGAACATGCCAAACACCAACTCGCGCCCAATGATCGCTCTTGTCTTTGTGATGGGGGGGGGGGGGCATCCAGGGGAGAATGTTTCGGGCGCTGGGCAGGTACACCCAGGACAGGGTGCCAATCTATCACACACTTTCACTCACACACTCTATATGGGGCAATTGGGAGCATTCAATTCACCTTGAATCCTTGATTTTTGGGACTGTGGGAGCAAACCGGAGAACGCGGAGGAAACTCACACGGACACGGGGGGAACATGGAAACTCCCCCCAGATTGGGACTCAAACTGGGAATCCCTAGCGCTGAGAGGACAACATGCCAAACACCAACTCGCGCCCAATGATCGCTCTTGTCTTTGTGATGGGGATGGGGGGGGCATCCAGGGGAGAACGTTTCGGGCGCTGGGCAGATACACCCAGGACAGGGTGCCAATCTATCACACACTCTCACTCACACATACACACTCTATATGGGGCAATTGGGAGAATTCAATTCACCGTGAATCCCTTGATTTTTGGGACTGTGGGAGCAAACCGGAGAACGCGGAGGAAACCCACACGGACACGGGGGGAACATGGAAACCCCACCCAGATTGGGATTCGAACCGGGAATCCCCAGCGCTGAGAGGAGAACATGCCAACCACTAAGCCACCGTACCACCCATGCATGTCATCCTTCTCTACAGCCTAATCCATGGCTGTACTCCTTAAAAAAACACAAATGCCCCATAGAGAAACCCCAGAATATTCCGAGACACACATCGCACCCTGACCCCTTATTATGGGGTTATTATTATTCCCTGGCTTCATCTAAAAGCTGATTGGTTGAAATTGAGCATGGTTCAAATGATTATTCTATTATGTGAATTTTTTAAATCAATAAAAACTATTAATACATTTAGCTTCGCTGCCTATAACACAAATTCGGAAATGATAATATTATATTATAATATTAATATATAACATCACACACCGCTGCTGGTTTTCAGTTTGATGGTCATCATCTCATCCCCTGAAAGTTTCCTCTTGATGCTCTGGGCGTTTAAAGGGCATCCGGACAAGCTAATGAGAAAAAAAAAAACGTAAATATAATTATTCAAACGTTGCGATAGCAAAATAGGAAAGATGCTAATCATTTGAGTTATATACTCTGAGATGGCATTTCTATAAACGGGGGCAATAATGCGAAGGTTTACGGCATTCTGCGAGCAGAACATCGAGATTAGTGTCGGCTGCCCGCTGTTCTCTCACCTCCTGTGTGTGGCAAAGACGTTGTTGGCATGGCCCAAGCCGTTGCACCCGGGTAGGGGGCAGTGGGGCAATTCCTGCTTGCAGTTCTTCCAAGATATGGCGATGCCATTTAGCTCCTTCTGTCGCTTGGCAGCAATAGGGCAGCTGCCAGCACTCCGATGAGACGTGTACTTGCCTGACACGTGACCTTGCCCGTCGCAACCTGCCACGGGGCATCTGAAACGAGATGAGGGCGGAAGCCTGAATTAGAATCTTTATATATATATATATAATTTGTTGCCCTCTCTATTGCTGGGCACAAACTCACTCACTCACATCCACACAGACACAAACACATCCACACTATATAGGGGCAATTTGGAGCACTCGATTGCCCTTGATCCATGTTTTTGGACCGTGGGGAGACGGGGAGAAGGGAGAACATGGAAACTCCACCCAGATTGGGATTCGAACCGGGAATCCCCAGCGCTGAGAGGTGAATGTGCTAACCACTATATATATATATATATATAATAGGTTTATTTACATATTTATTTATATAAATATATACACTGAAATAAAATTATTATTTTCTATATATAATATATATATATATATAAATACATTTTTTTATTTTATTTATTTATTAAATTATTAATAAATAATAATTATTATACACTTATTACCTTATAGGAGTTTATTTACACCCACACATAAACACAAACACACACACACACACATATATATATATGTTTACATATATACACGTATATATGTATGTGCATGTATATATATGTGTGTGTGTGTGTGTGTGTATGTATATATATATATATATATATATATATATATATATACACACACACACACACACACACACACACACACACATATATATATATATATATATATATATATATATATATATATATATATATATATATATATATATACATATACATACAATCCATATATATGTTATATAAAGCTATTTCAATTATTATTATTATATACAGGTTTATTTACACACACACACACACACACACACATAATTTGTGTATATATAATACGTGTGTATATATAATCCAATCCAATTACCATATACCTGTATAATATATTATACTTATCTATAATAATATAATAAAGTAATATATAAGTTTATTGTTTATTATATAAAAAGCTTACAAGATCTGAGGTAAAAAAAAGAGCGGGAAACGCGGGCGCGTGCTCGGTCTTTGGTACGCGGTCAGTCTTTATCGGTTCGTCGTCGTTCCTTCGTTTGTTCCTCGATAAAAACCGTCGAATTCAAACTAAAACATTGTCGCACAGCAGTGCACATCCGAACGGGCCTGTTTAATTTTAGAAAACCGTCAAAAAACCGTGTTTTTAAATTAATAACGCCGTAGGGAACAGGACATTATTATTATTATTAGAAATGGGAACGACGCCGTTGTATTTACAAATGCTCGCTTGTGTGGCCAGGAAAAAAAAGGTAAGAAACAATTGTATTTTAGCGCTGAGGCATGAATAATAATAAAAAATAAATTGTTTATGTCATAATAAATAAGTTTGACAGGCGCGGTGAACGGCATTGAACTACCGTAATGATTATAAGAGCAGGACACTGGAAACCGCTGAGGTAATTTGTATTATTAATTTACCGCCTTTTGCGAACGTATTGTTAAATATTTAATGGTTAAATATTTAAAATGTTTAATTAATAAAGGTATTTGTGACTGTTTATGTCTTAAGTGTTTAAATGTTAAGGTCAGCATTCGCATTTCTATTATTCACATTATATATTATGTATATTTATATTATTATCACAAACCCAAAAGCTATGCCCACAAAACAGCGTTTATTTATTTTTTAAATTATTAATTATTTTAAAATTACCTAAATATATTTGTCTTTGCATTTATTTCGTGGACGCTTTGGATAGCGCCCTCATCTGGCAGGTTCGATTTCTACATAATGGAGGACGAAGGCTTTTCCATGCTCCGTTGGCATGTTCTCCCTTCGCCCGCATGAGAGCTGATTTCATCCTCCATCCTTCATCCTACCGGCCTTTCGTTCTTCGACGGCCGGGATAGGACCTCATTAAGGTAATGATTTAAAAAAAAAAATCCAAATAAAAAGGTATAATTTTAGGGGCGGTATGGTGGCTTCAGTGGTTGGCATGTTCTCCTCTCAGCGCTGGTCTCCACTTCAGGTTTGAATCCCAATTTGGGTGGAGTATCCATGTTCTCTCCGTGTCCGTGTGGGCTTCCTCCGGGTTCTCCGGTTTGCTCCCACAGTCCAAAAACATGGATCAAGGTCAATTGAATGCTCCAAATTGCCCCATATAGAGTGTGTCTGTGAATGAGTGTGTGCCCAGCGATTGATTGCCCCCCTGTCCTGGGTGTATCCACCCAGCGCCCGAAACGTTCTCCCCTGGATGGACATAGAGAACCCCCACGCGACCCTAATAGAGGATAAAACCGACAATGGATGGATGCAACCTATCATTTTAGAGTCGATACGAATACATACATTTAAAACATGTTTGTATATAGTTCTTATTAAAAATGGTAATCACATAATGGAGTACATATGGATTAGTATGGATTAGCCTGGTTTTTAATTATATTTACAATTAATAATTGTTTTTTTATGCTTATTTTAATAATAGGGCTGTTTTTTGAGCCAATAAATGCCGCCTGTATATTTTATTTTATTTTTATATATCTTTTAAATAAAATATATATGATCTGTGGTATATATGTGTTGTTTGTAAAAGGATTTCAGGATTCCAAAAAGGTTTGAAACCATAACAATAACTGAAATCTGTCCAATATTACATTTTGTATATTATTAATTCTATTACTAATAAATAATTATCATACTCAGGTAAGTGATCAACGTTTAATTAATCTGAATTTAAGCATGATTTTTATTAAGGTTAGTTTTTGAATGTATTATTCTAGGAAGATGGCAAAGGTATTATATATATACATATACACATACACACTTAGATATACATACACACACACACACACACATATATACATCTATATATATAGACACTTATTTCCAGCTACATACAACTAGACAAAAGTATCAGGACAAGCCTCGTAATGGCAAAATTCAGGGGTATTATTCAGTCCCGTGAAATCAATTAATAATAATATGGAGTGGGTGTCCCAATGCTTTTGTAGACATATATATATATATATGTTTAAACTGTAAACACATCATGTGCCGTCCATCTTCGTAACGTGTGCCAGACGTGGACGTCACGGAACGAGGTCGCCCCAGTGGGCCGGCGCAGCACTGTGCACTCTTTGTGTGTAGGTTGGCGGGTCACCCCGCTGGGTCTTGTGCAGATGCGGCCCAACCTTTTGCCCCCCCGCTTAAATTAAACCTCTCGGCGGCTGCAGACAGATCCTCTTTTGTTTGCCTCCCCTCCAAATCACTGCACAGTGACACGTTTATTATAGTAGATTATCTGGTCGAGGCCGAGCGCAAGCTGGCTTGGCGCTCGGCTTGCACTGTTATTTCATCACCGGGGCGTAAAGCGAAAGTGGCATTGAACTAATAGCCGGAACGCGACTCCTAAACCGGCGTTTGAACAGCGGCTCGGTGGCGCGCACACCCACGTACCGAAATACTCCCGCTCCTGCTGAGTGGGAAGATTTGGGGGTTTTTTATACCATTAAGAAGATTAATCCCGTGAAATGCTGATTAAAAATGGATCCAAACTAGGAAACGCCGGCTGACGCTTCCAGGCGAGGGAACGACAACAAGGGGGAGAGGCGCCGAAAACAAAAAGCGCCGAGCTAAACCCCGCGCAAGTCTCGAGCTGGCGAATTCAATTTTTTTTTTTCCGCCCGCGCTCCCGGGTCGGCGACGGAAGGGCCCAAATTGCAGATAATTGTCGTGTTGTCCTGCATAGTGGCCGGGGGAAAAACGCCGGTGATTTGGGGGTGACTGGCCCCGGCTCTCTCAGCCCATATTGGGACGGGTGAAAGGCTGCCCGGGATGAGACAAATAGCCCGCACACGGGGAGAAAATGTTTTCATTGTGTAATACCGTGCCTCTAATTAGAGCAAATGGCAACGCCGGCTCCCCTATTAGATGCGGCGTGGGGAGTGACCATGCGACAATGCGGTCATGTTGTACGGCCAATCATTGACAAGGATGCCCCACGTCCTGCGTATTGTAATTTCACCTTTAATGTCCATCAGATGTGACTTGGTGTAACTTGTTTATTTACTTCTACTACTTCGGAAACACTATTTGGGCTGTAAACTGATCTATTTGTGGTCAAGGGGCAATTAGGGTTAGGTGCCATGCCTTTAATGTCCATCAGATGTGACTTGGTGTAACTTGTATATTTACTTCGGAAACACTATTTGGGCTTTAAACTGATCTATTTGTGCCTAGTGCAGTACATGTGGGCCATGGGGCAATTAGGGTTAGGTACCATGCCCAAGGGCACTTCACTACTTAGTACTTGGTGGGATTGGGAAGCGACCCGGGGAGCCTGGGCTGGTTCTTTGCCCCCAGCGTGGGGTGTGACCATGCAACAATGCGGTCATGTTGTACGGCCAATCATTGACAAGGATGCCCCATGTCCTGCGTCTTGTAATTTCACCTTTAATGTCCATCAGATGTGACTTGGTGTAACTTGTATATTTACTTCAGAAACACTATATATATACATCTACTACTATTTGGGCTGTAAACCGATCTATTTGTGCCATGGGGCAATTAGGGTTAGGTACCATGCCCAAGGGCACTTCACTACTTAGTACTTGGTGGGATTGGGAACTGACCCGGGGAGTTGTACGGTCATGTTGTACGGCCAATCATTGACAAGGATGCCCCATGTCCTGCGTCTTGTAATTTCACCTTTAATGTCCATCAGATGTGACTTGGTGTAACTTGTATATTTACTTCAGAAACACTATATACCGTATACCAGAAACACGTAAACCGATCTATTTGTGTACAGTACAGTACATGTGGGCCATGGGGCAATTAGGGTTAGGTACCATGCCCAAGGGCAATTCACTTCACAAGACTGGTTCTTCACCCCCAGCGTGGGGAGTGACCATGCAACAATGCGGTCATGTTGTACGGCCAATCATTTACAAGGATGCCCCACATCCTGCGTCATCTAATTTCACCTTTAATGTCCATCAGATGTACCTTGGTGTAACTTGTATTTTACTTCAGAAACACTATTTGGGCCGTAAACCGATCTATTCATGCCTAGTACAGTACATGTGGGCCATGGGGCAATTAGGGTTAGGTACCATGCCCAAGGGCAATTCACTTCGTAGTACTTGGTGGGATTGGGATGCGACCCGGGGAGCCTTTAGGTCACAAGGCGGGTTCTTTACCCCCAGCGTGGGGTGTGACCATGCAACAATGCGGTCATGTTGTACGGCCAATCATTGACAAGGATGCCCCATGTCCTGCGTCATCTAATTTCACCTTTAATGTCCATCAGATGTGACTTGGTAACTTGTATATTTACTTCAGAAACACTATATATATACATCTACTACTTCGGAAACACTATTTGGGCTTTAAACTGATCTATTTGTGCCTAGTACAGTACATGTGGGCCATGGGGCAATTAGAGTTAGGCACCATGCCCAAGGGCACTTCACTACTTAGTACTTTGTGGGAGACTTCAGGTCACAAGGCTGGTTCTTTACCCCCAGCGTGCGAAGTGACCATGCGACAATGCGGTCATGTTGTACGGCCAATCATTTACAAGGATGCCCCATGTCCTGCGTATTGTAATTTCACCTTTAATGTCCATCAGATGTGACTTCGGAAACACTATTTGGGCTTTAAACTGATCTATTTTTGCCTAGTACAGTACACGTGGGCCATGGGGCAATTAGGGTTAGGTACCATGCCCAAGGGCACTTCACTACTTAGTACTTGGTGGGATTGGGAACCGACCCGGGGAGCCTTCAGATCACAAGGCTGGTTCTTCACCCCCAGCATGGGGAGTGAGCATCCAACAATGCGGTCATGTTGTACGGCTAATCATTTACAAGGATGCCCCACGTCCTGCGTCATCTAATTTCACCTTTAATGTCCATCAGATGTGACTTGGTGTAACTTGTATATTTACTTTGGAAACACTATTTGGGCCGTAAACCGATCTATTTGTGCCTAGTGCAGTACACGTGGGCCAAGGGGCAATTAGGGTTAGGTACCATGCCCAAGGGCACTTCACTCGTAGTACTTTGTGGGAGACTTCAGGTCACAAGGCTGGTTCTTTGCCCCCAGCGTGGGGAGTGAGCATCCAACAATGTGGTCATGTTGTACGGCCAATCATTGGCAAGGATGCCCCATGTCCTGCGTCATCTAATTTCACCTTTAATGTCCTTTAGATGTGACTTGGTGTAACTTGTATATTTACCTCTACTACTTCGGAAACACTATATGGGCCGTAAACCGACCTATTTATGCCTAGTGCAGTACATGTGGGCCATGGGGCAATTAGGGTTAGGTACCATGCCCAAGGGCAATTCACTTCGTAGTACTTGGTGGGAGCCTTCAGGTCACAAGGCTGGTTCTTTACCCCCAGCGTGGGGAGTGACCATGCAAAAATGTGGTCATGTTGTACGGACAAGGATGCCCCACGTCCTGCGTATTGTAATTTCACCTTTAATGTCCATCAGATGTGACTTGGTGTAACTTGTATATTTACTTCGGAAACACTATTTGGGCCGTAAACCGATCTATTTGTGCCTAGTGCAGTTCATGTGGGCCAAGGGGCAATTAGGGTTAGGTGCCGTACCCAAGGGTACTTTGTGGGAGCCTTCAGGTCACAAGGCGGGTTCTTTACCCCCAGCATGGGGAGTGAGCATCCAACAATGCGGTCATGTTGTACGGCTAATCATTTACAAGGATGCCCCACATTCTGCGTATTGTAATTTCACCTTTAATGTCCTTTAGATGTGACTTGGTGTAACATGTATATTTACTTCTACTACTTCGGAAACACTGTTTGGGCTTTAAACTGATCTATTTGTGCCTAGTGCAGTACATGTGGGCCATGGGGCAATTAGGGTTAGGTACCATGCCCAAGGGCACTTCACTACTTAGTACTTTGTGGGAGACTTCAGGTCACAAGACTGGTTCTTTACCCCCAGCGTGGGGTGTGACCATGCAACAATGCGGTCATGTTGTACGGCCAATCATTGACAAGGATGCCCCATGTCCTGCGTCATCTAATTTCACCTTTAATGTCCATCAGATGTGACTTGGTGTAACTTGTATATTTACTTCAGAAACACTATATATATACATCTACTACTTCGGAAACACTATTTGGGCTTTAAACTGATCTATTTGAGTACAGTGCAGTACATGTGGGCCATGGGGCAATTAGGGTTAGGTACCATGCCCAAGGGCACTTCACTACTTAGTACTTGGTGGGATTGGGAACCGACCCGGGGAGCCTTCAGATCACAAGGCTGGTTCTTCACCCCCAGCATGGGGAGTGAGCATCCAACAATGCGGTCATGTTGTACGGCTAATCATTTACAAGGATGCCCCACGTCCTGCGTATTGTAATTTCACCTTTAATGTCCTTCAGATGTGACTTGGTGTAACATGTATATTTACTTCTACTACTTCGGAAACACTGTTTGGGCTTTAAACTGATCTGGCTTTAAACTGATCTATTTGTGCCTAGTACAGTACATGTGGGCCATGGGGCAATAAGGGTTAGGTACCATGCCCAAGGGCAATTCACTTCACAAGTGAATGAGACAAATAGCCCGCACACGGGGAGAAAATGTTTTCATTGTGTAATACCGTGCCTCTAATTAGAGGGCCATGGGCCATGGGGCAATTAGGGTTAGGTACCATGCCCAAGGCCAATTCATTTCACAAGACTGGTTCTTTACCCCCAGCGTGGGGAGTGAGCATCCAACAATGCGGTCATGTTGTACGGCCAATCATTTACAAGGATGCCCCATGTCCTGCGTCATCTAATTTCACCTTTAATGTCCTTCAGATGTGACTTGGTGTAACTTGTATATTTACCTCTACTACTTCAGAAACACTATTTGGGCTTTAAACTGATCTATTTGTGCCTAGTGCAGTACATGTGGGCCATGGGGCAATAAGGGTTAGGTACCATGCCCAAGGCCACTTCACTACTTAGTACTTGGTGGGATTGGGAACTGACCCGGGGAGTTGTACGGTCATGTTGTACGGCCAATCATTTACAAGGATGCCCCATGTCCTGCGTCTTGTAATTTCACCTTTAATGTCCATCAGATGTGACTTGGTGTAACTTGTATTTTACTTCAGAAACACTATTTGGGCTTTAAACTGATCTATTTGTGTACAGTACAGTACATGTGGGCCATGGGGCAATTAGGGCTAGGTACCATGCCCAAGGGCAATTCACTTCACAAGACTGGTTCTTCACCCCCAGCGTGGGGAGTGACCATGCAACAATGCGGTCATGTTGTACGGCCAATCATTGACAAGGATGCCCCATGTCCTGCGTCATCTAATTTCACCTTTAATGTCCATCAGATCTGACTCGGTGTAACTTGTATATTTACTTCGGAAACACTATTTGGGCCGTAAACCGATCTATTTGTGTACAGTACAGTACATGTGGGCCATGGGGCAATTAGGGTTAGGTGCCATGCCCAAGGGCACTTCACTCGTAGTACTTGGTGGGATTGGGAAACGACCCGGGGAGCCTTCAGGTCACAAGGCTGGTTCTTTACCCCCAGCGTGGGGAGTGAGCATCCAACAATGCGGTCATGTTGTACGGCTAATCATTTACAAGGATGCCCCATGTCCTACGTCATCCAATTTCACCTTTAATGTCCATCAGATGTGACTTGGTGTAACTTGTATATTTACCTCTACTAGTTCGGAAACATTGTTTGGGCTTTAAACTGATCTATTTGTGGCCAAGGGGCAATTAGAGTTAGGTACCATACCCAAGGGCACTTCACTCGTAGTACATGGTGGGATTGGGAAGCAACCCCGGGAGCTGGTTTTTTACCCCCAGCGTGGGGAGTGACCATGCGACAATGCGGTCATGTTGTACGGCCAAACATTTACAAGAATGCCCCATGTCCTGCGTCATCTAATTTCACCTTTAATGTGCATCAGATGTGACTTGGTGTAACTTGTATATTTACTTCAGAAACACTATATATATACATCTACTACTTCGGAAACACTATTTGGGCTGTAAACCGATCTATTTATGCCTAGTGCAGTACATGTGGGCCATGGGGCAATTAGGGTTAGGTGCCATGCCCAAGGGCACTTCACTACTTAGTACTTGGTGGGATTGGGAAGTGACCCGGGGAGTTGTACGGTCATGTTGTACGGCCAATTACAAGGACGCCTCATGTCCTGCGTCTTGTAATTTCACCTTTAATGTCCATCAGATGTGACTTTGTGTACAGTACAGTACACGTGGGCCAAGGGGCAATTAGGGTTAGGTGCCGTACCCAAGGGCACTTTGTGGGAGACTTCAGGTCACAAGACTGGTTCTTTACCCCCAGCATGAGGAGTGAGCATCCAACAACGCGGTCATGTTGTACGGCCAATCATTTACAAGGATGCCCCACGTCCTGCGTCTTGTAATTTCACCTTTAATGTCCCACAACACTATTACCACTACAAACGCCTTTTGCCATCAAATCGGGTTCTTACTTCATATCAGGCTCCTCCTTCTCCTCCTTGCTCGGGGTGAGCTTCAGGTTGCTCTTCCGGGCGCGGGGGCAACCTGACAAACTAGACGGGAAATACAGAAGCGTCAGAGACCGCCGGCCGGCCGCTCGAAGGAGTTTAAGGCGATCCTGTCGGCCTCTGAATGCCCCACACCACCGCCCGCCATTGGATATTTCATCCCATGCCGTGTTAGAACCCACCTCCGATGGGATGCATAGTTTCCGGTCACATGCCCTGAGCCGTCACATCCAGGGGTCGGACACCTGAGTGAAGGAACGCAGAAAATATCATTCATTCATTCATTATCATCCGCTTTATCCTCTATTAGGGTCGCGGTGGGGTTCCCCATGCCTATCCAGGGGAGAACGTCTCGGGCGCTGGGCAGATACACCCAGGACGGGGCGCCAATCTATCGCTGGACACACACTCACTCACACAGACACACTCTATATGGGGCAATTTGGAGAACTCAATTGACTTGATCCATGTTTTTGGACGGTGGGAGGAAAGCGGAGAACCCGGAGGAGACCCACACGGACACGGGGAGAACATGGAAACTCCACCCAGATGGGGATTCGAACCGGGACACGGTGGCTTAGTGGTCAGCACGTTCTCCTCTCAGCGCTAGGGATTCCCGGTTCGAATCCCCATCTGGGTGGAGTTTCCATGTTCTCCCCGTATCCGCGTGGGTCTCCTCCGGGTTCTCCGCTTTCCTCCCACAGTCCAAAAACATGGATCAATCAATTGAATTCTCCAAATTGCCCCATATAGAGTGTGTCTGTCTGAGTGAGTGTGTGTCCAGCGATGGATTGGCGTCCTGTCCTGGGTCTATCTGCCCAGCGCCCGAAACGTTCTCCCCTGGATGGGAATGGGGAACCCCCCCCCCCCAAAAGAGGATAAAGCGGGAGATAATGAATATTATAATAACTCGGAACCAATAAAATCACATGGTGCGACACTTCAAAAGTATACTTTTATATATAGTGTATATTAGGGGTGAGCTGCAATATTCGCTGATTCGACGATTCGATTCGGAGAACCGTAGTCGACTATGAACCTCATAGTCGAATGTACCATTTTGACCACATGGGGGCGCCCATGGCTGCTGCTAAGCATTAGTTTTTACATGAAATGTCTTTGTTTTCGTTATATATATAGCCTTTTGTCAAATAAAATCATCCTAATGTCTAGGAAAAAAAAGAAAAACAACAAAAAAGGTTTTCTTTTGTTAGAAAAACAAGTAAAATATAAAAACTACGCCCTTAGCGCCATCTTGTGGTGAAATTTTAACTGATTCGACTATCAGTCGACTATAGGGGAAATCTGACGAATCAGATTCGACTATGAAAATCTTTAGTTCAATACAGCCCTAGTATATATATATATATATATATATATATATATATATATATATATATATATATAAAATCAAATTTATTTTTATATACTGTATATATATATATATATATATATATATATATATATATATATATATATATATTTATATATTATATTTATAGTTAAATATTCTATATTGTAGTGGTACATTATATATATATATATATATTATATTCATAGTGGTATACTAAATTATATTTCACATTTCACATAGCGATATTCCCTTCTTCTAAATTTTAATTATAATTGAAATAACAGGGTGATTAATCATTTCGTTACTGTCTCATGCAACAATGTGATATTAATGCTAATAAAATGTTCTTGAATCTTGAATCGGCTCTTGAATCGGCTCTTACTTGAGTTCCTGTGCGTTCGCCGCCATCAGCGATTTGAGGGTCTTGTCGGCTAAAGGACACCCGGATACACTGTAAACAAATGGGCGTGTGTTATTACCCCAACGTCACGCTGCTCATTGTATAAACACACTCTCTATACCCCAACACACACCTCTATACGTGTGTATATATACATACTGTATATATACTGTATATATACTGTATATATATATATATATATATATATATATATATAAGCATAAAACCTATGAATACATAGTTACAGGAGATATAATATCCTGGGGCGGTTTCCTTAGTGGTTTCGGGGGAAGCTTTCATGTTCAATGTGTCTGTGTGGGGTTCCGTCGGGTTCTCCGCTTTCCTCCCACAGTCCAAAAACATGGCTCAAGGTCAATGCACCAAATTGCCCCATATAGAGTGTGTGTGTGTGTGTGTGAGTGAGTGTGTGCCCAGTGATAGATTGGCGTCCTGTCCTGGGTGTATCTGCCAAGTGCCCCATACGTTCTCCTCTGGATGGGCATGGGGAACCCCCCCTGTGACCCTAGTAGAGGATAAAGCGGAAGATGATGGATGGATGGATATTTTAAGGCATGGTGGCTTAGTGGTTTAGGGTGAAGCTTTCATGTTCACTGTGTCCGTGTGGGGTTCCGTCGGGTTCTCCGCTTTCCTCCCACAGTCCAAAAACATGGCTCAAGGTCAATGCACCAAATTGCCCCATATAGAGTGTGTGTGTGTGAGTGAGTGTGTGCCCAGCGATAGATTGGCGTCCTGTCCTGGGTGTATCTGCCCAGCGCCCGAGACGTTCTCCCCTTGATGGACATGGGGAACCCCATAAAAAAACAAAGCGGAAGATGATGGATGGATGGATGGATGGATGGATATTTTAAGGCATGGTGGCTTAGTGGTTTCGGGGGAAGCTTTCATGCTCTCCCCGTGTCCGTGTGGGTTTCCTCTGGGTTCTCCGCTTTCCTCCCACAGTCCAAAAACAAGGACCAAGGTCAATCGAATGCTCCAAATTGCCCCATATAGAGTGTGTGTGTGTGAGTGAGTGCGTGCCCAGACATGGATTGCCCCCCTGTCCTGGGTGTATCTGCCCAGCGCCCGAAACGTTCTACCCTGGATGGGCATGTGGAACCCCCCCCATGACCCTAGTAGAGGATAAAGCGGAAGATGATGGATGGATGGATATTTTAAGGCATGGTGGCTTAGTGGTTTCGGGGGAAGCTTTCATGTTCTCCCCGTGTCCGTGTGGGTTTCCTCCGGGTTCTCCGCTTTCCTCCCACAGTTCAAAAACATGGATCAAGGTCAATCGAATGCTCCAAATTGCCCCATATAGAGTGTGTCTGTGTGAGTGAGTGTGTGCCCAGCGATAGATTGGCATTCCGTCATGGGTGTATCTGCCAAGTGCCCGAGACGTTCTCCCCTAGATAGACATGGGGAACCCCCCCCCCCCGTGACCCTAGTAGAGGATAAAGCAGAAGATAATGCATGGATGGATGGATGGATATATTGAGGCAGCACGGTGGCATGGTGGTTTCCCGGTTCCAATCCCAAGCCGGGAAGAGCTTTCATGTCCTCCCCGCGTCCGTGTGGGGTTCCCTCGGGTTCTCCGCTTTCCTCCCACAGTCCAAAAACAAGGACCAAGGTCAATCGAATTCCCCAAATTGCCCCATATAGAGTGTGTCTGTGTAAGTGAGTGTATGCCCAGTGATAGATTGGCATCCCGTCCTGGGTCTATCTGCCAAGTATCTGGGCATGGGGAACCCCCCCCCCCCGCGATGGATGGATGGATGGATGGATTTATTTATTAAAGCTGTCAATCAAATGACTTTCATTCTGGGCGCAGCATGGTACGAAGTTTGTAGTCTAGTCTAATGTAACTGAAATATGACACTAATCCTCTTTCACACTTAATAAAATGAAGATAATTAGATTAAAAACAAGATACAATATAAAATATACTTCAAATAAGTTTAAGTATGATTATTATGTGTAATAATTACTTACACATTAATACTACTGGTCATTAATCGCCCTTAATTCCACACACACCGTGCTTCTAATGTAATATATATATATATATATATATATATATATATATATATATATATATATATATATATATATATATATTAATATAATTAATATACCGTATTTTCCGGACTATAAGGCGCACCTACAAGCCTAAAATGTTCCCAGAAATCGGAGGTGTGCCTTATACGTGTACTGAGTTCCAAATTCTATAAAAGTGTTGTTGTGCGACCGGGTGGTTTTTTTCCCCACATCGCCGCCCTGCTGATCTGCGACTCCACGCGCGCTCATCTCACAGAAAAGCCGAGTGAAGAAAATGAATTCGGAGCTCGTCGTCGTTCCGGGAGGATTAAATAAAGAAGTCCGTTTAATGTAAAGTTACGGGCGGCGTGGGAGCGATGGATGATAGACGCGAACACACGTTTACTAAAACTCAGAGGCGGCGGCGGGGCGAGTTACGCCACCGTCTGTGAATGGGTTGTGGACGTCTGGGCTGAGGTTTCTGCCGTGACCGTCGTCCGAGCTTTTCAATTCCGACACAGAAGACGAGACTTTGATGGATTTGTGGCAGAAGAGTGATTCAAATAATGTGTTTTGTCAAGTAGTAGAATAAACTTCAATTATAAATCAGCGTTTTGCATCCTTTACTTTTCTTGTAGATCGTATGTTTTAGCGAGTGCCTTATAATACAGTGCCGTACAGAAATTGACCCCGTAATTCAGACTGCGCATTATAGTACGGTGCGCCTTATAGTCCGGAAAATACGGTAAGTACCGTACAGAAATAGAGTCCGTAATTGAGACTGCGCCTTATAGTACGGTGCGCCTTATAGTCCGGAAAATACGGTAAGTACCGTACAGAAATAGAGTCCGTAATTCAGACTGCGCCTTATAGTACGGTGCGCCTTATAGTCCGGAAAATACGGTAAGTACCGTACAGAAATAGAGTCCGTAATTCAGACTGTGCCTTATAGTGCGATGCGCCTTATAGTCCGGAAAATACGGTAAGTACCGTACAGAAATAGAGTCCGTAATTCAGACTGCGCCTTATAGTACGGTGCGCCTTATAGTCCGGAAAATACGGTAAGTACCGTACAGAAATAGAGTCCGTAATTGAGACTGCGCCTTATAGTCCGGAAAATACGGTAAGTACCGTACAGAAATAGAGTCCGTAATTGAGACTGCGCCTTATAGTACGGTGCGCCTTATAGTCCGGAAAATACGGTAAGTACCGTACAGAAATAGACCCCGTAATTCAGACTGCGCATTATAGTCCGGAAAATACGGTAAGTACTGTACAGAAATAGAGTCTGTAATTGAGACTGCGCCTTATAGTACGGTGCGCCTTATACGTGGGTCAAATACAGAAATAGACCCCGTAATTCAGACTGCGCCTTATAGTCCGGAAAATACGGTAAGTACCGTACAGAAATAGACCCCGTAATTCAGACTGCGCATTATAGTACGATGTGCCTTATAGTCCGGAAAATACGGTAAGTACCGTACAGAAATAGAGTCCGTAATTGAGACTGCGCCTTATAGTCCGGAAAATACGGTAAGTACCGTACAGAAATAGAGTCCGTAATTCAGACTCCGCCTTATAGTACGATGTGCCTTATAGTCCGGAAAATACGGTATATATATATATATATATAAAATAAATAATTAGATGCAATTTTCAAATATTCCATACATTAAATGAATGACACATATTTTGGGGGAACGGCGAGAGAACATACCAAAGGAAAAGACAAAGAATCAAGCAGACAGAATTTTTTTTTTTTGACGGACATGCAGCCCGAGCTGGCTCTTTACCTTCTGTGAGAAGCATAATTTCCTGTCACGTGGCCGCTCCCGTCGCAACCAGGTGTTGGACAGCTGTCGTGTAGAGTGTGCATTAGTTAAGAGAACTTCAGCGGCCGCTCAGATCAGCTTCATTACGGGCTGCCGTCGTCCAAACGTTTTTAATTCTCACACGCATGCATGTCACGAAAGGCTAATCGCTAAAGACCGCCGGGCATCCGATCGGACACAAGAACCATAAGACATATAAACACATCTTTAGAGAACAGCATGCGCGCTAAAGCTATGGCAACGTACATCGTTTCCATCGTATTTACGAGGACGTTAAATCATCGGGTCTAGCTACTATTTAAGAATTTTTTAAGTATTAAGCTGTCAAATGTTTGGACACGCCCA
Organism: Corydoras sp. C115; assembly: GCA_019802505.1. NCBI lineage: Eukaryota > Metazoa > Chordata > Actinopteri > Siluriformes > Callichthyidae > Corydoras > Corydoras sp. C115. The sequence goes on from JAFMOC010000206.1 coordinate 50,067, forward strand.
CTTCTGGCCCCATTGTCTGATTTCCTCCACTTACTATATAGATGGACTCATAATTATATAGTTATAGTTATAATTAGAGGTATAATTACAGACTGTAGTCCCCCTGTTGGTTCTCTGTTGGTTCTCTATTGGTCAGCAGCATCATAGAACAGGGGTCATTTGGGTGGTGGATTGTAGTGACACTGCCGGGATAGGCCTAACACACCGACCATATAGATGGACTTTGTAGTTTTATAATGACAGACTGTAGTCCATCTGTTGGTTCTCTGTTGGTTCTCTATTGGTCAGCAGCATCATAGAACAGGGGTCATTTGGGTGGTGGATTGTAGTGACACTGCCGGGATAGGACTGATGCACTGACCGTATAGATGGACTTTGTAGTTTTCCAATTACAGACTGTAGTCCATCTGTTGGTTCTCTGTTGGTTCTCTATTGGTCAGCAGCATCATAGAACAGGTAGCATTTGGGTGGTGGATTGTAGTGACACTGCCGGGATAGGACTAATGCACCGACCGTATAGATGGACTTTGTAGTTTTATAATGACAGACTGGAGTCCATCTGTTGGTTCTATGGGTCAGGAGCATCATAGAACAGGTAGCATTAGGGTGGTGGATTGTAGTGACACTGCCGGGATAGGACTAACACACCAACCATATAGATGGACTTTGTAGTTTTCCAATTCCAGACTGTAGTCCATCTGTTGGTTCTCTGTTGGTTCTCTATTGGTTCTCTATTGGTCAACAGCATCATAGAACAGGTATCATTAGGGTGGCGGATTGTAGTGACACTGCCGGGATAGGACTAACACACCAACCATATAGATGGACTTTGTAGTTTTCCAATTACAGACTGTAGTCCATCTGTTGGTTCTCTGTTGGTTCTCTATTGGTCAGCAGCATCATAGAACAGGTAGCATTTGGGTGGTGGATTGTAGTGAAACTGCCGGGATAGGATCATATAGATGGACTTTGTAGTTTTCCAATTACAGGCTGTAGTCCATCTGTTGGTTCTCTGTTGGTTCTCTATTGGTTCTCTGTTGGTTCTCTATTGGTTCTCTATTGGTTCTCTGTTGGCTCTCTGTTGGCTCTCTGTTGGCTCTCTATTGGTTCTCTATTGGTTCTCTATTGGTCAACAGCATCATAGAACAGGTATCATTAGGGTGGTGGATTGTAGTGACACTGCCGGGATAGGACTAACACACCAACCATATAGATGGACTTTGTAGTTTTCCAATTCCAGACTGTAGTCCATCTGTTGGTTTTCTGTTGGTTCTCTATTGGTTCTCTGTTGGTTCTCTATTGGTTCTCTGTTGGTTCTCTATTGGTTCTCTGTTGGTTCTCTATTGGTTCTCTGTTGGCTCTCTATTATTTCTCTGTTGGTTCTCTATTGGTTCTCTGTTGGTTCCCGATTGGTTCTCTATTGGTTCTCTGTTGGTTCTCAGTTGGTCAGCAGCATCATAGCACAGCTATCATTAAGGTGGTGGATTGTGGTGACACTGATGCGGTGAGGGGGTTTCCTCAGTCACACTGCTGGGATAGGACTGCTCTGTGGTGGTACTACTGTTCTCCTGACCATTAGAGAACCGAGTACACAGTATATAGACGGACTGCAGTCCATCTATTCCATCAAGGCCCATTAATGCATAACATTCACCTTTAAAAAGATCTAAAACAGCAATCACAAGCCAGGTTCTTCCCTTTAACATCAGCATCTACTGATTTTCTAGATATATAGGTTGCCCAATAAGTTTTGTCTAAACTTGATTGCAAATCGTATTATGAACACTAGGTGGTGCCAAAGAGGCCTATTTTTGTACTTTACTAATATTTGATAGCAAGAACTACTGACAGGGCGGATATCATAAGCTTAAATAAGATTATTATCCATCCATCCATTATCTTCCGCTTTATCCTCTATTAGGGTCGCGGGGGGAGGGGGGGGTTCCCCATGCCCATCCGGGGGAGAACCTTTCGGGCGCTGGGCAGATACACCCAGGACAGGGCGCCGATCTATCACTGAGAGCACACACTCACTCACACAGACACACTCTATATGGGGCAATTTGGAGAATTCAATTGACCTTGATCTATGTTTTTGGACTGTGGGAGGAAAGCGGAGAACCCGGAGGAGACCCACGCGGACACGGGGAGAGCATGGAAACTCCACCCAGATTGGGATTCGAACCGGGAATCCCTAGCGCTGAGAGGAGAACATGCTAAACACCCATTATTATTATTATTACTATTTTATTATTATAATTTATTATTATTATTATTATCATTATTATTATTATTTTATTATTATTATAATGTTTAATTATTATAATTATTTTATTATTGGTATTATTATTATTATTATTATTATTATTATTTCATTATTATTATTATTATTATTATTATTATTATTATTATTATTATTTTATTATTATTATTATTTTTAATTATTATTATTTTATTGTTGTTATTGTTATTATTATTATTATTATTATTATTGTTGTTGCTGTTGTTGGTTGTGGTCAAAATCACACCAAACCCCAATAGGCTACTAGATTTAATATAAATAAATGATATCTAGTTTTCTTCTGTTAATTATTTATAGTTATTATAATTATATTATATTATTAAATATATTATATTATATATTTTTTTTGTAGAGTTTTGAACTATAACTCTAAAATAACATCCACAATCGGAACACTATGACTATACCATAGCCCAGCTAAGCATACGGAATGTGATTTAATATTAAGTATGTCACAATCAAAGCAGACAGTGCGTGTTCGGTGCGTCACGTACCTCATGAGTTCTTTTTTCGCGTCCCTCATGAGCATCTTGTTCTTCGCACCGGTCATGCCTGCGTCACCTGCCTCCAGCAACATTCTGTCAAGCTGCTCCATCTACAAATATAACACAGGGGGTATCTGAGGGGGTCGCGCATGCACGTTAATACCCGAAAAGTGGCGTCCCGCGAGCGTGCCAGATGTTCGGCGATTCCGTATTATCGCCGAACTCCAGCTTAAGACCCTATATCCATCTGAACTCCTTTAATCTCTTGTCGTATTTACGACGAACTCGGGATTGACGCGCGCGCTATACGTCGAAGGAACGTATCTTCCAGCACCAGATGTCAGCCGAGGAATCGGACAGCCGATTGACAGCTGTGGAAACCGCCTGGCTCGGGTTGCCGATGCCAACAAGGAGCGAAAGGCTCGGATTTTGGAAATTATTCTCCCTGGCAGGCTCGGCTGGTACCATAGAGCCTGGGTTTCTGCTCTAAATTGCCCCTTTATAGTGTATAGGGGTGAGTTACTATGGTAGTGAGGATGGGACCAGTGAGGGAGCATTTAGTGTCATTGCCAAGTAGAGTATTAGGGTTGTAAAGCGTTGTAAATGGGTTTATAATGCATTGTAACCACCGGCTTCGTAGTAAGTGCTACTTAATGGGTATCCATGGTAATGGTACACTGTGCCTATAATAATAATGCTATATAACACACCTACTATTTGCCAAATAGAATATTAGTGTTGTGAAGCGTTATAAATGGGTTTATAATGCATTGTAACTACCGGCTTCATAGTAAGTGCTACCTAATAACCCTCGGAAATGGGTATCCATGGTAACGAGGCGCCATGCTTATAAAAATTCCTCACACCGTATCATAATTTTACTACTGTATAATACACCTAATACTTACCAAATAGAGTATTAGTGTTGTAAAGCGTTATGAATGTGTTTATAATGCATTGTAACCACCGGCTTCGTAGTAAGTGCTACTTAATAACCCACGGATATGTGTATCCATGGTAACGTGGTGCTGTACCTATAATACTACTACTATATAACACACCTTCTACTCACTAAATTGAGTATTAATGTTGTAAAGTGTTATAAATGGGTTTATAATGCGTTGTAACCACTGGCTTCATAGTAAGTGTTACCTAATAACCCACGGAAACGGGTATCCATGGTAACGGTGCGCTGTGCCTATAATACTACTACTATATAACACACCTACTACTTACTAAATAGAGTATTAGTGTTGTAAAGCATTATGAATGGGTTTATAATGCATTGTAACGACCGGCTTCGTAGTAAGTGTTACCTAATTACCCACGGAAACGGGTATCCATGGTAACGAGGGGCCATGCTTATAGAAATTCCTCACACCGTATCATAATTTTACTACTGTATAATACACCTAATACTTACCAAATAGAGTATTAGTGTTGTAAAGCGTTATGAATGTGTTTATAATGCATTGTAACCACCGGCTTCGTAGTAAGTGCTACTTAATAACCCACGGATATGTGTATCCATGGTAACGTGGTGCTGTACCTATAATACTACTACTATATAACACACCTTCTACTCACTAAATAGAGTATTAATGTTGTAAAGTGTTATAAATGGGTTTATAATGCGTTGTAACCACTGGCTTCATAGTAAGTGTTACCTAATAACCCACGGAAACGGGTATCCATGGTAACGGTGCGCTGTGCCTATAATACTACTACTATATAACACACCTACTACTTACTAAATAGAGTATTAGTGTTGTAAAGCATTATGAATGGGTTTATAATGCATTGTAACGACCGGCTTCGTAGTAAGTGTTACCTAATTACCCACGGAAACGGGTATCCATGGTAACGAGGCGCCATGCTTATAGAAATTCCTCACACCGTATCATAATTTTACTACTGTATAATACACCTAATACTTACCAAATAGAGTGTTGTAAAGCGTTATGAATGTGTTTATAATGCATTGTAACTACCGGCTTCATAGTAAGTGTTAACCCACGGAAATGTGTATCCATGGTAACGGTGCGCTGTGCCTATAATACTACTACTATATAACACACCTACTACTTACTAAATAGAGTATTAGTGTTGTGAAGCGTTATAAATGGGTTTATAATGCATTGTAACCACCGGCTTCGTAGTAAGTGCTACTTAATAACCCATGGAAACGGGTATCCATGGTAACGGTGCGCTGTGCCTATAATACTACTACTATATAACACACCTACTACTTACTAAATAGAGTATTAGTGTTGTAAAGCATTATGAATGGGTTTATAATGCATTGTAACGACCGGCTTCGTAGTAAGTGTTACCTAATTACCCACGGAAACGGGTATCCATGGTAACGAGGCGCCATGCTTATAGAAATTCCTCACACCGTATCATAATTTTACTACTGTATAATACACCTAATACTTACCAAATAGAGTGTTGTAAAGCGTTATGAATGTGTTTATAATGCATTGTAACTACCGGCTTCATAGTAAGTGTTAACCCACGGAAATGTGTATCCATGGTAACGGTGCGCTGTGCCTATAATACTACTACTATATAACACACCTACTACTTACTAAATAGAGTATTAGTGTTGTGAAGCGTTATAAATGGGTTTATAATGCATTGTAACCACCGGCTTCGTAGTAAGTGCTACTTAATAACCCATGGAAACGGGTATCCATGGTACGGTAACGGTGCGCTGTGCCTATAATACTACTACTATATAACACACCTACTACTTACTAAATAGAGTATTAGTGTTGTAAAGCATTATGAATGGGTTTATAATGCATTGTAACGACCGGCTTCGTAGTAAGTGTTACCTAATTACCCACGGAAACGGGTATCCATGGTAACGAGGCGCCATGCTTATAGAAATTCCTCACACCGTATCATAATTTTACTACTGTATAATACACCTAATACTTACCAAATAGAGTGTTGTAAAGCGTTATGAATGTGTTTATAATGCATTGTAACTACCGGCTTCATAGTAAGTGTTAACCCACGGAAATGTGTATCCATGGTAACGAGGCGCTGTGCCTATAATAATAATGCTATATAACACACCTACTATTTGCCAAATAGAATATTAGTGTTGTGAAGCGTTATAAATGGGTTTATAATGCATTATAATGACCGGCTTCATAGTAAGTGTTACTTAATAACCCACGGAAACGGGTATCCATGGTAACGATGCGCTGTGCCTATAATAATAATGCTATATAACACACCTACTATTTGCCAAATAGAATATTAGTGTTGTGAAGCGTTATAAATGGGTTTATAATGCATTATAATGACCGGCTTCATAGTAAGTGTTACTTAATAACCCACGGAAACGGGTATCCATGGTAACGATGCGCTGTGCCTATAATAATAATGCTATATAACACACCTACTATTTGCCAAATAGAATATTAGTGTTGTGAAGCGTTATAAATGGGTTTATAATGCATTATAATGACCGGCTTCATAGTAAGTGTTACTTAATAACCCACGGAAACGGGTATCCATGGTAACGATGCGCTGTGCCTATAATAATAATGCTATATAACACACCTACTATTTGCCAAATAGAATATTAGTGTTGTGAAGCGTTATGAATGGGTTTATAATGCATTGTAACCACCGGCTTCATAGTAAGTGCTACCTAATAACCCACGGAAACGGGTATCCATGGTAACGTGGCGCCTTGCCTATAATACTACTACTACATAACACACCTACTATTTACCAAATAGAGTATTAATGTTGTAAAGCGTTATAAATGGGTTTATAATGCATTGTAACTACCGGCTTCATAGTAAGTGCTACCTAATAACCCACGGAAACGGGTATCCATGGTAACGAGGCGCCATGCTTATAGAAATTCCTCACACCGTATCATAATTTTACTACTGTATAATAGACCTAATACTTACCAAATAGAGTATTAGTATTATGAATGGGTTTATAATGCATTGTAACCACCGGCTTTATAGTAAGTGTTACCTAATTACCCACGGAAACGGGTTTCCATGGTAACGTGGTGCTGTGCCTATAATACTATTACTACATAACACACCTACTATTTACCAAATAGAGTATTAGTGTCGTAAAGCGTTATAAATGTGTTTATAATGCATTATAATGACCGGCTTCATAGTAAGTGTTACCTAATTACCCACGGAAACGGGTATCCATGGTAACATGGCGCCTTGCCTATAATACTACTACTATATAACACACCTACTGTTTACCAAATTGACTATTAGTGTTGTGAAGCATTATGAATGTGTTTATAATGCATTGTAACTACCGGCTTCATGCCTTAAACTCGTACTGTAATTAAAACCCAGACATTTATTGACCTGCTTAATAAAGAAAAAAAAAGTTAATTAATCGATTAATCGGGGAAAAAAAATCGACTGATTAATCGATTATCGAAATGATCGTTCGTTGCAGCCCTAGTAATAACCCACGGAAACGGGTATCCATGGTAACGTGTCGCCGTGCCTATTCCTCATGTTCTAATCGTAATACACATACGTCACCTACTTCTTTATCCTGATGCGGCGCTGCTTTGCTGAAATTCAGCGGCATGTCCCAGCCCTCCTGCTCGTACACGGCCCGGTAGAACGCCGAGGAGATCTGGAAGCCACCCATTTTGGCGAGGGAGGGTTCCGGGGGCGAGAACACGGCGTCGCCTAACGCGGGCATGGCCGGAGAATCCGCGCTCTTCTCCTTCTTCTTTTTCATGCTCAGGTCCAGAGTTCCGTTTTCGTCCACCTCGATCACAGGGTCCTGAGGGGCAGAGGGAGACGAGCTCGGGGTCAAGCGGGACAACCGTGACGATAGATCAGTTCTCTAGTAGCGGAGAACGTACGTGGAGCACCGGATTGTGACTGGTTTTACTGACTGTTGAGAATATGAAGGATGGCACGCATGGGGGGCGTAGTGGGGGTGTATTTTCCACACTTTCAGTGTCCATGTGGGTTTTCTGTTGCTCTCAATTGCCCCTATGTAGTGTGTGTATGTGTGTGTATCTGTATAAGTGATTGTGAATAAGCTGGTCTCAATTGCCCCTAGGTTCAAATCCCATTGTCCATGTTCTCCATGTGGGTTTTTGGTTGCTCTCAATTGCCCCTATGTAGTGTGTATGTATCTGTATAAGCGATTGTGAATAAGCTGCTCTCAATTGCCCCTAGGTTCCAATCCCAATGTCCATGTTCTCCATGTGGGTTTTCTGTTGCTCTCAATTGCCCCTATGTAGTGTGTGTGTGTGTATAAGTGATAATGAATAAGCTGCTCTCAGTTGCCCCTAGGTTCCAATCCCAATGTCCATGTTCTCCATGTGGGTTTTCTGTTGCTCTCAATTGCCCCTATGTAGTGTATGTGTGTATCTGTATAAGTGATTATGAATAAGCTGCTCTCAATTGCCCCTAGGTTCCAATCCCAATGTCCATGTTCTCCATGTGGGTTTTTGGTTGCTCTCAATTGCCCCTATGTAGTGTGTGTGTGTGTGTATAAGTGGTTATGAATAAGCTGCTCTCAATTGCCCCTAGGTTCCAATCCCAATGTCCATGTTCTCCATGTGGATTTTCTGTTGCTCTCAATTGCCCCTATGTAGTGTGTATGTATCTGTATAAGTGATTGTGAATAAGCTGCTCTCAATTGCCCCTAGGTTCAAATCCCAATGTCCATGTTCTCCATGTGGGTTTTTGGTTGCTCTCAATTGCCCCTATGTAGTGTGTGTGTATGTGTATCTGTATAAGTGATTGTGAATAAGCTGCTCTCAATTGCCCCTAGGTTCGAATCCCAATGTCCATGTTCTCCTTGTGGGTTTTAGGTTGCTCTCAATTGCCCCTATGTAGTGTGTATGTATCTGTATAAGCGATTGTGAATAAGCTGCTCTCAATTGCCCCTAGGTTTGAATCCCAATGTCCATGTTCGCCATGTGGGTTTTTGGTTGCTCTCAATTGCCCCTATGTAGTGTGTGTGTGTGTGTATAAGTGGTTATGAATAAGCTGCTCTCAATTGCCCCTAGGTTCCAATCCCAATGTCCATGTTCTCCATGTGGGTTTTCTGCTGCTCTCAATTGCCCCTATGTAGTGTGTATGTATCTGTATAAGTGATTGTGAATAAGCTGCTCTCAATTGCCCCTTGGTTTGAATCCCAATGTCCATGTTTTCCATGTGGGTTTTCTGTTGCTCTCAATTGCCCCTATGTTGTGTGTGTGTGTGTGTGTGTATAAGTGATTGTGAATAAGCTGCTCTCAATTGCCCCTTGGTTTGAATCCCAATGTCCATGTTCTCCATGTGGGTTTTCTGCTGCTCTCAATTGCCCCTATGTAGTGTGTATGTATCTGTATAAGTGATTGTGAATAAACTGCTCTCAATTGCCCCTAGGTTCCAATCCCAATGTCCATGTTCTCCATGTGGGTTTTCTGCTGCTCTCAATTGCCCCTATGTAGTGTATGTGTGTATCTGTATAAGTGATTGTGAATAAGCTGCTCTCAATTGCCCCTAGGTTCCAATCCCAATGTCCATGTTCTCCATGTGGGTTTTTGGTTGCTCTCAATTGCCCCTATGTAGTGTGTGTGTGTGTGTGTGTGTGTGTATAAGTGATTATGAATAAGCTGCTCTCAATTGCCCCTAGGTTCCAATCCCAATGTCCATGTTCTCCATGTGGGTTTTTGGTTGCTCTCAATTGCCCCTATGTAGTGTGTGTGTGAGTGTGTGTGTGTGTGTGTGTGTGTGTGTGTGTGTATATAAGTGATTGTGAATAAGCTGCTCTCAATTGCCCCTAGGTTCCAATCCCAATGTCCATGTTCTCCATGTGGGTTTTCTGTTGCTCTCAATTGCCCCTATGTAGTGTATGTGTGTATCTGTATAAGTGATTGTGAATAAGCTGCTCTCAATTGCCCCTAGGTTCGAATCCCCTATGTAGTGTGTGTGTGTGTGTGTGTATAAGTGAATATGAATAAACTGCTCTCAATTGCCCCTAGGTTTGAATCCCAATGTCCATGTTCTCCATGTGGGTTTTCTGTTGCTCTCAATTGCCCCTATGTAGTGTGTGTGTGTGTGTGTGTGTGTGTCTGTATAAGTGATTGTGAATAAGCTGCTCTCAATTGCCCCTAGGTTCCAATCCCAATGTCCATGTTTTCCATGTGGGTTTTCTGTTGCTCTTAATTGCCCCTATGTAGTGTATGTGTGTATCTGTATAAGTGATTGTGAATAAGCTGCTCTCAATTGCCCCTAGGTTCCAATCCCAATGTCCATGTTCTCCATGTGGGTTTTTGGTTGCTCTCAATTGCCCCTATGTAGTGTGTGTGTGAGTGTGTGTGTGTGTGTGTGTGTGTGTGTGTATAAGTGATTGTGAGTAAGCTGCTCTCAATTGCCCCTAGGTTTGAATCCCAATGTCCATGTTCTCCATGTGGGTTTTCTGTTGCTCTCAATTGCCCCTATGTAGTGTGTATGTATCTGTATAAGTGATTGTGAATAAGCTGCTCTCAATTGCCCCTAGGTTTGAATCCCAATGTCCATGTTCTCCATGTGGGTTTTCTGTTGCTCTCAATTGCCCCTATGTTGTGTGTGTGTGTGTGTGTGTGTGTGTGTATATAAGTGATTATGAATAAGCTGCTGTCAATTGCCCCTTGGTTTAAATCCCAATGTCCATGTTCTCCATGTGGGTTTTCGTTTCCCAGTCTGGGAAATGTTGCCTACGGAACCTTTAATGCAGCCCTCGTTTAACCAAACGTAAACACAGCCGTGCTTCCGAGCGCCGATCAATACCGAGAACTTTAACCAATCAGAGTGAAACGCGGCGTTCTCTGTTCCCCCCTCGAACGGCAGCGAGCGACAAATCCTTGATCCGCCGGCGCCATTGTCTAAAGTTAATTGCCCCGGACGACTCGGCGAGGTCGGCCTTCTGGCTGCTAAATGGCCGAGATACCTGACGTAACGGCGGGCCCCTGTCGCAAAATAAAAACAACGCGCTTTTCCATTTCCCCTTTCATTCGCTTCTACGCCGGATGTTTGGCATGCCTCGAAACACAAAGAGGTCCCAGAGCTCACCCCGGGAATTTAAAAATGACTTTAATATTAGTCGTTAATGTTTGTGTGTGTGTGTGTGTGTGTGTGTGTGCGTCGGGCAACACAATTAATACCTTTATTTTCAAATATTTATTCGAGTTCTTATTTCTTTGTATGCTCTGAATTCAATTGTACAATAATAATGTTAATGAAACTATTTTTCGGTGTTTTTTTCATCATTTGATTGGATGTTGCGCGGAGGTTTCCATGCACTGTTTTAATAACCTGGCCGTATAAATTGCGCTATACGGATTAGTGGGTGTTCTCCGGGTTCTGTGTGTCCTCCGGGTGTCCTGGCTGCTCTCAATTTGCCCTCTAAATTGATTTCTTTATTATTTATTCATTCATTCATTCATTCATCCATTATCTTCCGCTTTATCCTCTATTAGGGTCGGGGGGGGGGGGGGGGTTCTCCATGTCCATCCAGGGGAGAACGTCTCGGGCTCTGGGCAGATACACCCAGGACAGGGGGGCAATCTATCACTCACTCACACAGACATACTCTATATGGGGCAATTTGGAGAACTCAAATGACTTGTTCCATGTTTTTGGACTGTGGGAGGAAAGCGGAGAACCCGGAGGAAACCCACGCAGACACGGGGAGGACATGGAAACTCCACCCAGATGGGGATTCGAACCGGGAATCCCTAGCGCTGAGAGGAGAACGTGCCAACCACTAAGGCACCGTGCTGCTCCATCCATCCATCATCTTCCGCTTTATCCTCTATTAGGGTCGTGGTGGGGTTCTCCATGCCCATCCAGGGGAGAACGTCTCGGGCGCTGGGCAGATACACCCAGGACAGGGGGGCAATCCATCGCTGGGCACACACTCACTCACACAGACACACTCTATATGAGGCAATTTGGAGAACTCAATTGACTTGATCCATGTTTTTGGACTGTGGGAGGAAAGCGGAGAACCCGGAGGAAACCCACGCAGACACGGGGAGAACATGGAAACTCCACCCAGATGGGGATTCGAACTATTCGATTCTAAATTGATTTATTTATTATTTATTCATTCATTCATTATCTTCTGCTTTATCCTCTATTAGGGTTGCGGGGGGGGGGGGTTCCTCATGCCCATCCAGGGGAGAACGTCTCGGGCGCTGGGCAGATACACCCAGGACAGGGGGGCAATCTATCATTCACTCACTCACACAGACACACTCTATATGGGGCAATTTGGAGAACTCAATCGACTTGATCCATGTTTTTGGACTGTGGGAGGAAAGCGGAGAACCCGGAGGAAACCCACGCAGACACGGGGAGAACATGGAAACTCCACCCAGATGGGGATTCGAACCGGAAATCCCTAGTGCTGAGAGGAGAACATGCCAACCACTAAGGTACCGTGCTGCTCCATCCATCCATCCTCTTCCACTTTAACCTCTTTTAGGGTCGTGGTGGGGTTCTCCATGTCCATCCAGTGGAGAACGTCTTGGGCGCTGGGCAGATACACCCAGGACAGAGGGGCAATCCATCGCTGGGCACACACTCACTCACACAGACACACTCTATATGGGGCAATTTTGGAGAACTCAATCGACTTGATCCATGTTTTTGGACTGTGGGAGGAAACCGGAGAACCCGGAGGAAACCCACGCAGACACGGGGAGAACATGGAAACTCCACCCAGATGGGGATTCGAACCGGGAATCCCTAGTGCTGAGAGGAGAACATGCCAACCACTAAGCCTTATTATTTATTATTATTATTATTATTATTATTATTAGGGTGGTATAGTGGCTTAGTGGTTTAGCATGTTCTCCTCTGAGTGCTTGGTTGGAATCCCGATCTGGGTGGAGTTTCCATGTTTCCTCCTGTGTCGGCGCGGGGGTACTCCGGGTTCTCTGGTTTGCTCCCACAGTCCAACAACTTGGATTCAAGGTGAATGGGGTGCTTTAAATTGCTCCTATCAAAATTGCCCCACAGTCCAAAAACATGGATTCAAGGGGAATGGGCTGCTTTAAATTGCTCCTATCAAAATTGCCCCACAGTCCAAAAACATGGATTCAAGGTTAAGAGGCTGCTTTAAATTGCTCCTATGGAAATTGCCCCACAGTCCAAAAAACATGGATTCAAGGTGAATGGGCTGCTTTGAATTGCTCCTATTGCAAATGCCCCACAGTCCAAAATCATGGATTCAAGGGAAATGTCCCACTTTAAATTGCTCCTTTGGAAATTGCCCCACAGTCCAAAAACATGGATTTAAGGTGAAGGGCCTGCTTTAAATTGCTCCCATCGAATTTGCCCCACGGTCCAAAGACATGGATTCAAGGGAAATGTCCCACTTTAAATTGCTCCTTTGGAAATTGCCCCACAGTCCAAAAACATGGATTCAAGGGGAATGGGCTGCTTTGAATTGCTCCTATTGCAAATGCCCCAAAGTCCAAAATCATGGATTCAAGGGAAATGTCCCGCTTTAAATTGCTCCTTTGGAAATTGCCCCACAGTCCAAAAACATGGATTCAAGGTTAATAGGCTGCTTTAAATTACTCCTATCGAATTTGCCCCACGGTCCAAAAAACATGGATTCAAGGTGAATGTCCCGCTTTAAATTGCTCCTATGGAAATTGCCCCACGGTCCAAAAACATGGATTCAAGGGGAATGGGCTGCTTTAAATTGCTCCTATCAAAATTGCCCCACAGTCCAAAGACATGGATTCAAGGGAAATGTCCCACTTTAAATTGCTCCTATCAAAATTGCCCCACAGTCTAAAAACTAAAAACATGGATTCAAGGGAAATGTCCTGGTTTAAATTGCTCCTATCAAAATTGCCCCACGGTCCAAAAACATGTATTCAAGGGAAATGTCCCGCTTTAAATTGCTCCTATCGAAATTGCCCCACAGTCTAAAAACATGTATTCAAGGGAAATGTCCCGCTTTAAATTGCTCGTATCGAATTTGCCCCACAGTCCAAAAACATGGATTCAATGTTAATGGGCTGCTTTAAATTGCTCCTATGGAAATTGCCCCACGGTCCACAAACATCGCCCCCACAGTCTAAGGACGACGTTCAGGGTTAACAGACGTCGGTGGTGCTGGGATCCGAGGCTGAACCGGTGGATGGAACGGCGCGCGGGGTGTGAAACGGTTAGAGAACACCTACACGACAAGCGTTCCGTGGGCGGAGGGGCAGGTACTGTACGAAGCGAGGGCATGAATTAAACAGTGTGAGCTGCGCAGTCATCTGCGGACGTCTGCCTCCTGCGCCTGTGCATGTTAAGTATCTCTGCTGCTGCCGTCGCCAGCCAAGAGCCCGATTCCTCCCGATTCCTCGGGCGCCGTACGTCTCCGGCAAGCGCCGTGGGTTCCGATCGGGTGCCAGGGACGGGGCGGCGGGCACGGATACGCCAGCCGACGTTAGTGATCTATTAAAGACGCGGAACCTGCATTTCAAATAGCTTCATACGCAAAAACTAGAATTATTATCAAGTTAAAGCAGAATCCGTGTTTTTGCAATTTCGATAGATAGGAGCAATTTAAAGCGGGACATTCACCTTGAATCTATTTTTTTGGACTGTGGGGCAATTTCGAAAGGAGCAATTGGAGCCATAGGAGCAATTTAAAGCAGGCCCTTCACCTTGAATCCATGTTTATGGACTGTGGGCTAATTTCGATAGGAGCAATTTAAAGCAGCCTGTTAACCTTGAATCCATGTTTTTGGACTGTGGGGCAATTTCGATAGGAGCAATTGGAGCCATAGGAGCAATTTAAGCAGCCCATTCCCCTTGAATCCATGTTTTTGGACTGTGGGGCAAATTCGATAGGAGCAATTTAAAGCAGCCCATTCCCCTTGAATCCATGTCTTTGGACCATGGGGCAAATTCGATAGGAGCAATTTAAAGCAAGCCCTTTACATTGAATCCATGTTTTTGGACTGTGGGGCAATTTCCATAGGAGCAATTTAAAGCGGGACATTTCCCTTGAATCCATGTTTTTGGACCTTGGGGCAAATTCGATAGGAGCAATTTAAAGCAGGCCCTTCACCTTGAATCCATGTTTTTGGACTGTGGGGCAATTTTGATATCAGCCCATTCACCTTGAATCCATGTTTTTGGACTGTGGGCTAATTTCCATAGGAGCAATTTAAAGTGGGACATTTCCCTTGAATCCATGTTTTTAGACTGTGGGGCAATTTTGATATCAGCGCATTCCCCTTGAATCCATGTTTTTGGACTGTGGGACAATTTCCATAGGAGCAATTTAAAGCGGGACATTACCCTTGAATCCATGTTTTTAGACTGTGGGGCAATTTTGATATCAGCGCATTCCCCTTGAATCCATGTTTTTGGACCGTGGGACAATTTTGATAGGAGCAATTTAAAGCAGGCCCTTCACCTTGAATCCATGTTTTTGGACTGTGGGGCAATTTTGATATCAGCGCATTCCTCTTGAATCCATGTTTTTGGACTGTGGGGCAATTTTGATTGGAGCAATTTAAAGCAGGCCCTTCACCTTGAATCCATGTTTTTGGACTGTGGGGCAATTTTGATAGGAGCAATTTAAAGCAGCCCATTCCCCTTGAATCCATGTTTTTTGGACTGTGGGGCAATTTCCATAGGAGCAATTTAAAGCAGGACATTCCCTTTGAATCCATGTTTTTGGACTGTGGGGCAAATTCCATAGGAGCAATATAAAGCGGGACATTTCCCTTGAATCCATGTTTTTGGACTGTGGGGCAATTTCCATAGGAGCAATTTAAAGTGGGACATTTCCCTTGAATCCATGTTTTTGGACTGTGGGGCAATTTTGATAGGAGCAATTTAAAGCAGGCCATTCCCCTTAAATCCATGTCTTTAGGCTGTGGGGCAATTTTGATAGGAGCAATTTAAAGCAGCCCATTAACCTTGAATCCATGATTTTGGACTGTGGGGCAATTTCGCTAGGAGCAATTTATAACCGAATCCATGTTTTTGAACTGTGGGCCAATTCCGATAGGAGCGATTCAAAGCACCCCATTCACCTTGAATCCATGTACAGTACCTGCCCCTCCGCCCACGGAACGCTTGTCGTGTAGGTGTTCTCTAACCGTTTCACACCCCGCGCGCCGTTCCATCCACCGGTTCAGCCTCGGATCCCAGCACCACCGACGTCTGTTAACCCTGAACGTCGTTCTTAGACTGTGGGGGCGATGTTTGTGGACCGTGGGGCAATTTCCATAGGAGCAATTTAAAGCAGAATTCATGTTTTTGGACTGTGGGGCAATTTCCATAGGAGCAATTTAAAGCAGCCCATTTCCCTTGGATCCATGTTTTTGGACCGTGGGACAATTTCCATAGGAGCAATTTAAAGCGGAACATTCACCTTGAATCCATGTTTTTTGGACTGTGGGGCAATTTCCATAGGAGGAATTTAAAGTGGGACATTTCCCTTGAATCCATGTTTTTGGACCGTGGGGCAAATTCGATAGGAGTAATTTAAAGCAGCCTATTAACCTTGAATCCATGTTTTTGGACTGTGGGGCAATTTCCAAAGGAGCAATTTAAAGTGGGACATTTCCCTTGAATCCATGTTTTTGGACTGTGGGGCATTTGCAATAGGAGCAATTCAAAGCAGCCCATTCACCTTGAATCCATGTTTTTTGGACTGTGGGGCAATTTCCATAGGAGCAATTTAAAGCAGCCTCTTAACCTTGAATCCATGTTTTTGGACTGTGGGGCAAATTCGATAGGAGCAATTTAAAACCGAATCCATGTTTTTGAACTGTGGGCCAATTCCGATAGGAGCGATTCAAAGCAGCCCATTCACCTTGAATCCATGTACAGTACCTGCCCCTCCGCCCACGGAACGCTTGTCGTGTAGGTGTTCCCGAACCGTTTCGCACCCCGTACGTCTGTTAACCCTGAACGTCGTCCGTCGCATAGCCGGCCGTGCCGCACGACTGTGACGACACTTTGGGGAAGGCCGCTTTTCTGTTCCGGCAAGAACCCAGCGCCCCGAACGGTTCTGAGACGGAAGGTTAAAGGTGTACAGGCGTCCCGAATGCCCTGCTAGCGTGAGGTTTGAAGCTGTACTGCACGTGAACAATTAAATATCACCGAGTATTCTTATTATGTACACGGCTTTAAAATGTAGTCGAAATATAGAATAATATATAGAATTAAAGATATTTATTTATATTATAGATTATATAGATTTATATTACAGATTATATAGATTTATATTATAGATTATATAGATTTATATTAGAGATTATATAGATTTATATAGATTATATAGATTTATATTAGAGATTATATATATATATATATATATATATATATATATATATATATATATATATATATATATATATATTTATAGATTATATAGATTTATATTAGAGATTATATAGATTTATATAGATTATATAGATTTATATTAGAGATTATATAGGTTTATATTAGAGATTATATAGATTTATATAGATTATATAGATTTATATTAGAGATTATATAGATTTATATAGATTATATAGATTTATATTAGAGATTATATATATATATATATATATATATATATATATATATATATATATATATATATATATATATTTTTTTTTTTATAT
>JAFMOC010000206.1:72500-155000 GCA_019802505.1 Corydoras sp. C115
CTTATTTATTGATTTCATTTCATTTATTTTTTTCTATTTTTTTCAGTATCAAACGCCAGCCGGTTCAAAAATGTTTCTCGTTTAAATGAGGATTTCATTCGTTTCTGTTACAAACTAAAAAACAAAGTGATTCTTTGTTCTAAGTTGATCTCTATTTCTTTCGTTGTTGTTTTCTTTATTGTTGAATTCAATGAAATTGGGTCATTTATTGGACGCTTTTATCCAAAGAGGTTACAAGGTGAGAACAGGGTTCATCACAACATCCCTGGAGCAATGAGGGTTAAGGGTTTAACATGTTCTCCTCTCAGCGCTAGGGATTCCCGGTTCGAATCCTCATCTGGGGGGAGTTTCCATGTTCTCCCTGTGTCTGCGTGGGTTTCCTCCGGGTTCTCCGCTTTCCTCCCACAGTCCAAAAACATGGATCAAGTCAATTGAGTTCTCCAAATTGCCCCATATAGAGTGTGTCTGTGTGAGTGAGTGTGTGCCCAGCGATGGATTGCCCCCCTGTCCTGGGTGTATCTGCCCAGCGCCCGTGACGTTCTCCCCTGGATGGGCATGGGGAACCCCACCGCGACCCTAATAGAGGATAAAGCGGGAGATAATGAATGAATGAAAAAAAATTGTGCTCCTGAATTAATGTCGCTGATGAATTTGAATTTATTCTTATTTATTGATTTCATTTCATTTATTTTTTTTCATTTTTTCAGTATCAAACGCCAGTCGGTTCAAAAATGTTTCACGTTTAAATAAGGATTTCATTCGTTTCTGTTACAAACTAAAAAACAAAGTGATTCTTTGTTCTAAGTTGATCTCTATTTCTTTCGATTTTGTTTTCTTTATTGTTGAATTCAATTAAATTGGGTCGTTTATTGGACGCTTTTATCCAAAGCGACTTACAAGGTGAGAACAGGGTTCATCACAACATCCCTGGAGCAATGAGGGTTAAGGGTCTTGCTCAAGGACCCACAGTGGGAACTTCAGTGGACCTGGGATTTGAACCCCCAACCTTCAGATTGACAGCCCAACGCCCTGACCACTGAGCTAACCCGCCCCTATTATTGTTAATAAGGAGACATTGTTATAAACGAGGGGTACTTAGAACAAATTTATAGACAAATCATACTACAGTGGGCGTGTAAAAATACTTTTTCATCCCATTTTGTCATGTTCGGGGGGGGGGGGGGGGGGGGGGGGGGGGGGGGGGGGGGGGGGGGGGGGGGGTGAGTGTGCGTGTGTGTGTGTGTGGGGGGGGGGGCAAAAAGGTTTCTTCTTCCTAGGGGGGGCTTAACAGAAAATAATTGAGAAGCACTGATTTATATACATATATATCTCATACTATCTAATAAATAATATTAAATCATGTTTTTTATTTGAAATAACGCTCCGTCGGCAGCAGTTACAGCATTGCAAAACCTATACTAGGGTCGCGGGGGGGGGATATACGGATTAGTGGGTGCTATACGGATTAGTGGGTGTTCTCCGGGTTCTGTGTGTCCTCCGGGTGTCCTGGCTGCTCTCAATTTGCCCTCTAAATTGATTTATTTATTATTTATTCATTCATTCATTCATTATCTCCCGCTTTATCCTCTATTAGGGTCGGGGGGGGGGGGGGGGGGTTCCCCATGCCCATCCAGGGAAGAACGTCTCGGGCGCTGGGCAGATACACCCAGGACAGGGGGGCAATCCATCGCTGGGCACACACTCACTCACCAGACACACTCTATATGGGGCAATTTGGAGAATTCGATTGACCTTGATCCATGTTTTTGGACTGTGGGAGGAAAGCGGAGAACCCGGAGGAAACCCACGCGGACACGGGGAGGACATGGGAACTCCACCCAGATGGGGATTCGAACCGGGAGTCCCTAGCGCTGAGAGGAGAACATGCCAAAACTGTAGATACATGACTGTAAAGTCTGTATTTTAGTTTGGATTAAAGGTGAATGCACCATGGTAAACTTTGGTATTAATATATTTTGTATTATTTGTTCATTGATGGATGTTTGTGGCGCGGTGGCTTAGTGTTTAGCATGTTCTCCTCTCAGCGCTAGGGATTCCCGGTTGCAATCCCCATCTGGGTGGAGTTCCCATGTCCTCCCCGTGTCCGCTTGGGTCTCCTCCGGGTTCTCCGCTTTCCTCCCACAGTCCAAAAACATGCCTCAAGGTCAATCGAAATCACCAAAATTGCCCCATATAGAGTGTGTCTGTGTGAGTGAGTGATAGATTGCCCCCCTGTCCTGGGTCTATCTGCCCAGCGCCCGAGACGTTCTCCCCTGGATGGGCATGGGGAACCCCCCCCCACCGCGACCCTAATAGAGGATAAAGTGGAAGATAATGGATGGATGGAAGGATATTAGCATGTTCTCCTTTCAGCGCTAGGGATTCCCGGTTCGAATCCCAATGTGGGTGGAGTTTCCATGTTCTCCCCGTGTCCACGTGGGTCTTCTCCGGGTTCTCTGCTTTCCTCCCACAGTCCAAAAACATGGATCAAGTCAATTGAGTTCTCCAAATTGCCCCATATAGAGTGTGTCTGTGTGGGTTCTCCTCTCGGCGGAGTTTCCATGTCCTCCCCGTGTCCGCGTGGGTTTCCTCCGGGTTCTCCGCTTTCCTCCCACAGTCCAAAAACATGCCTCAAGGTCAATTGAAATCACCAAAATTGCCCCATATAGAGTGTGTCTGTGTGAGTGGGTGTGTACCGAGCAATAGATTGCCCCCCTGTCCTGGGTCTATCTGCCCAGCGCCCCGAACGTTCTCCCCTCGATGGGCATGGGGAACCCCCCCCCGACCCTATATTAGGATATTAGCATGTTCTCCTCTCAGCGCTAGGGATTCCCGGTTCGAATCCTGATCTGGATGGAGGTTCCATGTTCTCCCCGTGTCCGCGTGGGTCTCCTCCGGGTTCTCCGCTTTCCTCCCACAGTCCAAAAACATGCCTCAAGGTCAATTGAAATCACCAAAATTGCCCCATATTGAGTGTGTCTGTGTGAGTGAGTGAGTGCCCCCCCTGTCCTGGGTGTATCTACCCAGCGCCCAAGATGTTCTCCCCTGGATGGGAGAACCTAATCTATTCTCATGCTGTTCCGTGGCTTATAAAACAACAATGTATTTAATAATTAATATCAGTTAGGAGGAATACGGAAGCTTTAATAACGTCTCGTCACTTTTAAGAATCGTTAGGCTCGGTATTTTTATCTCCTTAGAACGCGCCGCAGGGACTCGAGAACCTCATTTGTACAAGTCTGTTAGATATAATGCGATTATAAGCTTATTAGTTATTATACTTACGTCTACACACACACACATATATATATATATATATATACACTACATATACTAAGGGAAGTGTAGTTGGCATCCCTGTATATGTAACCCAATGGGGCAATTGGGCTTAGGTGGTGCCTCGTCCATAATACTTAGTGGGACCGGGAATCAGACCTTAACCATAAGCCTATGACAGCTGAGAACGTCTACATAACGCGGCATAGCCTAATATCGCTCCTGAAACGTGGATTAAAGGTGAATCGAAAGCTTTAAGTTGCTCTAATCTAGTGTCTGAGTGAGTGTGTGACACCCAGCGCCCATTATGCTGTTCCCTGGGTGGGCATGGGGAACCCCCCCCCCCCCCGCACGTCATCTATGACATCATCACCATCGTCACGAACTCACAGTCATGGATTAGCGAGACCTCCGGGTTCTGTTCGGGAACCATCTGCGCGGGCTTGCCGAAGACCTGGGCGTCGAAACTGGCGTAGTCGAAGTTGCCCTTGCTGTACCTGTCCATGTCTTTGGCCACGCCCGCCTGGAAGGCCGCTACCGGGTGAGCGAATCGGTAGGCCAGCTGCCCGAAGTCGAACTTCTTCATCTGCACCAGGGGCCTGAGAACGGGGGACAGAACATCGGGACATTCAGCAGTCTGTGGAACCACCACCACCATGACGGACACATGTCAGAACGATCTGAAGTCCACTCCAAGTTGCCCCTATCGGGATGCGCCATTGGGAGTGTGTATGTGGGTCTTTTTGGCCTGGGTTGACATCACACTTTAGAACGATCTGAAGTCCACTCCAACTTGCCCCTATAGGACCTTAAGGTTGTATCAAGGTTGCCCCCGTGTTTTCCGACCCCACAAACTCCTCCCACTGACTCACTGAGTCACTTAATATAGACGTTTCGATGACATCACACTTTAGAACGATCTGAAGTCCACTCCAAGTTGCCCCTATGGGTCCTTAAGGTTGTATCAAGGTTGCCCCATGTTCCGACCCCAACCATCATGTTGGGATCTGCATGTTGGGATCCTCTCACTGAGTCACTTAATATAGACGTTTCGATGACATCACACTTTCGAACCCACTCAAGTCCACTCTAAGTTGCCCCTATAGGACCTTAAGGTTGTATCAAGGTTGCCCCCGTGTTCCAACCCCACAAACTCCTCCCACTGACTCACTACTTCACTTCATATAGATATTTCGATGACACTTTAGAACCCTCTCAAGTCCACTCCAAGTTGCCCCTATGGGTCCTTAAGGTTGTATCAAGGTTGCCCCATGTTCTGACCCCAACCATCATGTTGGGATCCGCCCACTGAGCCACTGAGTCACTTAATATAGACGTTTCGATGACATCACACTTTAGAACGATCTGAAGTCCACTCCAAGTTGCCCCTATGGGTCCTTAAGGTTGTATCAAGGTTGCCCCCGTGTTCCGACCCCAACCATTATGTTGGGATCCGCTTGTTGGGATCCTCCCACTGACTCACTGAGTCCCTTAATATAGACGTTTCGATGACATCACACGTTAGAACCCACTCAAGTCCACTCTAAGTTGCCCCTATGGGCCCTAAAGGTTGTATCAAGGTTGCCCCCGTGTTCCGACCCCAACCATCATGTTGGGATCTGCATGTTGGGATCCGCCCACTGACTCACTGAGTCACTTAATATAGACGTTTCGATGACATCACACGTTAGAACCCACTCAAGTCCACTCTAAGTTGCCCCTATGGGCCATTAGGGTTGTATCAAGGTTGCCCCATGTTCTGACCCAAACCATCATGTTGGGATCCGCTTGTTGGGATCCTCCCACTGACTCACTGAGTCACTTAATATAGACGTTTCGATGACATCACATTTTAGAACCCACTCAAGTCCACTCCAAGTTGCCCCCATGGGCCCTTAATGTTGTATCAAGGTTGCCCCCATGTTCTGACCCCAACCATCATGTTGGGATCCACTTGTTGGGATCCTCCCACTGACTCACTGAGTCACTTAATATAGACGTTTCGATGACATCACACTTTAGAACCCACTCAAGTCCACTCCAAGTTGCCCCTATGGGCCCTTAAGGTTGTATCAAGGTTGCCCCCATGTTCTGACCCCAACCATCATGTTGGGATCCGCATGTTGGGATCCTCCCACTGACTCACTGAGTCACTTAATATAGACGTTTCGATGACATCACACGTTAGAACCCACTCCAGTCCACTCTAAATTGCCCCTATGGGCCCTTAAGGTTGTATCAAGGTTGCCCCATGTTCTGATCATGTTGGGATCCTCATAACGTAGTGTTACCGTGTTACCACTTACTATGCAGACTGTGGTCCATCGGTCTCCTTTGGTTTTGTTAGTCGCCTGTTGGTTCTCCGTTCTAGAGCCTCACAGAACAGGTATCATTAAGGTGGTGGATTGGTTCTAGTGCCGTAGTTTGATGTAAACAACGTTCCACAGCTAGGAACCAATGGGCGCCAATCAGCTGGAGTCTCGCTTCCGCCCCCATCCTTGCTTGGAGAGCACGTCGGTCCTCGTTCTGCCGTTAAGAACGCTGAGAGGAGCCTGAATGGGGTCTTGCCTCGGGTTCTCAAGGGCTCCCTGACAGTTTGCCAGAACCTCTTGGAAGCCAGCTGTAAGTCCTTCTCTATTGGCTCCGTCCCATACCTGAGTTCTGTTGTCGTCGTTTTTGTTGCTTTGTAGTCGCGGCTTAGTACGTAGCGTGCGGTTCCGTACCTAGAACCCATCTGTGTATGCGCAAACAAGACATCAAAGGTTGCCCCTCGTTGGAAGGCGGCTATGTTCCGAGTTGAATCGCTGGGATGGGCAACCACGGGTTCTTTCTAGTTCTTTCTGATGTTCCGCATGTTCCTCGACCCAATGAGATGTCGATTTTTCGGTTCTGCTCATCGGGGAACTCATCTCCGATTCCACGCACAGTCCAAAAAAAAAATGGATTCAAGGTGAATTGGCTGCGCCAAATTGCCCCCATATAGTGTCAGCGTCTGTAAGTGGGTGTATATCCAGTGACGGATTGGCCCGCCCAGCACCTGGGACGTTCTACGCTGGATGACAACGGAGAACCCCCCCCCACGACACTAGAAGTGATTTAGGCCGAAATTAATGAGATGAATGAGAATCCCGACATCTTCATTTCGATTGGTCGTCGCTAGCACTACGCAGATTTTCCTCGTGCTTAGTACGTAGCGTGCGGTTCCGTACCTAGAACCCATCTGCGTATGCACAAACAAGACATCAAAGGTTGCCCCTCGTTGGAAGGCGGCGATGTTCCGAGTTGAATCGCTGGGACGGGCAAGCACGGGTTCTTTCATCCCATAGCTGCTGATGTTCCGCATGTTCCTCGACCCAACGAGATGTCGATTTTTCGGTTCTGCTCATCGGGGGGCGCCAGAGGTGGATCGTTGGTCTCAAATCCGCCATGTCTTCGACGTTCTCCTCGTCACCCCAACCGCCCAGTCAATATAGGTCCCATTCCTCCTCTGGTGGGTTCTCCGATTCCACCCACAGTCCAAAAGAAATGGATTCAAGGTGAATTGGCTGCGCCAAATTGCCCCAATATAGTGTCAGCGTCTGTAAGTGGGTGTATATCCAGTGACGGATTGGCCCGCCCAACAGCTGGAACGTTCTACGCTGGATGACAACGGAGAACCCCCAACGTTGCTAGCACTATGCAGATGTTCCTCGTGTTCCTCAACCCAATGAGATGACGAGTTTTCGGTTCTGCGGTTTCCACCCACAGTCCAAAAGAAATGGATTCAAGGTGAATTGGCTGCGCCAAATTGCCCCCATATAGTGTCAGCGTCTGTAAGTGGGTGTATATCCAGTGACGGATTGGCCCGCCCAACACCTGGAGCGTTCTACGCTGGATGACAACGGAGAACCCCCCCCGCCGACACTAGCAGAGGTTTAGGCCGAAAATAAAGAGATGAATCAGAATCCCGACACCTTCATTTCGATTGGTCGTCGCTAGCACTACGCAGACGTTCCTCGTGTTCCTCAACACAATGAGATGACGAGTTTTCGGTTCTGCGGTTTCCACCCACAGTACAAAAAAAAAGGATTCAAGGTGAATTGGCTGCACCAAATTGCCCCCATATAGTGTCAGCGTCTGTAAGTGGGTGTATATCCAGTGACGGATTGGCCTGCCCAGCACCTGGAACGTTCTACACAGGATGGCAATGGAGAACCCCCCCCCCCCAAGACTCTAGCAGAGGTTTAGGCCGAAAATAATGAGATGAATCAGAATCCCGACACCTTCATTTCGATTGGTCGTTGCTAGCACTACGCAGATGTTCCTCGTGTTCCTCAACCCGGTGAGATGACGAGTTTTCGGTTCTGCGGTTTTCACCCATAGTCCAAAAGAAATGGATTCAAGGTGAATTGGCTGCGCCAAATTGCCCCATATAGTGTCAACGTCTGTAAGTGGGTGAATATCCAGTGACGGATTGGCCCGCCCAACACCTGGAACGTTCTACGCTGGATGACAACGGAGAACCCCCCCCCCAAGACACTAGAAAATAATGAGATGAATGAGAATCCCGACATCTTCATTTCGATTGGTCGTCGCTAGCACTACGCAGATGTTCCTCGTGTTCCTCGACCCAATGAGATGTCGATTTTTCGGTACTGCGGTTTCCACTCCCAAGTGTGGATTCAAGGTGAATTGGCTGCACCAAATTGCCCCCATATAGTGTTAGCATCTGTAAGTGAGTGTATATCCAGTGTCCAACACCTGGAACGTTCTACCCTGGATGACAATGGGGAACCCGCCCCCCCCCCCCCCCGACACTAGCAGAGCATTAGGCTGAAAATAATGAGATGAATGAGAATCCCGACATCATTCATCAGCCCTACGCAGACGTTATCTAAGGTTCTAATAAAGACCCTAGAACTAGAACCCTCTGTAGGCAAAGCGGACGCCTTGTCTGTAATCTCCGCCCCGCTGTGTCAACAAACATGCAAATAACATTCAAATAGCCCTTCATGCTAGAACGCAGCGTCATGGTGACGGACCACTACGTTCTCTGATGTTCTCAGGGCTTTTAAAGTGGCTTATACAAACATCACCTTAAACGCAGGGTGTTTTTTTTTTAATCGTGGCATCTGGCTGAAAGTGGATGGGGCAATTTAGGGTTTGGGGATCTGGTCAATATGTATAGCTGTACTTGTTTGTTGGGTGTATTGTAGTGTTCTCATGTAGAACAATAGAACTCCCATGACCTCCACAAGCTCCTCCCACTGGGTCACTTAATATAGATATTTCGATGAAACTTTAGAATCTATTCAAGTCCACGCCAAGTTGCCCCTATGGGCCCTTAAGGTTGTATCAAGGTTGCCCCCATGCTCCGACACCAACCATCATGTTGGGATCCTCCCACTGAGTCACTGAGTCACTTAATATAGACGTTTCGATGACATCACACTTTAGAACCCACTCAAGTCCATTCCAAGTTGCCCCTATAGGCCCTTAAGCTTGTATAAAGGTTGCCCCCATGTTCCGACCCCAACCATCATGTTGGGATCCTCCCACAGATTCACTGAGTCACTTAATATAGACGTTTCGATGACATCACACTTTAGAACCCACTCAAGTCCATTCCAAGTTGCCCCTATGGGCCCTTAAGCTTGTATAAAGGTTGCCCCCATGTTCCGACCCCAACCATCATGTTGGGATCTGCATGTTGGGATCCTCCCACTGACTCACTGAGTCACTTAATATAGACGTTTCGATGACATCACAATTTCGAACCCATTCAAGTCCATTCCAAGTTGCCCCTATGGGCCCTTAAGCTTGTATCAAGGTTGCCCCCATGTTCAAACCCCAACCATCATGTTGGGATCCTCCCACTGAGTCACTTAATATAGACGTTTCGAAGACATCACACTTTAGAACCCACTCAAGTCCATTCCAAGTTGCCCCTATGGGCCCTTAAGCTTGTATAAAGGTTGCCCCCATGTTCCGACCCCAACCATCATGTTGGGATCTGCGTGTTGGGATCCTCCCACTGAGTCACTGAGTCACTTAATATAGACGTTTCGATAACATCACAATTTAGAACCCACTCAAGTCCTCTCCAAGTTGCCCCTATGGGTCCTTAAGCTTGTATCAAGGTTGCCCCCATGTTCCAACCCCAACCATCATGTTGGGATCCTCCCACTGAGTCACTGAGTCACTTAATATAGACGTTTCGATGACATCACACTTTAGAACCCACTCAAGTCCATTCCAAGTTGCCCCTATGGGCCCTTAAGCTTGTATAAAGGTTGCCCCCATGTTCCGACCCCAACCATCATGTTGGGATCTGCATGTTGGGATCCTCCCACTGAGTCACTGAGTCACTTAATATAGACGTTTCGATGACATCACACTTTAGAACCCACTCAAGTCCTCTCCAAGTTGCCCCTATGGGTCCTTAAGCTTGTATCAAGGTTGCCCCAATGAAACCAGCGTCGTGTACATGGGCACTGTATTGCTGATGGAGCATTGGGCCTTCCCCAAACTGTTCGCACTCAGTTGGAATAGGCAGTCTTGTATACGGCACCCAGAGGGGCAATTGGGTACTTAGAACCTAGAACCTAGAACCTAGAACCCGGGAGCTTCAGGGCGCACAATATAGAAGTGTATTATATATGGCTCGGGGCTTCATTTAATACCCCTATGGCAATAGTTGGTTCCACAGTCCCTTTAAGGTTCTCATCTCGTGGCGGCACAGTTCCATGTCATTGTGTGTTCTACGGACAGAATCTAGAACATGCTTTGGTTCTTACCTGGCCGTCTTCTCCGGGGTCTGTCTGCATTTGGATGGGTCCTCCTGGGGTTTCGGACCCTTCTCCGCCGCCGCGATCGGACAGCCGGACAGACTGGAACGATAAGAATGGAGTCGGTTGAGGAGACACGGAACCTACAGAACCTACAGAAACTTTCAAATTAATATACTTGCTAAGACATCGTTATAATGCGTTATAATCTGCACTGATCGGGGTTCCCGGTTCGAATCCCAATCTGGGGGGAGTTTCCATGTTCTCCCCGTGTCCGTGTGGGTTTCCTCCGGGTTCTCCGCTTTCCTCCCACAGTCCAAAAACATGGATCAAGTCAATTGAGTTCTCCAAATTGCCCCATATAGAGTTTGTATGTGTGAGTGAGTGTGTGCCCAGCAATAGATTGCCCCCCTGTCCTGGGTGTATCTGCCCAGCGCCCGAGACGTTCTCCTCTGGATGGTCATGGGGAACCCCCCCCCCCTGCGACCCTAGCGAAAGATAACGGATGACTGGATGGATATTGGCATGTTCTCCTCTCAGCGCTAGGGATTTCCGCTTCGAATCCCAATCTGGGTGCAGTTTCCATGTTCTCCCCGTGTCCACGTGGGTTTCCTCCGGGTTCTCCGGTCTCCTCCCACAGTCCAAAAACATGGCTCAAGGTCAATGGAATTCTCCTAATTGCCCCATATAGAGTGTGTCTGTGTGAGTGAGTGTGTGCCCAGCGATAGATTGCCCCCCTGTCCTGGCGCCTGAAATGTTCTCCCCTAGAAGGGCATGGGGAACCCCCCCCCCCCAACGACCCTCGTAGAGGATACTGGGTGGAGTTTGCATGTTCTCCCCTTGTCCACGTGAGGTTCTCCGGGTTCTCCGGTTTCCTCCCACAGTCCAAAAACATGGCTCAAGGTCAATTGAGTTCTCCAATTTGCCCCATATAGAGTGTGTCTGTGTGAGTGAGTGATAGATTGCCCCCCTGTCCTGGGTGTATCTGCCCCCCCCCCCCCGCGACCCTAGTAGAGGATAAAGCAGAAGACAATGGATGAATAAATATTTGTGGCGTGCATTATCGGATGTTAGAAAGCTCTAATGTTCTCCAGGGACTCGAGAACCCAAGAGAACCCTGTGTGGACAGTAATGAATCACAAAATTCAATATTCCGAGGGTGTCACGGTGCCGCAGTGGGAACGTGAGGGTATAATTCATCGTTTTGAATACCGGTGGGGGTTGATGGTTCTAAGTAAAGTGTTGAGATAAGGCGGCACGGGAACGGATTGGAGAACGTCGGGCGTTGTTTACCGTACCTCCGATGCGTGCTGCGGTTGCTATTGACGTGTCCTCTTCCCGTGCACCCTGGAGTCGGGCATTTCAGAACGTTCTCGTGCATGGCTAGAACTGGAACGTAAAGAACAATCACAGTTAATAAATGTGGTACACTCTACGGAACCCTGTGGCTGTAGATATACACTCATGAAGCATTGGTTCTCTGTTGGTTCTTTATGGGTCAGGAGCATCGCAGAACATGTATCATTAGGGTGGTGGATTGTAGTGACACTGCTGGGATAGGACTCACACACCGACCATATAGATGGACTTTGTAGTTCTATAATGACAGACTGTAGTCAATCTGGGTTATTTGTTTTTTTGTAGTTCTCTGTTGGTTCTCTATTGGTTCTCTGTTGGTTCTCTATTGGTCAGGAGCATTTTAGAACACCTCAGTGACACTGCCAGGATAGGACTAACGCACCAACCATATAGATGGACTTTGTAGTTCTATAAGGACAGACTGTAGGGCATTGGGTTCTTTGCTTTTGGTAGTTCCCTGTTGGTTCTCTGTTGGTTCTCTATTGGTCAGGAACATCATAGAACATGTGGTGGTGGATTGGAGTGACACTGCTGGGATAGGACTTACACACCAACTATATAGTTGGACTTTGTAGTTCTATAATGACAGACTATAGTCCTTCTGTGTTCTGTGTTGTTGTTGGTTCTCTATTGGTTAGGAGCATCATAGAACAGGTATCATTAGGGTGGTGGATTGTAATGACACTGCCGGGATAGGACTAACACCCCAACCATATAGATGGACTTTGTAGTTCTACAATTCCAGACTGTAGTCCATCTGGGTTCTCTATTGGTTCTCTGTTGGTTCTCTGTTGGTTCTCTATTTGTCAGGAGCATCATAGAACAGGTATCATTAGGGCGGTGGACTGTAGTGACACTGCCGGGATAGGACTAACACACCGACCATATAGATGGACTTTGTAGTTCTATAATGACAGACTGTAGTCCATCTGGGTTCTTTGTTGGTTCTCTGTTGGTTCTCTGTTGGTTCTCTGTTGGTCATTTAGTTTCATTGAAACACCTCAGTGACACTGCCGGGATAGGACTAACACACCGACTATATAGATGGACTTTGTAGTTCTACAATTCCAGACTGTAGTTCATCTGGGTTCTCTGTTGGTTCTCTGTTGGTTCTCTATTTGTCAGGAGCATCATAGAACAGGTATCATTAGGGTGGTGGATTGTAGTGACACTGCCGGGATAGGACTAACACCCCAACCATATAGATGGACTTTGTAGTTCTACAATTACAGACTGTAGTCCATCTGGGTTCATTGTTGTTTCTCTTTTGGTTCTCGGTTGGTTCTCTGTTGGTTCTCTGTTGGTTCTCTATTTGTCAGGAGAACCATAGAACAGGTATCATTAGGGGGGTGGTACACTGCTGGGATAGGACTTAATGCACCGACCATATAGATGGACTTTGTAGTTTTATAATAACAGACTGTAGTCCATCTGGGTTCTCTGTTGTTTCTCTTTTGGTTCTCGGTTGGTTCTCTATTGGTTCTCTGTTGGTTCTCTCTTGGTTGTCTTTTGGTTCTCTATTGGTTCTCTATTGGTCAGAAGCATCATAGAACAGGTATTATTAGGGTGGTGGATTGTAGTGACACTGCCGGGATAGGACTTAATGCACCGACCATATAGATGGACTTTGTAGTTCTATAATTCCATACTGTAGTCCATCTGTGTTTCCTGTTGGTTCTCTGTTGGTTCTCTGTTGGTTCTATTGGTCAGTAGCATCACAGAACAGGTAGCATTAGGGTGGTGGATTGTAGTGACACTGCCGGGATAGGACTAACACACCGACCATATAGATGGACTTTGTAGTTCTACAATTCCAGACTGTAGTCCATCTGGGTTCTTTGTTGTCGGTAGTCCCCTGTTGGTTCTCTGTTGGTTCTCTTCAGAACAGGTAGCATTAGGGTGGTGGATTGCCGTGCCACTGCTAATCCCCGCTCTGTGGTGGTCCCAATAACCTCCCGGCCATCAGAGAACACAGTATGTGTACACAATATGTACTCTAGAACCCAAACAGACGGACTACAGGCTGGAACCGGAGAACTACGACGTCCATGTCCATGTTTACTGAACGCAGTCAGGTTCCGCAATCGAGATAAAGTCTCTGCTGTTTACATCCCCGTCCTCAGAGTGATGCATCTGGCAGTGGCGCCGCTTGTTGGTATTTCTAGAGCGAGGCTGATGGGCTGGAACGTGTGTTCCGAGTAGACAATCGAGCACAAGTCAGCGTTCCGCGAC
This sequence comes from Corydoras sp. C115, assembly GCA_019802505.1. Lineage (NCBI taxonomy): Eukaryota > Metazoa > Chordata > Actinopteri > Siluriformes > Callichthyidae > Corydoras > Corydoras sp. C115. The sequence continues at coordinate 86,135 of JAFMOC010000206.1, forward strand.
GTCTGCCAACGGCGTCGGTGGAAAAGTCATTAGAACGGCACATTAGAACCCAGCAGATGCCGGCGCCCGTACTACCTGCTGCTCGCCGTGCAGCGCACCCCGTACATCCCAGTGTACGGCAGGAACCCCAGAGGAACCCCCGATTAGGAGAACCGTATTGTTTCTATGTGTCCAGTGACTTTTAATAATAATAATAAATAATAATAATAATAATATTAATAATAATAATAAATAATAATAATAAAATTAATAATAATAATAATAATATTAATAAATAATAATAAATAATAATAATAATAATAATGAATAATAATAATATTAATAAATAATAATAAATAATAATAATAATAATATTAATAATAATAATATTAATAAATAATAATAAATAATAATAATAATAATAATGAATAATAATAATATTAATAAATAATAATAAATAATAATAATAATAATATTAATAATAATAATATTAATAAATAATAATAAATAATAATAATAATAATAATGAATAATAATAATATTAATAAATAATAATAAATAATAATAATAATAATATTAATAATAATAATATTAATAAATAATAATAAATAATAATCATTCATTCATTCATTATCTTCCGCTTTATCCTCTATTAGGGTCGTTGGGGGGGGGGGGGGGTTCCCCATGCCCATCCAGGGGAGAACGTTTCGGGCACTGGGCAGATACACCCAGGACAGGGGGGAAATCTATCACTCACTCACACAGACACACTCTATATGGGGCAATTTGGCGAACTCAATTGTCTTGATCCATGTTTATGGACTGTGGGAGGAAAGCGGAGAACCCGGAGGAAACCCACGCGGACATGGGGAGGACATGGAAACTCCAACCAGATGGGGATTCGAACCGGGAATCCCTAGTGCTGAGAGGAGAACATGCCAAACCACTAAGTCACCGTGTCGCCCGTTGAAAGTATAGTTAATATTTAAGGTTAAGTTTTGAAAATGTAGAACATGTCCAATATAGTTATATATAGACTGTTTCGATTAAAGGTGAATGCACTATGGTAAACTTTGGTATTAATATTCATTCATTCATTCATTATCTTCCGCTTTATCCTCGCGGGTTGGGGGGGGTTCCCCATGCCCATCCAGGGGAGAACGTCTCGGGCGCTGGGCAGATACACCCAGGACAGTGGGGCAATCTATCACTGGGCACACACTCACTCACACAGACACACTCTATATGGGGCAATTTGGCGAACTCAATTGACTTGATCCATGTTTTTGGACTGTGGGAGGAAAGCGGAGAACCCGGAGGAAACCCACATGGACACGGGGAGAACATGCAAACTCCACCCAGATGGGGATTCGAACCGGGAATCCCTAGCGCTGAGAGGAGAACATGCCAAACCATGTCAGCTCACGCCCCCATCCTATCTTCTGCTTTATCCTCTACTACGGTCACTGGGGGGTTCCCTATTCTCCATTCCCATACAGGGGAGAATGTTCCGGGCACTGGACAGGGGGGCAATCTATCACTCCCTCACACACTCTATATGGGGCAATCTGCAGAACGCCGAAAATCCTTGTAAATCCATTTTCATAATAATAAGTTTGCAAAGCTGTGAATCAGAACGTTAAAACGGCGCCGCGCCGATAAAACCAGGCGGCTTAGCGGAACCCGGGCCCGTGTTCTAGAACACTAGGCGAATCAGAGACGGCGTCTCGGCGCGTCGATCATCTTTGTTCCTCCTTAAGCACCGATCCGTCTTTCTGAAGTCGTCCATTTAAATATCAGCAGACAAACAGACCACGTCCCGGTGGCTGAGGACTCCTTTAATGCTCCAATCCAAAGCTCCAAATTGCCCCATATAGAGTGTGTTTGTCTGTGTGAGTGAGTGTGTGCCCAGCAATAGATTGCCCCCCTGTCCTGGGTGTATCTGGTATCTGCCCAGCACCCGGAACAAGTCTCTCCACCCCCCCCCCCCACCAGTTTTTGTAGCGTGACTTATCGGATGTTAGAAAGCTCTAATGTTCTCTACGAAATCGAGAACCCAAGAGAACCCTGTGTGGACAGTAACGAATCCCAAAATTCAATAGTCAGAGGGTGTCACGGTGCCGCAGTGGGAACGTGAGGGTATAATTTTTGCTCCTCTTACCATATAGGACAGGTGGGGCAATCTATCACTCACTCACACACTCTATATGGGGCAATCTGGAGAACGCCGGCCGACTTGTAAATCCATCCATCCATTATCTTCCGCTTTATCCTACATTAGGGTCGCGGGGGGGTTCCCCATGCCCATCCATGATAGATGAAGATACACCCAGGACAGGGGGGCAATCTATCACTCCCTCACACACTCTACATGGGGCAATCTGCAGAACGCCGGAAATCCTTGTAAATCCATTTTAATAATAATAAGTTTGTAAAGCTGTGAATCAGAACGTTAAAACGGCGCCGCGCCGATAAAACCAGGCGGCTTAGCGGAACCCGGGCCCGTGTTCTAGAACACTAGGCGAATCAGAGACGGCGTCTCGGCGCGTCGATCATCTTTGTTCCTCCTTAAGCACCGATCCGTCTTTCTGAAGTCGTCCATTTAAATATCAGCAGACAAACAGACCACGTCCCGGTGGCTGAGGGGTACTTTAAGTCCCGTCCCTCCCCTATCCTTAATAACTTTTCCCTTTCGTCCGCCGTCCCCGCCCGTTCGGTTCGGAGGTTCCAGACGCCACGTCGGCTTTAGTCCTTTGATTCGCCGGCTCTAGGAGTCGGGGCTTTCATAGCGAAAGCCCTTAATTACATTCGCCGTTCCTTTTGTGGCGTTCCCTGTTTAATGGCGGATGTTTGTGTTGCTTTCAAACGGGCGCGGAAGGAAAAGAAATAAATGTAACACCGAGTACGGGAGGGGGGGGGGGAGGGGGGCAGGAGGGAGGGAGGGGGGGGTAGAAAAAAAAAAAGTGTTTCCACACGTCGACGCCGATTTGCATAACCGCGGTAAAGCCGAAGCAAGTTGGAGCAAACTTGTGAAATGAATAACGCGTTGGGTGTTGCTCACTTCGGACCTTCTGTACCTCTCGTCGTCTCATTAAAATGCGCTCTGGACAAAAGGAACCGGCGTCCTGCTGGGATGGAGTGGGTATACGTCTGCGGGGGAGATGGACATCAATCACGGGGGGGGGGGGGGGGGGGGTGATAAAAATACCATCAAAAATAATAATAAATCATAAGAAATGCTCGGGAAACGCGCTGTTACGAGGGGCGGTACGGTGGCTAAGTGGTTGGCATGTTCTCTCAGAGCTAGGGATTCCCAGTGTTCCCATGGACCCCCCCCCCCCCCCCCCCCCCCCCACCCCGCGACTCTAATAAAGGATAAGGTGGAAGATAATGGATGGATGGATGGATTTACAAGTCGGCCGGCGGTCTCCAGATTGCCCCATATAGAGTGTGTGAGTGAGTGATAGATTGCCCCCCCTTGTCCTATATGGGAAGAGGAGCAAAAATTATAAATCACAATAAATGCTCGGGAAACGCGCCGTTACGAGGGGCGGTACGGTGGCTTAGTGATTGGCATGTTCTCCTCTCAGCGCTAGGGATTCCCAGTGTTCCCTTAGTGGTTGGCATGTTCTCCTCTCAGATGGCCATGGGGAACACGCCCCCCCTTCCCCCCGCGACCCTAATAAAGGATAAAGTGGAATATAATGGATGGATGGTTGGATTTACAAGTCGGCCGGCGGTCTCCAGATTGCCCCATATAGAGTGTGTGAGTGAGTGATAGATTGCCCCACCTGTCCTATATGGTAAGAGGAGCAAAAATTCTAAATCGCAATAAATGCTCGGGAAACGCGCTGTTACGAGGGGCGGTACGGTGGCTTAGTGATTGGCATGTTCTCCTCTCAGATGGCCATGGGGAACACCCCCCCCCCCCCCGCGACCCTAATAAAGGATAAGTTGGAAGACAAAGGATGGATTGTTGGATTTACAAGTCGGCCGGCGGTCTCCAGATTGCCCCATATAGAGTGTGTGAGTGAGTGATAGATTGCCCCACCTGTCCTATATGGGAAGAGGAGCAAAGATTATAAATCGCAATAAATGCTCGGGAAACGCGCTGTTACGAGGGGCGGTACGGTGGCTTAGTGATTGGCATGTTCTCCTCTCAGCGCTAGGGATTCCCAGTGTTCCCTTAGTGGTTGGCATGTTCTCCTCTCAGATGGCCATGGGGAACACGCCCCCCCTTCCCCCCGCGACCCTAATAAAGGATAAAGTGGAATATAATGGATGGATGGTTGGATTTACAAGTCGGCCGGCGGTCTCCAGATTGCCCCATATAGAGTGTGTGAGTGAGTGATAGATTGCCCCACCTGTCCTATATGGTAAGAGGAGCAAAAATTCTAAATCGCAATAAATGCTCGGGAAACGCGCCGTTACGAGGGGCGGTACGGTGGCTTAGTGATTGGCATGTTCTCCTCTCAGAGCTAGGGATTCCCAGTGTTCCCATGGATGGGCATGGGGAACCCCCCCCCGCGACCCTAATAAAGGATAAAGCGGAAGATGATGGATGGATGGATTTACATGTCGGCCGGCGTTCTCCAGATTGCCCCATATAGAGTGTGTGAGTGAGTGATAGATTGCCCCACCTGTCCTATATGGGAAGAGGAGCAAAAATTCTAAATCGCAATAAATGCTCGGGAAACGCGCTGTTACGAGGGGCGGTACGGTGGCTTAGTGATTGGCATGTTCTCCTCTCAGAGCTAGGGATTACCAGTGTTCCCATGGGGAACACGCCCCCCCCCCCCACGGCCCTAATAAAGGATAAAGCGGAAGATGATGGATGGATGGATTTACATGTCGGCCGGCGTTCTCCAGATTGCCCCATATAGAGTGTGTGAGTGAGTGATAGATTGCCCCACCTGTCCTATATGGGAAGAGGAGCAAAAATTATAAATCGCAATAAATGCTCGGGAAACGCGCTGTTACGAGGGGCGGTACGGTGGCTTAGTGATTGAATGTTCTCCTCTCAGCGCTAGGGATTCCCAGTGTTCCCTTAGTGGTTGTCATGTTCTCCTCTCAGATGGCCATGGGGAACACGCCCCCCCTTCCCCCCGCGACCCTAATAAAGGATAAAGTGGAATATAATGGATGGATGGTTGGATTTACAAGTTGGCCGGCGGTCTCCAGATTGCCCCATATAGAGTGTGTGAGTGAGTGATAGATTGCCCCACCTGTCCTATATGGTAAGAGGAGCAAAAATTCTAAATCGCAATAAATGCTCGGGAAACGCGCTGTTACGAGGGGCGGTACGGTGGCTTAGTGGTTGGCATGTTCTCCTCTCAGCGCTAGGGATTCCCAGTGTTCCCTTAGTGGTTGGCATGTTCTCCTCTCAGATGGCCATGGGGAACAACCCCCCCCCCCCCCCCCCCCCCCCCCCCCCCCCCCCCACCCCCCCCCCCCCCCCCCCCCCCCCCCCCCCCCCCCGCGACCCTAATAAAGGATAAGTTGGAAGACAATGGATGGATTGTTGGATTTACAAGTCGGCTGGCGTTCTCCAGATTGCCCCATATAGAGTGTGTGAGTGAGTGATAGATTGCCCCCCCTGTCCTATATGGTAAGAGGAGCAAAAATTATACCCTCACGTTCCCACTGCAGCACCGTGACACCCTCGGATTATTGAATTTTGGGATTCGTTACTGTCCACACAGGGTTCTCATGGGTTCTCGATTCCGTAGAGAACATTAGAGCTTTCTAACATCCGATACAACAACTGGGGGGGAGGGAAGGGGGGGGAGACACGTGTTCCGGCTGCTGGGCAGATACCAGATACACCCAGGACAGGGGGGCAACCTATCGCTGGGCACACACTCACTCACACAGACAAACACACTCTATATGGGGCAATTTGGAGCTTTGGATTGGAGCATTAAAGGAGCCCTCAGCCACCGGGACGTGGTCTGTTTGTCTGCTGATATTTAAATGGACGACTTCAGAAAGACGGATCGGTGCTTAAGGAGGAACAAAGATGATCGACGCGCGGAGACGCCGTCTCTGATTCGCCTAGTGTTCTAGAACACAGGCCCGGGTTCCGCTAAGCCGCCTGGTTTTATCGTCACGGCGCCGTTTTAACGTTCCGATTCACAGCTTTGCAAACTTATTATTATTAAAATGGATTTACAAGGATTTCCGGCTTTCTGCAGATTGCCCCATGTAGAGTGTGTGAGGGAGTGATAGATTGCCCCCCTGTCCAGTGCCCGGAACATTCTCCCCTGTATGGGGATGAGGAATAGGGAACCCCCCCGCGACCCTAATAGAGGATAAAGCGGAAGATAGGATGGGGGCGTGAGCTAACATGGTTTGGTATGTTCTCCTCTCAGCGCTAGGGATTCCCGGTTCGGATCCCCATCTGGGTGGAGTTTCCATGTTCTCCCCGTGTCCTCCTGGGTTTCCCTCGGGTTCTCCGGTTTGCTCCCACAGTCCAAAAACATGCCTCAGGGTCGATCGAATTCTCCAAATTGCCCCATATAGAGTGTGAGTGTGCCTTGTGACAGATTGCCCCCCTGTCCTGGGTGTATTATTAAAATGGATTTACAAGGACAATTTCCGGCGTTCTCCAGATTGCCCCATCTAGAGTGTGTGAGGGAGTGATAGATTGCCCCCCTGTCCTGGGTGTATCTGCCCAGCGCTTGAAATGTTCTCCCTTGGATGGGCATGGGGAACCCCCCCCCCTCCGCGACCCTAATAGGAATCAATTAATAATTTTAGGGGGCGGCACAGTGATTGGCATGTTCTCCTCTCAGCGCTAAGGATTCCCGGTTCGAATGCCAATCTGGGTGGAGGTTCCATGTTCTCCCCGTGTCCGCATGGGTTTCCCTCGGGTTCTCCGGTTTGCTCCCACAGTCCGAAAACATGGATTCAAGGGGAATTGAATGCTCTAAATTGCCCCTACTTAGTGGTTAGCATGTTCTCCTCTCAGCACTAGGGATTTCCGGTTCGAATGACAATCTGGATGGAGGTTCCACGTTCTCCCCCTGTCCACGTGGGTTTCCTCCGGGTTCTCCGCTTTCCTCCCACAGTCCAAAAACATGGGTCAAGGTCAATTGAGTTCTCCAAATTGCCCCATATAGAGTGTTAGTGTGCCCAGCGATAGATTGCCCCCTGTGCTGGGTGTATCTGCCCAGCGCCCCAAACGTTCTCCCCTATATGGACATGGAGAACCCCTGCCCCCCTCACCGCAAACCTATTAAAGGATAAAGCAGAAGATAATGGATGGAATCAATTCATAATTTTAGGGGGCAGCTTAGTGGTTTTACATGTTCTCCTGAGTACGAGGGTTTCCCGGTTCGAATCCCAATCTGGGTGGAGTTTGTCCGCATGGGCTTCCTCCCACAGTCCAAAAACATGCCTCGATTGAAGGTCGATTGAATGCTCCAAATTGCCCCATATAAAGTGTGTCTGTGTGATTGAGTGATAAATTGCCCCCCGTCCTGGGTGTATCTGCCCAGCGCCCGAAACGTTGTCCCCTACATGGGAATGGGGAACCCCCCCACCCCACCCCCGCGACCCTAGAGGATAAAGGAGGGCAGAACCGAAGATCACTTACTTTCCGGAGGGACTCTGACTTTGTGGGGGCATCCTGACAAACTCCTGTGGTGCGGATACAGGCCGGTCACATGACCTGTGCCGTCACAGCCTGGGGTGGGGCACTTGACGTCCTTCTTATCTGCCCTCAGTGCATCTGTGGGAGGAGAACATTTAGGAGGAGAGTGAGGATAAAAGTTAGGGGTGCGAATCTCTAAGTGTCGGGCGATTCGATTCCATTCCGATAATCGATGTCACGATTCGATTCCGAAACGATTTTCGATTTCGATTTTTTTTTTTCACTTCAAATGCTCTTTGTTCTTTATTCAAACGCTCTTTTCATTTTGTTTACGTCATGTGATCGACGAGACGAAACGACGATGGGAACAAATAGAACATTTACTTAAAACAATACTTTCAGGTTCCGTCCCGTATCAAATCTTTTTTGCATCATTTTATATATCCATCCATCCATCCATTATCTTCCGCTTTATCCTCTATTAGGGTCGTGGGGGGGGGGGGTTCCCCATGCCCATCCAGCGGAGAACGTCCCGGGCGCTGGGCAGATAGACCCAGGACAGGGGGGGCAATCTATCACTCACTCACTCACACAGACACACTCTATATGGGGCAATTTGGAGAATTCAATTGACTTTCATTCAATCATTCGTTCATTATCTTCCGCTTTATCCTCTATTAGGGTCGCGGGGGGGGGGGTTCCCCATTCCCATCCAGGGGAGAACGTCTCGGGCGCTGGGCAGATACACCCAGGACAGGGGGGCAATCTATCGCTGGGCACACACTCACTCACACAGACAGACTCTATATGGGGCAATTTGGAGAACTCAATTGACTTGATCCATGTTTTCGGACTGTGGGAGGAAAGCGGAGAACCCGGAGGAAACCCACGCGGACACGGGGAGGACATGGAAACTCCACCAGATGGGGATTCGAACCGGGAATCCCGAGCGCTGAGAGGAGAACATGCCAAACACTAAGTCACCGTGTCGCCCGTTGAAAGTATAGTTAATATTTAAGGTTAAATTTTGAAAATGTAGCGCATGTCCAATATAGTTATATATAGACTGTTTGGATTAAAGGTGAATGCACCATGGTAAACTTTGGTATTAATATTCATCCATTCATTATCTCCCGCTTTATCCTCTATTAGGGTCGCGGGGGGGGGGGGGGGGGTTCTCCATGTCCATCCAGGGGAGAACGTCTCGGGCGCAGGGCAGATACACCCAGGACAGTGGGGCAATCTATTACTCACTCACACAGACACACTCTTCATGGGGCAATTTTGGAGAACTCAATTGACTTGATCCATGGTTTTGGACTGTGGGAGGAAAGCGGAGAACCCGGAGGAAACCCACGCAGACACGGGGAGAACATGGAAACTCCACCCAGATGGGGATCCGAACCGGGAATCCCTAGTGCTGAGAGGAGAACATGCCAACCACCAAAACACCGTGCCGCACGCATCATTTTATAGTTATACATAGATTGCCCCCCTGTCCTGGGTGTGTCTGCCCAGCGCCCGAGACGTTCTCCCCTGGATGGGCATGGAGAACCCCCCCCCCCGCGACCCTAATAGAGGATAAAGCGGGAGATAATAAATGAATGAATATTAATACCAAAGTTTACCATGGTGCATTCACCTTTAATCCAAACAGTCTATATATAACTATATTGGACATGCGCTACATTTTCAAAACTTAACCTTAAATATGAACTATACTTTCAACGGACGGCACGGTGGCTTAGTGTTTGGCATGTTCTCCTCTCAGCACTAGGGATTCCCGGTTCGAATCCCCATCTGGGTGGAGTTTCCATGTTCTCCCCGTGTCCACGTGGGTTTCCTCCGGGTTCTCCGGTTTCCTCCCACAGTCCAAAAACATGGATCGAGTCAATTGAGTTCTCCAAATTGCCCCATATAGAGTGTGTCTGTGTGAGTGAGTGATAGATTGCCCCCTGTCCTGGGTGTATCTGCCCAGCGCCCGAGACGTTCTCCCCTGGAGGGGCATGGGGAAAGTTTACCATGGTGCATTCACCTTTAATCCAAACAGTCTATATATAACTATATTGGACATGCGCTACATTTTCAAAACTTAACCTTAAATATGAATTATACTTTCAACGGACGGCACGGTGGCTTAGTGTTTGGCATGTTCTCCTCTCAGCGCTAGGGATTCCCGGTTCGAATCCCCATCTGGGTGGAGTTTGCATGTTCTCCCCATGTCCACGTGGGTTTCCTCCGGGTTCTCCGCTTTCCTCCCACAGTCCAAAGACATGGATCAAGTCAATTGAAAGCTCCAAATTGCCCCATATAGAGTGTGTCTGTGTGAGTGAGTGTGTGCCCAGCGATAGATTGCCCCCTGTCCCGGACAGGGGGCGGGAACCCGGAGAACCAGAGGCGACGAGACATCCAACCCTCCCCCCACCAGGGCGGCGTCCCCGACATTGGGAATCGATTCGGAATCGGCAGAACAACGGATCGCGATTCTTTGAAGAATCGATTTTTTCCTGCACCCCTAGATAAAAGCCCCCACAAGTTGCCCGAAGTGGAACTCGGCCCTGCTTTAGAACCGCTTTAGAACCCTGTATACGGCTGGCTTGTTTCCGTAGCTCCCCCAGACGACGACGCCGTTGTTTTTCTTGCTGGCGGCAAAAAAAAAACCGAAAACTAAAAAATAGAACCTGGCACCTCCACTCCGTGAGTCATCAGCATCTGGCGCGCGGAGAACCGAGCACCTGCACTGTCCGCCAGGCGGGTTCTTTAACGGGTTCTCCGATCCGAAAAGCTGTTTGTTAGGCGGTATAGAACACGTGGAGAATGGGCCAGATGGGGCAAATGGCCGGCGTGTGGTTATGTATGATGAAACTTACATACAGCATTTGATTGGTTGATATCGCTCTTATTAAATATTAAAAAGGTGTCACGTGACACGGTTGAGGTAGTTGGGAGGGTTTACTTTATATTTATATAGATGGACTTTGTAGTTCTATAATGACAGACTGTAGTCCATCTGTTGGTTCTCTGTTGGTTCTCTATTGGTTCTCTGTTGGTCAGGAGCATCATAGAACAGGTATCATTAGGGTGGTGGATTGTAGTGACACTGCCGGGATAGGACTTAATGCACCGACCATATAGATGGACTTTGTAGTTCTATAATGACAGACTGTAGTCCATCTGGGTTCTCTGTTGGTTCTCTATTGGTTCTCTGTTGGTTCTCTATTGGTCAGGAGCATCACAGAACAGGTATCATTAGGGTGGTGGATTGTGGTGACACTGCCGGGATAGGACTTAATGCACTGACCATATAGATGGACTTTGTAGTTTTACAATTAAAGACTGTAGTCCATCTGGGTTCTTTGTTGTTATTGTTGGTTCTCTGTTGGTTCTCTATTGGTCATTTAGTTTCATTGAAACACCTCAGTGGCACTGCCGGGATAGGACTTAACGCACCGACCATATAAAAGGACTTTGTAGTTCTATAATTACAGACTGTAATCCATCTGGGTTCTTTGTTGTCGGTAGTCCCCTGTTGGTTCTCTGTTGGTTCTCTATTGATCAGGAGCATCACAGAACAGGTATCATTAGGGTGGTGGATTGTAGTGACACTGCCGGGATAGGACTAACACACCAACCATATAGATGGACTTTGTAGTTCTACAATTCCAGACTGTAGTCCAACTGGGTTCTTTGTTGTCGGTAGTCCCCTGTTGGTTCTCTGTTGGTTCTCTATTGATCAGGAGCATCACAGAACAGGTATCATTAGGGTGGTGGATTGTAGTGACACTGCCGGGATAGGCCTTAATGTACCGACCATATAGATGGTCTTCGTAGTTTTATAATGACAGATCGTAGTCCATCTGGGTTCTCTGTTGGTTCTCTGTTGGTTCTCTATTGGTTCTCTGTTGGTTCTCTGTTGGTCATTTAGTTTCATTGAAACACCTCAGTGACACTGCCGGGATAGGACTAACACACCCACCATATAGATGGACTTTGTAGTTCTACAATTACAGACTGTAGTCCAACTGGGTTCTCTATTGGTTCTTTGTTGGTTCTGTATTGGTCAGGAGCATCACAGAACAGGTATCTTTAGGGTGGTGGATTGTAGTGACACTGCCGGGATAGGACTAACACACCGACCACGTCTCGGGCGCTGGGCAGATACACCCAGGACAGGGGGGCAATCTATCACTGGGCACACACTCCCTCACACAGACACACTCTATATGGGGCAATTTGGAGAACTCAATTGACTTGATCCATGTTTTTGGACTGTGGGAGGAAACCGGAGAACCCGGAGGAAACCCACGCGGACATGGGGAGAACGTGGAAACTCCACCCAGATGGGGATTCGAACCCCCTAGTGCTGACAGGAGAACATGCCAACCACTAAGACACTGTGCCGCCCAGATTAAGAACCCATTCATCCATTATGGGTGGGGGGGGGGGTTCCCCATGCCCATCCAGGGGAGAACGTTTCGGGCGCTGGGCAGATACACTCAGGACAGGGGGGCAATCTATCACTCACTCACACAGACACACTCAGTCTATATGGGGCAATTTGGAGAACTCAGTTGACTTGATCCATGTTTTTGGAAACTGGAGAACCCGGAGGAAACCCACGCGGACACGGGGAGAACGTGGAAACTCCACCCAGATGGGGATTCGAACCGGAATCCCTAACGCTGAGAGGAGAACATGCCAAACCACTAAGCCTATATATATATATGATGAGTCATTGGACGTGTTATCGGTTGTTCTATACGTCCAGCGTATGGATGTAAACACATAAAGAGCCATATGTTCTAAGAAGACGGCGAGCGATAATCTGACAGATTCCCTTTAAGCGTCGCGTTCTCGGCGGAACGTTGGGTTTGGGGATTAACTATTACACAGCACTCAGTTAAAGAAGCTGCGCCAAGTGACTTTAGAAGGATTTGGGACGAAACCGCAGAGTCGGGAAAGTCGGTCACGGTCGACTCGTTATCGGCGTATTTAGCCTTTAAGAGGATTTGGGTTCTATACTCTGAGTGCAAATGTTCCCATTCATTTGGAATCCACCCCCACGGGCCTAAAAAATGGATTCAAGGTGAAGTGGCTGCACTAGATTGCCCCTGTGTAGTGCGTGAGAGTCTGTGTGAGTCAATTTGGGCCCAGTGATGGATTGGATCCAGGGTGCAATCCCGATCTGGGTGGAGTTTCCATGTTCCCCCGTCCAAAAAAATGGATTCAAGGTGAAGTGGCTGCACTAGATTGCCCCTGTGTAGTGCGTGAGAGTCTGTGTGAGTCAATATGGGCCCAGTGATGGATTGGATCCAGGGTGCAATCCCGATCTGGGTGGAGTTTCCATGTTCCCCCGTCCAAAAAAATGGATTCAAGGTGAATTGGCTGCACTAGATTGCCCCTGTGTAGTGTGTGAGAGTCTGTGTGAGTCAATATGGGCCCAGTGATGGATTGGATCCAGGGTGCAATCCCGATCTGGGTGGAGTTTCCATGTTCCCCCGTCCAAAAAAATGGATTCAAGGTAAAGTGGCTGCACTAGATTGCCCCTGTGTAGTGTGTGAGTCTGTGTGAGTGGATATGGGCCCAGTGATGGATTGGATCCAGGGTGCAATCCCGATCTGGGTGGAGTTTCCATGTTCTCCCTGTGTCCTTGTGGGTTTTTTCGGCCCACGGGCCAAAAAAAAATGGATTCAAGGTGAAGTGGCTGCACTAGATTGCCCCTGTGTAGTGTGTGAGTCTGTGTGAGTGAATATGGGCCCAGTGATGGATTGGATTCAGGTTGCAATCCCGATCTGGGTGGAGTTTCCATGTTCCCCCGTCCAAAAAAATGGATTCAAGGTGAATTGGCTGCACTAATTTGCCCCTGTATGGTCTGTGTGAGTGAATATGGGCCCAGTGATGGATTGGATTCAGGTTGCAATCCCGATCTGGGTGGAGTTTCCATGTACTCCCTGTGTCCTTGTGGGTTTTTTTGGCCCACGGGCCAAAAAAAATGGATTCAAGGTGAAGTGGCTGCACTAGATTGCCCCTGTGTAGTGTGTGAGAGTCTGTGTGAGTCAATATGGGCCCAGTGATGGATTGGATCCAGGGTGCAATCCCGATCTGGGTGGAGTTTCCATGTTCCCCTGTCCAAAAAAATGGATTCAAGGTGAATTGGCTGCACTAGATTGCCCCTGTGTAGTGTGTGAGTCTGTGTGAGTGAATATGGGCCCAGTGATGGATTGGATTCAGGTTGCAATCCCGATCTGGGTGGAGTTTCCATGTTCTCCCTGTGTCCTTGTGGGTTTTTTCGGCCCACGGGCCAAAAAAAATGGATTCAAGGTGAATTGGCTGCACTAGATTGCCCCCGTGTAGTGTGTGAGTCTGTGTGAGTGAATATGGGCCCAGTGATGGATTGGATTCAGGTTGCAATCCCGATCTGGGTGGAGTTTCCATGTTCCCCCGTCCAAAAAAATGGATTCAAGGTGAAGTGGCTGCACTAGATTGCCCCTGTGTAGTGTGTGAGAGTCTGTGTGAGTGAATATGGGCCCAGTGATGAATTGGATCCAGGGTGCAATCCTGATCTGGGTGGAGTTTCCATGTTCCCCCGTCCAAAAAAATGGATTCAAGGTGAAGTGGCTGCTTTAGATTGCCCCTGTGTAGTGTGTGAGTCTGTGTGAGTCAATTTGGGCCCAGTGATGGATTGGATCCAGGTTGCAATCCCAATCTGGGTGGAGTTTCCATGTTCCCCCGTCCAAAAAAATGGATTCAAGGTGAAGTGGCTGCACTAGATTGCCCCTGTGTAGTGTGTGAGAGTCTGTGTGAGTGAATATGGGCCCAGTGATGAATTGGATCCAGGGTGCAATCCTGATCTGGGTGGAGTTTCCATGTTCCCCCGTCCAAAAAAACGGATTCAAGGTGAAGTGGCTGCACTAGATTGCCCCTGTGTAGTGTGTGAGAGTCTGTGTGAGTCAATTTGGGCCCAGTGATGGATTGGATCCAGGGTGCAATCCCGATCTGGGTGGAGTTTCCATGTTCTCCCTGTGTCCTTGTGGGTTTTTTCGGCCCACGGGCCAAAAAAAAATGGATTCAAGGTGAAGTGGCTGCACTAGATTGCCCCTGTGTAGTGTGTGAGAGTCTGTGTGAGTCAATATGGGCCCAGTGATGGATTGGATCCAGGTTGCAATCCCGATCTGGGTGGAGTTTCCATGTTCCCCCGTCCAAAAAAATGGATTCAAGGTGAATTGGATGCACTAATTTGCCCCTGTGTAGTGTGTGAGTCTGTGTGAGTCAATGTGGCCCCAGTCTTTGTGGGTTTTATTTTCTCAGTTTGGTCCCACAGTCCAAAAGAATGGATTCAAGGTGATTTGGCTGCACTAATTTGCCCCTGTATAGTCTGTGTGGGTGAATATGGGTGTAGTGATGTGATCTGGGTGGTGTTTCCATAGTCCCCCCATGTCCTTGGATTCAAGTGGATTCAAGGTGAATCGGCTGCGCGAAATTGCCCCTATCAAAAAAATTTTTTAGATAGTGTCCTGGCTTCCTGGGTGCCCAAAATGTCGCCCCCTAGATGAGGAACTCTATAAATAGCGTCGAAAATAAGGACACATCGATTGTTATCACCTTTGTTACTGTGGTAGGCGGTGCGGGCAATGGATTCAAGGTGAACTGGCTGCGCTAAATTGCCCCTGTATTGTGCGTGTGAGTCTGTGTGAGTCAATATGGGTGTAGTGATGTGATGTGGGTGGTGCTTCCATAGTCCCCCCATGTCCTTGGATTCAAGTGTATTCAAGGTGAATCGGCTGCGCGAAATTGCCCCTATCGGATTTTTTTTTAGATAGTTCTCTGGCATCCTGGGTGCCCAAAACGTCGCCCCCTAGATGAGGAACTCTATAAATAGCGTCGAAAATAAGGACACATCGATTGTTATCACCTTTGTTGCTGTGGTAGGCGGCACGGGCAATGGATTCAAGGTGAACTGGGTGCGCTAAATTGCCCCTGTATAGTATGTGAGAGTCTGTGTGAGTCAATATGGGTGTAGTGATGTGATGTGGGTGGTGTTTCCATAGTCCCCCCATGTCCTTGGATTCAAGTGGATTCAAGGTGAATCGGCTGTGCGAAATTGCCCCTATCGGATTTTTTTTTAGATAGTTCCCTGGCATCCTGGGCGCCCAAAACGTCGCCCCCTAGATGAGGAACTCTATAAATAGCGTCGAAAATAAGGACACATCGATTGTTATCACCTTTGTTCCTGTGGTAGGCGGCACGGGCAATGGATTCAAGGTGAACTGGCTGCGCTAAATTGCCCCTGTATAGTACGTGAGAGTCTGTGTGAGTCAATATGGGTGTAGTGATGTGATGTGGGTGGTGTTTCCATAGTCCCCCCATGTCCTAAGATTCAAGTGGATTCAAGGTGAATCGGCTGCGCGAAATTGCCCCTATCGGATTTTTTTTTAGATGGTGTCCTGGCATCCTGGGTGCCCAAAACGTCTATAAATAGCGTCGAAAATAAGGACACATCGATCGTTATCACCTTTGTTGCTGTGGTAGGCGGCGCGGGCGTCCATCTGCCGCCGTTCGTGGTTGATCCGCTCCAGCAGATAGCGATCCATCTCCCTGTAGGCGCCGTGGAGGAGCTGCCGGTGCATGGCCTGCTCCAGAAGCCCGAGGCTCAACCTTGCCCTCTCCATGCCCATCCCCATCCCCATCCCCAGCGTCCAGCCGCCTCCGAGCCGCTCGTCCAGCCTGGGCACCTGGGGCTCGTCCTCGTTGTCGCTGGCCTCCCTGGAGTAAGCAAAGTCGTCCATCAGGATGCCCCCCATGCCGTGGTTCACGTAGAGGGGCAACTGGAGGCCCACGCCGGCCTCGGTCGGGCCGTCCTCAGAGGTAGAGTTGGCTCGGGGGCTCGACCATTCCTCCTTGTCCACGTCACTGTCTCTCTCCGGGCTCCGTTCGCCCAGCTCATGGTCCAGCCATCTATCGTTCCGGGGTTCCGGCGAGCTGACGCTCGTGTGCTCGGACCACGACAGCGAGCCGTGGGATCTGGTGCTGAGTTCAGTGCCGTCAAGCTCGTGATCTGAGGGCAAAACAAAAATGTTTACAACTCGTTATATACTACTATATTATTATTATTATTATTATTATTATAGCCCAGCGATGGATTGGCTTCCTGTCCTGGGTGTATTTGCCCAGCGCCTGAAACGTTCTCCCCTGGATGGGCATGGGGAACCCCCCCCCCCGCGACCCTAATAGAGGATAAAGCGGAAGATAATGAGTGAATTATTATTATTATTATTATTATTATTATTATAACTATATTCAGTTCAGGTTTCAAATGTAGGTGGAAATTCCTCGGATAATTATCTGTGAGAATCAAAGTTATAATAGCAATAATAATAATGATAATATTAATAATAATAACAATTTGTATCAAATTAATAAAACAATTATAAAATAATATACAATGAATAAATGTTTAATATAATAAAATAATAATAATAATGACAATGATTATAATAATAATATGTAATTTACTGTAATATATCATGTTAATATATTACTACTAATACTTCTTGAAATAATAATAATAATAATAATAATCTAGTAATATATTAACAATTTTAATAAAATGAATTAAATATATATAATAATAGTGCGTGTTTTTGGTGTAATATAATAATAATAAAACTCATAATAAAAAATAATTACATTATAACATAATTACATATATATATAACATATATAACAATGATGATTATGATAATAATATGTAATGTAGTATAATATACCATAAAATATGAATACTACTAATAGTACTTTAAATAATAATAGTGGCGGCACGGTGGCTTAGTGGTTAGCACGTTCGCCTCTCAGCGCTAGGGATTCCCGGTTCGAATCCCCATCTGGGTGGAGTTTCCATGTTCTCCCCGTGTCTGCGTGGGTTTCCTCCGGGTTCTCCGGTTTCCTCCCACAGTCCAAAAACATGGATCAAGTCAATTGAATTCTCAAAAAATTGCCCCATATAGAGTGTGTCTGTGTGAGTGAGTGTGTGCCCAGCGATGGATTGGCGCCCTGTCCTGGGTCTATCTGCCCAGCGCCCGAGACGTTCTCCCCTGGATGGGCATGGGGAACCCCACCGCGACCCTAATAGAGGATAAAGCGGGAGATAATGAATGAATGAATAATTATAGTATTAATAAGAAGAAGACATTTTATTTATAAGCGCCCTTCACAACACTTAATACATTAATATGTAATAAGTACTATATTAACAATTTCATTGAAATCAATCCAGCAATTATAATTTTTTTTTATAAATTTATAAAATTGCACTATAATAATAATAAAATCCAATAGTAATGTAATAGTAATAGTAATAATTATATGATAATGATACTAATATATGATGTACTATCATATATCATAGTAAAATATTAATATCACTCATAATAATAATATGATAATGATACTAATATATGATGTACTGTAAAATATTATAGTAAAATATTAATATTACTTATAATAATGATACTAATATATAATGTACTATCATATATCATAGTAAAATATGAATATTACTTATAATAATAATATGATAATGATACTAATATATGATGTACTATCATATATCATAGTAAAATATGTACTATAAAATATAGTAAAATTTTAATATAATAATAATAATAATAATAATAATAATATAATGATACTAATATATGATGTACTATCATATATCATAGTAAAATATTAATACTACTTATAATAATAATAATAATTATAATAACATTACTTATAATAATAATATGATAATGATACTAATATATGATGTACTATCATATATCATAGTAAAATATGTACTATAAAATATAGTAAAATTTTAATATAATAATAATAATAATAATAATAATAATATAATGATACTAATATATGATGTACTATCATATATCATAGTAAAATATTAATACTACTTATAATAATAATAATAATTATAATAACATTACTTATAATAATAATAGGATAATGATACTAATATATGATGTACTATAATATATCATAGTAAAATATGTACTATAAAATATTATAGTAAAATATTAATGTAATAATAATAATATAATAATGATACTAATATATGATGTACTATCATATATCATAGTAAAATATGAATATTACTTAATAATAATAATAATAATAATAATAATAACTTTTCTTTCTATGCACTTCAGGGAGGAAGTCACTTGCTATTTCCTAAGCAGCTGAGCAAATCCCACTTTGGCGTAATCCCTAACGAGTAATCAGTCCTAAAGAGCAAATACATAAATCTGATAAGCGCTACATCAACCCAAGATTGCTTCTCCGTCTTAACGTCGGCGCCGCCCGGTGAGTTCTAGATTTGGGAGTGTGGATGTGAATTTGGTGACGAGCTCGGGCTTGGCAGGAAGAAGCCGGGGAATGATTCATAATGTTATTGACTTGTTCTGTTTATTAAAAATAAATAAAGAAATAAAGAAATAAAGAAAAGAACGACGATGAAAGACACTTTGGGAAACAAGGACACGCTGCTATTTAAGACGTGGGGGGGGGGGGTTTAAGACGGCAAAAAGAAACGACATCCCAACTGTTACAGGAAAGGACGGAATTTGGATTCACTGTGGGCATTTAATAACACGCCAGGGGAGCTTTGGATTAAAGGGGTAAACGTGGTCAGAAACGACCCGACGACAACCTTTTTTTAAAAATATACGGGGGCTAAATATTATTTCTATATATTTATATATATTGGACGTAGATGGTGGAGCTGGAAATCGTACGATTGGTCGACCATTTATAGAGTTTTAAAGGTTTTTTAGCTACTTCTTAGCTACTGTTTTTTAGCTATTTCTTAGCTACTGACACCACCAGCCACATCCTGATAGCTACATGTGTCGGTCCTACGAAAAAACATATAGCAGTGCCGGGAAGACCTATCAGCTGTCCCGAATTTGTCTAGCTACGTCGTTTTCAAAATATACGGGGGCTAAATATTATTTATATATATTTATATATATTGAACGTAGATGGTGGAGCTGGAATCGTACGATTGGTCGACCATTTATAGTGTTTTAAAGGTTTTTTAGCTACTTCTTAGCTACTGACACCACCAGCCGCATCCTGATAGCTACACGTGTCGGTCCGGTAACTGCGGACAACTACGAAAAAACATATAGGACATATAGGACGTAATCGAACCTATGTAGCTACATCGGCTATCCGGATAGCTACGCATTTCGAAAAAATATAGGAGTCCCGGGAAGACCTATCAGCTGTCCCGAATTTGTCTAGCTACGTCGATTTCAAAATATACGGGGGCTAAATATTATATATATATATATATTTGTACATCTTGGACGTAGATGGTGGAGCTGGGATCGTGCGATTGGTCGACCACCGCAGGCAGCATTTATAGTGTTTTAAAGTGTTTTGCGTAAGATTTACGAAGTTCTTTAGCTACTTCTTAGCTAAGCTATTATATAATATTATTTATATATATTGGAAGTAGATGGTGGAGCTGGAATCGTACGATTGGTCGACCATTTATAATGTTTTAAAGGGTTTTGCGTAAGATTTACGAAAGTTCTTTAGCTACTTCTTAGCTACTGACACCACCAGCTACACGTGTCGGTCCGGTAACTGCGGACAACTACGAAAAAACATATAGCAGTGCCGGGAAGACCTATCAGCTGTCCCGAATTTGTCTAGCTACGTCGTTTTCAAAATATACGGGGGCTAAATATTATACATATATATCTTGGACGTAGATGGTGGAGCTGGGATCATGCGATTGGTCGACCACCGCAGGCAGCATTTATAGTCTTTTAAAGGGTTTTGCATAAGATTTACGAAGTTCTTTAACTACTTCTTAGCTACTGACACCACCAGCCGCATCCTGATAGCTACACGTGTCGGTCCGGTAACTGCGGACAACTACGAAAAAACACATAGGAGTGCCGGGAAGACCTATCAGCTGTCCCGAATTTGTCTAGCTATGTCGTTTTCAAAATATACGTGGGCTAAATATTATTTCTATATATTTATATATATTGGAAGTAGATGGTGGAACTGGAATCATATGATTGGTCGACCATTTATAGTGTTTTAAAGGTTTTTTAGCTACTTTTTAGCTACTGTTTTTTAGCTACTTCTTAGCTACTGACACCACCAGCCGCATCCTGATAGCTAGATGTGTCGGTCCGGTAACTGCGGACAACTACGAAAAAGTGGCAGGAAGACCTATCAGCTGTCCCGAATTTGTCTAGCTACGTCGTTTTCAAAATATACGGGGGCTAAATATTATATATATTTATATACAAATATATATATTTGTATATCTTGGACGTAGATGGTGGAGCTGGGATCATACGATTTGTCGATCACTGCAGCATTTATAGTGTTTTAAAGGGTTTTGCTTAAGATTTACGAAGTTCTTTAGCTACTTCTTAGCTACTGACACCACCAACCGCATCCTGATAGCTACACGTGTCGGTCCGGTAACTGCGGACAACTACGAAAAAACATATAGGAGTGCCGGGAAGACCTATCAGCTGTCCCGAATTTATCCTTTAGGCAAAATCTAGCTACGTCGTTTAAAAATATACGGGGGCTAAATATTATATATATATATATATATATATCTTGGACGTAGATGGTGGAGCTGGAATCATGCGATTGGTTGACCACCGCAGCATTTGTAGTGTTTTAAAGTGTTCGTAAGATTTACGAAGTTCTTTAGCTACTTCTTTGCTACTGACAACACCAGCCGCATCTATACCACGGCATCATATACATTTTTCGTATCTATTTTGCGTACTCTGAGGTTAGCACCTGGGACACGAGCTCATGTAAGGTTTTATTATGACGCTGACATCACACTACAAGTATACCAGTGGAGGTTCTAGCCTCATGGACACCCACCCCTCACGCTCCTAACCGACCCCCTGATTTCGGGTTCCATAGCTCCCCTTTGATCCAATAGAACCACCACAGAACAGGTAGCAGGGCAGGGCAAACTATACAGGGTGAAATACAGGAGCGTGTATGTGGGGGCAATTTGCTTGGGTGGAGGATGACACCATCTCCACTACCATCATAGGGAGGGGGGGGGTTCCACATGCGTATCCCCATCCAGGGCAGAACATTTCACCCATGGACAGGGTGCCAATCCAACACTGGGCACACACTCACTATGTCTATATATATATATGGGGCAATTGAGTAATGTTGAAGGACGTTGTGCATCTTACATTTATATGATGGAACCATACGGGGTCTGAGAGTAGAACCCTGCTGGCGTGGACACTAGAACACTTGATCTAGATGGTGACGCTGCTATATAGTCATGGACAGGGCGCCAATCCATCACTGGGAACACACTCACTATATATATATATAGGGGCAATTGAGTAATGTTGAAGGACATTATCCAGCAACGCTCTGGTCTCACATTTACATGATGGAACAATACGGGGTCTGAGAGTAGAACCTTACTGGCGTGGACTCTAGAATACTATCTAGATGGCGACGCTGCTATATAGTTCAAAGTCCGAGAAATGTGGGGGCAATTTAATTCTATGGGGGTTCCCCATGTGTATGCCCATCCAGTCCACGCCAGTAGGGTTCTACTCTCAGACCCCGTATGGTTCCATCATATAAATCTAAGATGCACAACGTCCTTCAACATTAGTCAATTGCCCCTATATATATATATAGACACAGTCAGACTTTGAACTTCACTATATATATATAGGGGCAATTGAGCAATGTTGAAGGACGTTGTGCATCTTACATTTATATGATGGAACCATACGGGGTCTGAGAGTGGAACCCTACTGGCGTGGACTCTAGAACACTAGAACGCCAACGTGCTATATAGTCATGTTCAAAGTCCGAGAAATGTGGGGGCAATTTAATTCTATTTTTTTTCACTTGGGTGGAGGATGAGAAGAACTCGAGGTGGGGGGGGGGTTCTCCATGCGTATGCCCATCCAGGGGAGAACATTTCACCCATGGACAGGGCGCCAATCCATCACTATATATATATATATTCATTCATTCATTATCTCCCGCTTTATCCTCTATTAGGGTCGCGGGGGGGGTTCTCCATGCCCATCCAGGGGAGAACGTCTCGGGCGCTGGGCAGATACACCCAGGACAGGGCGCCAATCCATCGCTGGGCACACATTCACTCACACAGACACACTCTATATGGGGCAATTTGGAGAACTCAATTGACTTGATCCATGTTTTTGGACTGTGGGAGGAAACTGGAGAACCCGGAGGAAACCCACGCAGACACGGGGAGGACATGGAAACTCCACCCAGATGGGGATTCGAACCGGGAATCCCTAGTGCTGAGAGGAGAACGTGCCGACCACTAAGCAACCAAGCCGCTTCCCTATATATATATATATATATGGCGTTCTAGTGTTCTAGAGTCCACGCCAGCAGGGTTCTACTCTCAGACCCCGTATGGTTCCATCATATAAATGTAAGATACACAATGTCCTTCAACATTACTCAATTGCCCCTATATATATCCATCACTGGGCACACATTCACTGTGTCTATTTATATATATATATATATATATAGTATAGGGGCAATTGAGCAATGTTGAGCAATGTTGAAGGACGTTGTGCATCTTACATTTATATGATGGAACCATACGGGGTCTGAGAGTAGAACCCAATGGCGTGGACTCTAGAACACTAGAACGCCAACGCCGCTATATAGTCAAGTTCAAAGTCTGAGAAAAAGGCAGGGAAAAGGGACGCGTCCATCATCATCATCATCACCATCATCACCATCAACATCTCGTTACCAGGGCCGGTTCTGCGTTTTGGAACGCCGCGGGCCATTTGCCCCCCCCCCCATTCGAATCCCGGCAGAGGTGTGATAATCCGCGGCTGTCCAACACCGATGCAAAGTTAGCCAGTTATGCTAAGTTACAATTAACAGAGCGAGGAAGCGGGCCTGCTCCGCCATCCAGATGGAGACGGAACCCTCCACACACACACACACACACACACACACACTATCTCGCTCACACACATACACACACCCGGCCAGCAGTGAAAGCAAACGCGGCAGGGGGGGGGGCAATTGGAACGGCGATGTGGTTGGGGTGTTGGAACAGGTGAATGGTTTATCCTCCAGAATAGCCATTACCGGTGCGAGTGTGATCTGACGCTTGGCTGGAGGCTCTCGCGCACAATGCCGCCACCAAATGGAAGCCTCGCGCCCCCACCCACCCCCATACCCCCCCCCCGGCCTCCGTCCCAGCCTCCCTCCCTCACCCTCTGGCTCCTAACTCGTGTTCTCCAAGTACCGAGTCCTGCGATCGCGCCTATTGAACGTGCTATATAGTCAAGTTCAAAGTCCGATATATATATATATATATATATATATATATATATATATATATATATATATATATAGGGGCAATTGGGTAATGTTGAAGGACATTTATATGATGACACAATACGGGGTCTGAGAGTTGAACCCTACCCGTGTTCACAGTCCTGGACTACTCTAGAACACTAGAACGCCAACACGCTATCTATACGCCACAATGCTATATAGTCAAGTTCAACGTCCGAGAAATGTGGGGGCAATTTCATTCTATTTTTTTCACTTGGGTGGAGGTGGAGGTGGAGGACCAACTCCTCTACCATCATGGGGAACATGGTGGGGGTTCCCCTCCCCATCCAGGGGAGAACATTTCGCCCATGGACAGGGCGCCAATCCATCACTGGGCACACACTCACCATATATATATATAGGGGCAATTGGGTAATGTTGAAGGACATTTATATGATGAAACAATACGGGGTCTGAGAGTAGAACCCTACTCGTGTTGACAGTCCTGGACTACTCTAGAACACTAGAACGCCAACACGCTATCTATACGCCACAATGCTATATTGTCAAGTTCAAAGTCCGAGAAATGTGGGGGCAATTTAATTCTATTTTTTTAACTCTAGATGGGGGGGGGTTCTCCTTGCGTATGCCCATCCAGGGGAGAACATTTCACCCATGGACAGGGCGCCAATCCATCACTGGGCACACACACTCTATATATATATATAAACATATAAGGGCAATTGAGTAATGTTGAAGGACATTATCCAGAAACCCCCCCCCCCCCCCCCGGCCTCCGTCCCAGCCTCCCTCCCTCACCCTCTGGCTCCTATCTCGTGTTCTCCAAGTACCAAGTCCTGCGATCGCGCCTATTGAACACTAGAACGGCAACCGTGCTATATAGTCAAGTTCAAAGTCCGATATATATATAGGGGCAATTGGGTAATGTTGAAGGACATTTATATGATGAAACAATACGGGGTCTGAGAGTAGAACCCTACTTGTGTTGACAGTCCTGGACTACTCTAGAACACTAGAACGCCAACACGCTATCTATACGCCACAATGCTATATTGTCAAGTTCAAAGTCCGAGAAATGTGGGGGCAATTTAATTCTATTTTCTTTTACTAGGGTGGAGGATGACACCGCCCCCCCCCCCCCCCCCCCCGGCCTCCGTCCCAGCCTCCCTCCCTCACCCTCTGGCTCCAAGTACCGCTTCGGGGTCCGGGAGTCCTGCGATCGCGCTTATAGAACACTAGAACGCCAACGCCGCTATATAGTCAAGTTCAAAGTCCGAGAAATGTGGGGGCAATTTAATTCTATTTTTTTCACTTGAGTGAAGGATGAGAAGAACTCGAGGTGGCGGGGGGGAACGGGGGGGGGGGGGGTTCTCCATGCGTATGCCCATCCAGGGGAGAACATTTCACCCATGGACAGGGCGCCAATCCATCCATATATATATATATATATATATATATATATGTTCATTTATTCATAATCTCCCACTTTATCCTCTATTAGGGTCGAGGGTGGGGTGGGGGGGGGAGAACGTCTCGGGCGAGAACGTCTCCAGGGGAGAACGTCTCGGGCGCGGGGCAGACACACCCAGGACAGGGCGCCACTCTATCGCTGGGCACACACTCACTCACACAGACACACTCTATATGGGGCAATTTTGAGCACTCAGTTGACTTGATCCATGTTTTTGGACTGTGGGAGGAAAGCGGAGAACCCGGAGGAAACCCACGCAGACACGGGGAGGATATGGAAACTCCACCCAGATGGGGATTCAAACCGGGAACCCCTAGCGCTGAGAGGAGAACGTGCCAACCACTAAACCACCGTGCCGCTTCCCTATATATAGGGAATATATATATATATATATAGGGGCAATTGAGTAATGTTGAGTAGAACCCTACTGGCGTGGACTCTAGAACACTAGAACGCTGGACGTCCTTCCGTCTCACGGCGTCCCGCCGTCTATTCGGCGACCCCGTCGTCCAATAACGAGGCGTGGGCATTACGACTAATTACGGACATTTGCCGCCGGTCTGATGGCCTAACAAAACCCGCGGAAAGGGGCAATTACGTGCGTTGCCTGGTTACGTCGGGGGGGAAATACAGCCAGCGGAGGGCGGCGCGGGACGCGGTGCCAGGACGTCACTAATTCGGTTCGTTAGGAGGCGGCCGAAAATACACCCGCAAATTCAGGTTGGGATACAATGGGGTTCTCAGATCGGCCATTTGCATGATTGGACGCACCGGCCCGTCCCCCGGATGTGGAACAGAAGCTACGTCGGATGGCCGGGTAGCTACGCGTGTCGGTCCGGTAACTGCGGACAGCTACGAAAGACAGATAGGAGTGCCGGGAAGACCTATCAGCTGTCTCGAATTTGTCCGTTAGACAAAATCTAGCTACGTCGGATATCTGGATAGCTACACGTGTCAACCCAGTAACTGCGAACAACTACGAAAAAATATAGGAGTGTCGGGAAGACCTATCAGCTGTCTCGAATTTGTCCGTTAGCCAAAATCTAGCTACGTCGGCTATCCGGATAGCTACGCGTTTCGGTCCGGTAACTGCGGACGACTACGAAAAACATACAGGAGTGCCGGGAAGACCTATCAGCTGTCTCGAATTTGTCCGTTAGCCAAAGTCTAGCTACGTCGGCTATCCTGATAGCTACACGTGTCGGTCCAGTAACTGCGGACAACTACGAAAAACGTACAGCAGTTTGGCGCTTTGCATGATTATCCAGCCGTCTGATTGGACGCAACGCCCCCCCTCCCCCCAGAGTGCGTAATCGAACCTATGAAGCTACGTCAGCTATCCGGGTAGCTACACGTGTCGGCCCAGTAACTGCAGAACAGCTAACAGCTACGAAAAAATATCGGAGTGCTGGGAAGACCTATCAGCTGTCCCGAATTTGTCCATTGCCCAAAATCTAGCTACGTCGGATATCCGGGTAGCTACACGTGTCGGCCCGGTAACTGCGGACGACTACGTAAAACATATAGGAGTGCCGGGAAGACCTATCAGCTGTCTCGAATTTGTCCGTTAGCCAAAATCTAGCTACGTCGGATATCTGGATAGCTACACGTGTCGGCCCATAAACATACGGTAGACGAATCAGCTGTCTCAAATTTGTCCATTGCCCAAATTCTAGCTACGTCGGCTAGCTTGATAGCTACGTGTTTCGGCCCAGTAACTGCAGACTACTACGAAAAACCGTCGGTTGGTATTCTCGGTTTCGCGATTTGCATAATTATCCAGCCGTCCGATTGGACGAACCACTCCGCGTGCGTAATGGAACCTATGTAGCTACGTCGGCTATCCGTATAGCTACGCATTTCGGCCCGGTAACTGCGGACAGCTACGAAAAAATATAGGAGTCCCGGGAAGACCTATCAGCTGTCTCGAATTTGTCCGTTAACCAAAATCTAGCTACGTCGGCCGTTCAATTGGACGCACCCCCTCCCCCAGGGTGCGTAATCGAACCTATGAAGCTACGTCGGCTATCCTTATAGCTACGCGTTTCGGCCCGGTAAATGTGGACAGCTACGAAAAAATATCGGAGTCCCGGGAAGACCTATCAGCTGTCCCGAATTTGTCCGTTGCCCAAAATCTAGCTACGTCGGCTGTACGATTGGACGCACCCCCTCCCCCAGAGTGCGTAATCGAACCTATGTAGCTACGTCGGCTATCCGGATAGCTACGCGTTTCGGCCCGGTAACTGCGGACAACTCCGATTGGTATTCTCGGTTTCGCGATTTGCATAATTCGCGTGTGTAATCGAACTTATGAAGCTACGTCGGCTATCCAGATAGCTACATGTGTCGGCCCGGTAACTGCGGACAGCTACGAAAAAATATAGGAGTCCCGGGAAGACCTATCAGCTGTCTCGAATTTGTCCGTTGCCCAAATTCTAGCTATGTCGGCTATCTTGATAGCTACATGTTTCGGCCCAGGAACTGCAGACTACTACGAAAAACCGTCGGTTGGTTTCTGCGATTTGAATAATTATCCAGCCGTCCGATTGGACGAACCACTCCGGGTGCGTAATCGAACCTATGTAGCTACGTCGGCTATCCGGATAGCTACGCGTTTCGGCCCGGTAACTGCGGACAGCTACGGAAAAATATAGGAGTCCCGGGAAGACCAGATCAGCTGTCCCGATTTTGTCCGCCGCGTTTTTGGCTACCCATAACGTGCTGTGGGGACGGATTGGATTGCTAGGGGAGGGGACGGGGGGGCGGGAGGACGGGGGGGGGGGGGGGGGGGGGGCGGAGGCAGGAGAGGGAGGGAGGGAAATATGAATGCAACAGATGGTAGTTTAAAATTCAGCGTCAATTGTTCATCAAAACAGACAAAACAACGGGACATCTGTCTACCTGCTGGAGTGTCAATGTTCCTGGGTGCGTCTTTGTCCTGAGCGCTTGCCAGGTCCTCCTCCTGGTCCTCGTCCTCCTCCTCCTCCTCCTCCTCCTCCTCCTCGCTGGGGCTGTAGTGGCGCGGCTTCATCAGCAGCGATTTCCTCTTGTTAACCGGCACGCCGCGGCCGCCGGGTTCTGCGTTCCGCTTCCGGGCCGCCGACAAATACAGGCTGGGACGGGACAGAGGACGGCGGGACGTCAGGACGGCGGCACACATGTTTCTGTGATCGGGCATGGGCTCGAGTGGTGGAACCGGGATAGGCTTCGAAAGTGGTGGCTTAGTGGTTGGGATGTTCTCGTCTCAGCGCTAGGGATTCCCGTGTCTGTGTGGGTGGCCTCCGGGGTCTCCGGTTTCCTCCCACAGTTCAAATCCTATCTCCGTGCTCTTAGCGAAATTGCCCCACTGTCCAAAAATATGGATTTGAGTAAATGGATGCTTTAAATTGCTCCTAGCGAAATTGCCCCACATACCAAAAATGGTTTCAAAGGGGAATGGGCGCTTTAAATTGCTCTTATTGAAGTTGCCCTACAGTCAAAAAACGGATTCAAGGTGAATGGACTGCTTCGAATTGCTCCTAGCGAAATTGCCCCACTGTCCAAAAATATGGATACGAGGTGAAGGGATGCTTTGAATTGCACCTATCGAAATTGCCCCACTGTCCAAAAACATGGATACGAGGTGAAGGGGCTGCTTTAAATTGCTCTTATTGAAGTTGCCCTAAAGTCAAAAAACGGATTCAAGGTGAATGGGCGCTTTAAATAGCTCTTATTGAAGTTGCCCCACAGTCCAAAAATATGGATTCAAGGTAAATGGACTGCTTCGAATTGCTCCTAGCGAAATTGCCCCCCAGTCCAAAAATATGGATTCAAGGTGAATGGGCTGCTTTAAATTGCTTTAAAGGCTGGGACGGGACAGAGGACGGCGGGACGTCAGGACGGCGGCACACATGTTTCTGTGATCGGGCGTGAACCGGGATAGGCTTCGAAAGTGGTGGCTTAGTGCTTGACATGTTCTCCTCTCAGAGCTAGGGATTCCCGTGTCTGTGTGGGTGGCCTCCGGGGTCTCCGGTTTCCTCCCACAGTTCAAATCCTATCTCCGTGCTCTTAGCGAAATTGCCCCACTGTCCAAAAATATGGATACGAGGTGAAGGGATGCTTCAAATTGCACCTATCGAAATTGCCCCACAGACCTAAAACATGGATTTGAGTAAATGGATGCTTTAAATTGCTCCTAGCGAAATTGCCCCACATACCAAAAAGGGGAATGGGCGCTTTAAATTGCTCTTATTGAAGTTGCCCTACAGTCAAAAAATGGATTCAAGGTGAATGGGCGCTTTAAATTGCTCTTATTGAAGTTGCCCTACAGTCAGAAAATGGATTCAAGGTGAATGGGCTGCTTTAAATTGCTTTAAAGGCTGGGACGGGAGAGAGGACGGCGGGACGTCAGGACGGCGGGACACATGTTTCTGTGATCGGGCGTGAACCGGGATAGGCTTCGAAAGTGGTGGCTTAGTGTGGGTGGCCTCCGGGGTCTCCGGATTCCTCCCACAGTCCAAATCCTATCTCCTTGCTCCTAGTGAAATTGCCCCACAGTCCAAAAATATGGATACGAGGTGAAGGGATGCTTTGAATTGCACCTATCGAAATTGCCCCACTGTCCAAAAACATGGATTTGAGTAAATGGATGCTTTGAATCGCTCCTAGCGAAATTGCCCCACATACCAAAAATGGTTTCAAAGGGGAATGGGCGCTTTAAATTGCTCTTATTGAAGTTGCCCTACAGTCAAAAAATGGATTCAAGGTGAATGGGCGCTTTACATTGCTCTTATTGAAGTTGCCCTACAGTCAGAAAATGGATTCAAGGTGAATGGGCGCTTTAAATTGCTCTTATTGAAGTTGCCCCACAGTCCAAAAATGGATTCAAGGTAAATGGACTGCTTCGAATTGCTCTTAGCGAAATTGCCCCCCAGTCCAAAAATATGGATTCGAGGTGAATGGGCGCTTTAAATTGCTCTTATTGAAGTTGCCCCACAGTCCAAAAACGGATTCAAGGTGAATGGGCTGCTCTCAATTGCTCCTATATAAATTACCCTGAGGGCGGCACGGTGGCTTGGTGGTTTGGCATGTTCTCCTCTCAGCGCTAGGGATTCCCGGTTCGAATCCCAATCTGGGTGGAGTTTCCATGTTCTCCCCGTGTCCGCGTGGGTTTCCTCCGGGTTCTCCGGTTTCCTCCCACAGTCCAAAAACATGGATCAAGTCAATTGAGTTCTCCAAATTGCCCCATATAGAGTGTGTCTGTGTGAGTGAGTGTGTGCCCAGTGATAGATTGCCCCCCTGTCCTGGGTGTATCTGCCCAGCGCCCGAGACGTTCTCCCCTGAATGGGCATGGGGAACCCCCCCCCCCCCCCCCGCGATATATATATATATATATATATATATATATAGCTGTAAATCTTACCTGTGAGTGTTAATGATGCAGTCAGGCGGAACTATAAACACACAAAGAGAGAGAACTCGTGAAGGTTCTAAGCAAGAACGTATATATTCAACGTAAGTACGTAGCTTAAAGCTACACATTACACGTTAACACACATACATGCATCAATAAAGCCCATTAGACTCCCAGCCAATCAGAGGCAGCGACAAGTCCGGGTCGTTAGCTAGGGCCCCACCCCTTTTTCATATAATATATATTATATTGAGACTATAATTATATTATAATTATATTATATAATAATAAATATATAATTATTATATAAGGGTGGCTTAGTGGTTTGGCATGTTCTCCTCTCAGCGCTAGGGATTCCCGGTTCGAATCCCCATCTGGGTGGAGTTTCCATGTTCTCCATGTCTGCGTGGGTTTCCTCCGGGTTCTCCGCTTTCCTCCCACAGTCCATTCAGATGTATTCCAGGTGAATTAAATTGCCCCATATGGTGGCACAGTGGCTTAGTGGTTGGTATGTTCTCCTCTCGGCGCTAGGGATTCCCGGTTCTAATCCCCATCTGGGTGGAGTTTCCATGTCCTCCCCGTGTCCGCGTGGGTTTCCTCCGGGTTCTCCGCTTTCCTCCCACGGTCCAAAAACATGGAGCAAGGTCAATTGAGTTCTCCAAATTGCCCCATATGCAGCACGGTGGCTTAGTGGTTTGGCATGTTCTCTCAGCACCATGGGGTTTGAATCCCCATCTGGGTGGAGTTCCCACGTCCTCCCCGTGTCCGCGTGGGTTTCCTCCGGGTTCTCCGCTTTCCTCCCACAGTCCAAAAACATGGAGCAAGGTCAATTGAGTTCTCCAAAATTGCCCCATATAGAGTGTGAGTGTGTACCCAGTGATAGATAAAGATACAGATACAGCCAGGACAGAGTGCTGGACAAACACACTCGTACTTACGTCATAGGGGCAATTTAGACGTTTTTCGACTGTAGGATTTTGTGGGAGAACATGCAAACTCCCGGCTCAGGATTCCAACCGGCATTCCCAGAGGTCAATGTGCTATCCACGGCCTCCCACGGTCCAAAGACATGGATTCAAGGTGTATTGGCTGCTCTAAATCGCTCCCATCCTAATTGCCCCACTGAGTGTGTATCTGTTTATATATATATATATATATATATATCCCAAAATGTTGATTGAATCATTTGTAATTCGGTTCGTTCGAATCATTTGACTCGTCTGCGGCGGTGTCTGCGTGCGGACGCTTGAGTGCTCGATTAACGGGTGGCAGAACCTCCGGCGGGGGGCCGACATATGTACCCGGCCGTGTTCCGTATGAGCGCCGTGTCGTTCGCGGGGGGGGGGGAACCGGTGCGCGCTGCATAACAATGACACATAACAATGTGATTCGCGGCGCTCAGCCTCCCCAGAGGAGGAGAGAGCGCGGAACCGAGAACGCAGCGTAGCATCTCAGTCACGGCTTCACTCGCAGCCCGGCGGAGAACGTTCTAGCGGAGACTCCGCGGCCGATTTGCCCCATTACACGCTGCTGAGTGCGAGGAATCAATGGCTGAATGAACATCTTAGGTGCGGGGGCATAGCGGCAATTTAGACGTTTTTAAGGTGTATTGGCTGCTCTAAATCGATCCCATCCTAATTGCCCCACTGAGTAGCAGATACACCCAAGACAGGGGGCTGGACACACACACTTGCACTCACTTCATAGGGGCAATTTAGACGGTTTTAAGGTGTATTGGCTGCTCTAAATCAATCCCATCCTAATTGCCCCACTGAGTGGCAGATACACCCGAGACAGGGGGCTGGACACACACACTTGCACTCACTTCATAGGGGCAATTTAGACGGTTTTAAGGTGTATTGGCTGCTCTAAATCGATCCCATCCTAATTGCCCCACTGAGTGGCAGATACACCCGAGACAGGGGGCTGGACACACACACTTGCATTCACTTCATAGGGGCAATTTAGACGGTTTTAAGGTGTATTGGCTGCTCTAAATCGATCCCATCCTAATTGCCCCACTGAGTGGCAGATACACCCGAGACAGGGGGCTGGACACACACACTTGCACTCACTTCATACGGGCAATTTAGACGGTTTTAAGATGTATTGGCTGCTCTAAATCGATCCCATCCTAATTGCCCCACTGAGTGGCAGATACACCCGAGACAGGGGGCTGGACACACACACTTGCACTCACTTCATAGGGGCAATTTAGATGGTTTTAAGGTGTATTGGCTGCTCTAAATCAATCCCATCCTAATTGCCCCACTGAGTAGCAGATACACCCAAGACAGGGGGCTGGACACACACACTTGCACTCACTTCATAGGGGCAATTTAGGTGGTTTTAAGGTGTATTGGCTGCTCTAAATCGATCCCATTCTAATTGCCCCACTGAGTGGCAGATACACCCGAGACAGGGGGCTGGACACACACACTTGCACTCACTTCATAGGGGCAATTTAGACGGTTTTAAGGTGTATTGGCTGCTCTAAATCGATCCCATCCTAATTGCCCCACTGAGTAGCAGATACACCCGAGACAGGGCGCTGGACACACACACTTGCACTCACTTCATAGGGGCAATTTAGACGGTTTTAAGGTGTATTGGCTGCTCTAAATCGATCCCATCCTAATTGCCCCACTGAGTGGCAGATACACCCGAGACAGGGGGCTGGACACACACACTTGCATTCACTTCATAGGGGCAATTTAGACGGTTTTAAGGTGTATTGGCTGCTCTAAATCGATCCCATCCTAATTGCCCCACTGAGTGGCAGATACACCCGAGACAGGGGGCTGGACACACACACTTGCACTCACTTCATAGGGGCAATTTAGACGGTTTTAAGGTGTATTGGCTGCTCTAAATTGATCCCATCCTAATTGCCCCACTGAGTGGCAGATACACCCGAGACAGGGGGCTGGACACACACACTTGCACTCACTTCATAGGGGCAATTTAGACGGTTTTAAGGTGTATTGGCTGCTCTAAATCGATCCCATCCTAATTGCCCCACTGAGTAGCAGATACACCCGAGACAGGGCGCTGGACACACACACTTGCACTCACTTCATAGGGGCAATTTAGACGGTTTTAGACTGTGGGAGGTCAATGGGAGAACATGCAAACTCCCGGATCGAGATACCAACGGCATCCCCAGAGGTCAATGTGCTGACCACGGCCTCCCACGGTCCAAAAACATGGATTCAAGGTGTATCGGCTGCTCTAAATCGCTCCCATCCTAATTGCCCCACTGAATGTGTGTGTGCCTAGTGCTGAATCAGCTTGAAACGTGATAAATTGAATTTCAAAGCGGTCTGTACTCACTCGCGTTGCCGTTGAAAGGTTCTCCGCGGTTCTCATCGCCTTCAGAATCCATCTGAAACAGAGACATAGGGCAAACTCAAGAACCTCAGGGGCAACTTTACTGGATCTGGGATTTAAACCTTTGATCGTCGGCATTAAGCTACCAGCTTAAAGGGTAAAGGACGTTCTCGAAGAACCAAAAACAGCAGTCAGAGGGGTAAGACCAGGGGAGAACGTTTCGGGCGCTGGGCAGATACACCCAGGACCGGGGGACAATCTATCGCTGGGCACACAGACACACTCTATATGGGGCAACTTGGAGAATTAATTTCACCTTAAATCCAAGTTTTTGGACATGGGGAGAACATGGAAACTCCACCCAGATTGGGATTCGAGTCGGGAATCTCTAGCGCTGAGAGGAGAACGTGGTAACCACTAAGTAGGGGCAATTTAGAGCAGCTACTTCACCTTAAATCCATGTTTTTGGACTGTGGGAGGCAACTGGAGAACCCGGAGGAAACCCACACGGACACGGGGAGAACATGGCAACTCCACCCAGATTGGGATTCCGAACGGGAATCCCCAACGCTGAGAGGAGAACATGCCAACCACTAAGTAGGGGCAATTTAGAGCAGCCAATTCACCTTGAATTCATGTTTTTGGACTGTGGGAGGAATCCAGATTGGGATTAGAATTTGAAATCCCCAGCGCTTAGAGGAGAACATGCCAACCACTAAGTAGGGGCAATTCAGAGCAGCCAATTCACCTTGAATCCATGTTTTTTGGACTGTGGGAGGAACCCAGATTGGGATTCAGACCGGGAATTCCCAGCGCTGTGAAGAGAACATGCCAACCACTAAGTAGGGGCAATTTAGAGCATTCAATTCACCTTAAATCCATGTTTTTGGACTGTGGGATGCAACCGGAGAACCTGGAGGAAACCCACGCGGACACGGGGAGAACATGCAAACTCCACCCAGATTGGGATTCCAACTGGGAATCCCTAGAGCTGAGAGGAGAACATGCCAACCACTAAGTAGGGGCAATTTAGAGCAGCCAATTCACCTTGAATCCATGTTTTTTGGACTGTGGGAGGAATCCAGATTGGGATTAGAATTTGAAATCCCCAGCGCTTAGAGGAGAACATGCCAACCACTAAGTAGGGGCAATTCAGAGCAGCCAATTCACCTTGAATCCATGTTTTTGGACTGTTGGGAGGCAACCGGAGAACCCGGAGGAAACCCACACGGACACGGGGAGAACATGGAAACTCCACCCAGATTGAGATTCGAGTCGGGAATCGCTAGTGCTGAGAGGAGAACATGCCAACCACTAAGTAGGGGCAATTTAGAGCAGCCAATTCACCTTGAATCCATGTTTTTGGACTGTGGGATGCAACCGGAGAACCCGGAGGAAACCCACACGGACACGGGGAGAACATGGAAACTCCACCCAGATTGAGATTCGAGTCGGGAATCGCTAGTGCTGAGAGGAGAACATGCCAACCACTAAGTAGGGGCAATTCAGAGCAGCCAATCCACCTTGAATCCATGTTTTTTGGACTGTGGGAGGAACCCAGATTGGGATTCAGACCGGGAATCCCCAGTGCTTTGAAGAGAACATGCCAACCACTAAGTAGGGGCAATTTAGAGCATTCAATTCACCTTAAATCCATGTTTTTGGACTGTGGGAGGCAACCGGAGAACCCGGAGGAAACCCACGCGGACACGGAGAGAACATGCAAACTCCCCCCAGATTGGGATTCAGACCGGGAATCCCCAGCGCTGAGAGGAGAACATGCCAACCACTAAGTAGGGGCAATTCAGAGCCGCCAATTCACCTTGAATCCATGTTTTTGGACTGTGGGAGGCAACCGTATTCAAACGTTTCCATGTTCTAGGTTCCCCACGGCACCTAATGAGCCCTCCGACTGACTAATTACCCCTCCGTAACTCCCCATGTGGTCCCCTGAGCAGGTTCCTTAATCGTAATTGCCCCAGGGGGTTCTGTATCATGTTCCGACCCGGATTAGAGAACCGGGACAGTTGCCCCGGACAAAGGGCTCTGCAAAGTGATGTAACGTCATGAAACCAATTAAACCCACAACCCTGCTGGATGTGTGTGTGTAAATCTGATTGGCTGGCCCCTTCTCAGCCCGTCCAATAGCACGCCTCTCAGCGCTGGGGATTTCCGGTTCGAATCCCCATCTGGGTGGAGTTCCCATGTTCTCCCCGTGTCTGCGTGGGTTTCCTCCGGGTTCTCCGCTTTCCTCCCACAGTCCAAAAACATGGATCAAGTCAATTGAATTCTCCAAATTGCCCCATATAGAGTGTGTCTGTGTGAGTGTGCCCAGCGACAGATTGCCCCCCTGTCCTGGGTCTATCTGCCCAGTGCCCGAAATGTTCTCCCCTGGATGGGCGGTGTCTTAGTGGTTTGGCATGTTCTCCTCTCAGCGCTAGGGATTCCCGGTTCGAATCCCCATCTGGGTGGAGTTTCCATGTTCTCCCCGTGTCCGTGTGGGTCTCCTCCGGGTTCTCCGCGTTCCTCCCACAGTCCAAAAACATGGATTCAAGGTCAATTGGGCTGCTCCAAATTGCCCCTACTCAGTGGTGAACATGTTCTCCTCTCAGCACTAAGGACTCCCGGTTCGAATCCCAATCTGGGTGGAGTTCCCACGTCCTCCCCGTGTCCTCGTGGGTTTCCTCCGGGTTCTCCGCTTTCCTCCCACCATCCAAAAACATGAATTCAAGGTCAATTAAACGCGCTAAATTGCCCCTACTCAGTGGTGAACACATTCTCCTCTCAGCACTAGGGATTCCCGGTTCGAATCCCCATCTGGGTGGAGTTTCCATGTTCTCCCCGTGTCTGCGTGGGTTTCCTCCGGGTTCTCCGCTTTCCTCCCACCGTCCAAAAACATGAATTCAAGGTCAATCGAATTTTCCAAATTGCCCCATATAGAGTGTGTATGTCTGAGTGAGTGAGTGTGTACCCAGTGATAGATTGCCCCCCTGTCCTGGGTGTACCTGCCCAGCGCCCGAAACGTTCTCCCCTGGATGGACATGGGGAACCCCCCATCCCCCCCCGACCCTAATAGAGGATAAAGTCAAAGACAATAGTTGGATGGAGGTTGGCATGTTCTCCTCTCAGCCCTAGGGACTCCCGGTTCGAATCCCAATCTGGGTGGAGTTTCCATGTTCTCCCCGTGTCCGCGTGGGTCTCCTCCGGGTTCTCCACTTTCCTCCCACCGTCCAAAAACATGAATTCAAGGTCAATCGAATGCTCCAAATTGCCCCATACAGAGTGTGTCTGTGTCTGAACATGGATCAAGTCAATTGGGCTGCTCCAAATTGCCCCTACTTAGTGGTTGGCAAGTTCTCCTCTCAGCACTAGAATCTGGGTGGAGTTTCCACATCCTCCCCGTGTCCGCGTGGGTCTCCTCTGGGTTCTCCGCTTTCCTCCCACCGTCCAAAAACATGAATTTAAGGGCGATCCAATTCTCCAAATTGCCCCATATAGAGTGTTGGGCATGTTCTCCTCTCAGCACTAGGGATTCCCGGTTCTAATCCCAATCTGGGTGAAGTTTCCACGTCCTCCCCGTGTCCACGTGGGTCTCCTCCGGGTTCTCTGCTTTCCTCCCACCGTCCAAAAACATGGATCAAGGTAAATTGGGCTGCTCCAAATTGCCCCTACTTAGTGATTAGCATGTTCTCCTCTCAGCACTAGGGATTCCCTGTTCGAATCCCAATCTGGGTGGAGTTCCCACGTTCTCCCCGTGTCCGCGTGGGTCTCCTCCGGGTTCCCCGCTTTCCTCCCACTGTCCAAAAAACATGAATTCAAGGTCAATCGAATGCTCCAAATTGCCCCATACAGAGTGTGTCTGTTTCTCAGTCCTGCGCCCGAAACGTTCTCCCCTGGATGGGCATACGTGGGTCTCCTCCGGGTTCTTCGCTTTCCTCCCACCGTCCCAAAACATGAGTTCAAGGTCAATCGAATGCTCCAAATTGCCCCATACAGAGTGTGTCTGTTTCTCAGTCCTGCGCCCGAAACGTTCTCCCCTGGATGGGCATACGTGGGTCTCCTCCGGGTTCTCCGCTTTCCTCCCACCGTCCAAAAACATGAATTCAAGGTCAATCGAATGCTCCAAATTGCCCCATACAGAGTGTGTCTGTTTCTCAGTCCTGCGCCCAAAACGGTCTCCCCTGGATGGGCATATGGAACAACCCCCCACCCCCACCCCCACCCCCCACGTCCCACGTCCCTAACAGAGCCACACCGTGTCACACGGTCATCAAACCGTCCCTCTCTCCGTCCGCGGGGGGTCAGCTCGTCCCCGCGAGCGGAGAACGCGGCGGAACCGTCTCCAAGAGACGGAGGACGGCGGCGGCCAAGATACAGAGTCGAAGACAATGGATGGATGGAGGTTGGCATGTTCTCCTCTCAGCGCTAGGGATTCCCGGTTCGAATCCCAATCTGGGTGGAGTTCCCACGTTCTCCCCGTGTCCACGTGGGTTTCCTCCGGGTTCTCCGCTTTCCTCCCATAGTCCAAAAACATGAATTCAAGGTCAATCGAATGCTCCAAATTGCCCCATATAGAGTGTGTCTGTGTGAGTGAGTGTGTGCCCAGCGATAGATTGCCCCCCTGTCCTGGGTCTATCTGCCCAGCGCCCGAAACGTTCTCCCATGGATGGACATGGGGAACCCCCCCCCCCCCCCCCCCCCCGACCCTAATAGAGGATAAAGCGGAAGACAATGGTTGGATGGAGGTTGGCATGTTCTCCTCTCAGCGCTAGGGATTCAGGTTCGAATCCCAATCTGGGTGGAGTTTCCACGTCCTCCCCGTGTCCGCGTGGGTCTCCTCCGGGTTCTCTGCTTTCCTCCCACCGTCCAAAAACATGGATCAAGGTCAATTGTGCTGCTCCAAATTGCCCCTACTTAGTGATTAGCATGTTCTCCTCTCAGCACGAAGGAAACCCAGTTCGAATCCCAATCTGGGTGGAGTTCCCACGTCCTCCCCGTGTCCGCGTGGGTCTCCTCCGGGTTCTCCGGCTTTCCTCCCACCGTCCAAAAACATGAATTCAAGGTCAATCGAATGCTCCAAATTGCCCCATACAGAGTGTGTCTGTTTCTCAGTCCTGCGCCCGAAACGGTCTCCCCTGGATGGGCATACGGAACAACCCCCCACCCCCACCCCCCACGTCCCTAACAGAGCCACACCGTGTCACACGGTCATCAAACCGTCCCTCTCTCCGTCCGCGGGGGGTCAGCTCGTCCCCGCGAGCGGAGAACGCGGCGGAACCGTCTCCGAGAGACGGAGGACGGCGGCGGCCAAGATATAATGATGTAAAATCGCGGCGGTGGGGGGGGAAGGGCGGCGTGGAGTGTTTTTAGACAAAAAGAGTTGTTAATGCCACTCTGGCCCTCCACACACACACACCCACACACACACACACACACACACACACACACACACACACACCCCCACCCCCCCTCTCTCTCTCTCTCTCTCGCCCCCCTCCCCCTCCCTCTCCCCGGATCCCAAATAAAACCTATTAAATGTAATTATTCCGGGCTGATGGCGGCGCATAGTGGTCCGAGGGGCCGCGCTGAGTCACATGGCGGCGCCGTTCCTCGCCTCGTAATGGGAAACATGACTCCCCGCTCTCGCTCGCCCGCCCGCACCCTCTCTCGCCGCTCGGCTGTTGTGATTGAAGGCACTGACCTGTCATACATTTATAATAGGGGGAGCAGGTGTGGCAGTGATGGGCCTTAATTTCCTTTAATAAACCTTTTATGCCGGCCACTCTTAATGCCACGCCGGCCCCCTCGCCGCTCCCCGGGCGTAATAGCTTCATTACTTTTGATTACCGCGCTCCCCATCGAGACAAACAACTCCCCAACACTATAGATTACACTCCGTAATAACTAATGTACCTGATTAGTTCATTACACTCTCCTCCGGCTCGCCCCGAGTGCCGCCGCACGCCGGGTGCGCCGGCCGGGGGGCGTCCGCCGTTAAAGGGAGCGGCGCGGAACCCCCTTCGAAATCCGCCGCCGAGGCTACGAAAGGAACGGCCCGGGTCGCCCGATTCAAAACAAACTGTATTGGAACTAAAAAAAATGGCAAAGGCTGCATATATAAGGTTCTCTTTAGGACCCTGAGGAGGTTCATGTACTCTCTACAAGCAGCCAGCAGCGATTCAAGGTTATTTCTGTACAAGACAAACTGTATCAGAACCAAAACAATCGCTGGCTCGGCTTAAAATGGCAAAGGCTGCATGTATAAGGTACTCTTTAGGACCCTGAGGAGGGTCATGTACTCTGTACAAGCACGAGGCCGGGTGTGCCGGCCGGGGGGCGTCCGCCGTTAAAAGGAGCGGCGCGGAACCCCCTTCGAAATCCGCCGCCGAGGCTACGAAAGGAGCGGCCCGGGTCGCCCGATTCAAAGCAAACTGTATTGGAACTAAAAAAAATGGCAAAGGCTGCATGTATAAGGTTCTCTTTAGGACCCTGAGGAGGTTCATGTACTCTCTACAAGCAGCCAGCAGCGATTCAAGGTTATTTCTTTACAAGACAAACTGTATCTGAAAGGAACGTCCCGGGTCGCCCGATTCGGGTTCTCCGACGGCCTCCCGGTAGCTTTCGGTACTGCTGGGGATCACGAGTAGGCGGTTGAGTAAAAGTACCCACCCTGAACTGGGTTCTACAATATCGGAGCCAAAAAGGATGCTGACCGGGGTTAAAATGACAAAGGCTGCATGTATAAGGTTCTCTTTAGGACCCTGAGGAGGGTCATGTACTCTGTACAAGCACGAGGCCGGGTGCGCCGGCCGGGGGGCGTTCGGCGTTAAAGGGAGCGACGCGGAACCCCCTTCGAAATCCGCCGCCGAGGCTACGAAAGGAACGGCCCGGGTCGCCCGATTCAAAACAAACTGTATTGGAACTAAAAAAAATGGCAAAGGCTGCATGTATAAGGTTCTCTTTAGGAACCTGAGGAGGTTCATGTACTCTCTACAAGCAGCCAGCAGTGATTCAAGGTTATTTCTTTACAAGACAAACTGTATCGGAACCAAAACAATCGCCGACTGGGCTTAAAATGGCAA
This sequence comes from Corydoras sp. C115, assembly GCA_019802505.1. Classification (NCBI taxonomy): domain Eukaryota; kingdom Metazoa; phylum Chordata; class Actinopteri; order Siluriformes; family Callichthyidae; genus Corydoras; species Corydoras sp. C115. Next base: position 127,375 of record JAFMOC010000206.1, read on the forward strand.
AGGCTGCATATATAAGGTTCTCTTTAGGACCCTGAGGAGCTTCATGTACTCTCTACAAGCAGCTATGAGCGATTCAAGGTTATTTCTTTACAAGACAAACTGTATCGGAACCAAAACAATCGCCGACTCGGCTTAAAATGACAAAGGCTGCAGATATAAGGTACTCTTTAGGACCCTGAGGAGGGTTATGTACTCTCTACAAGCATGAGGCCGGGCCGCCGGCCGGGGGGCGTCCGGCGTTAAAAGGAGTGACGCGGAACCCCCTTCGAAATCCGCCGCCGAGGCTACGAAAGGAACGGCCCGGGTCGCCCGATTCGGGTTCTCCGAATGTAGACTGGGCTTAAAATGGCAAAGGCTGCATATATAAGGTACTCTTTAGGACCCTGAGGAGGTTCATGTACTCTCTACAAGCAGCCAGCAGCGATTCAAGGTTATTTCTGTACAAGACAAACTGTATCGGAACCAAAACAATCGCCGACTCGGCTTAAAATGGCAAAGGCTGCATGTATAAGGTACTCTTTAGGACCCTGAGGAGGGTTATGTACTCTCTACAAGCACGAGGCCGGGTACGCCGGCCGGGGGGCGTCCGGCGTTAAAGGGAGCGGCGCGGAACCCCCTTCAAAATCCGCCGCCGAGGCTACGAAAGGAACGGCCCGGGTCGCCCGATTCGGGTTCTCCGAATGTAGACTGGGCTTAAAATGGCAAAGGCTGCATATATTGGATACTCTTTAGGACCCTGAGGAGGGTTATGTACTCTCTACAAGCACCCAGGAGCGATTCAAGGGCTTTATTTTAGCGATCTTAGCAAAACAAACTATCGGAACCAAAACAATCGGCTTAAAATGGCAAAGGCCACATATATAAGGTACTCTTTAGGACCCTGAGGAGGGTTATGTACTCTCTACAAGCACCCAGGAGCAATTCAAGGTTATTTCTGTACAAGACAAACTGTATCGGAAAACAAATAAATCGCCTACCGGGCTTAAAATGGCAAAGGCTGCATATATAAGGTTCTCTTTAGGACCCTGCAGAGGTTCATTTACTCTCAGCCAGCAGCGATTCAAGGTTTTTTCTGTACAAAACAAACTGTATCGGAACCAAAACAATCGCCGACTCGGCTTAAAATGACAAAGTCTGCATGTATAAGGAACCCGATTCGGGTTCTCCGACGGCCTCCCGGGGTAAACCTCGGGGCTTTCGGTACTGCTGGGGATCACGAGTAGGCGGTTGAGTAAATGAACCCACCCTGAACTGGGTTCTACAATATCGGAGCCAAAAAGGATGCTGACCGGGGTTAAAATGGCAAAGTACTCTTTAGAACCCTGTGGAGATTCATGTACTCTCTATAAGCAGCCAGGAGCGATTCAAGGGCTTTATTTTAGCGATCTTAGCAAAACAAACTGTATTGGAACCAAAAAAAATGGCAAAGGCTGCATATATAAGGTACTCTTTAGGACCCTGCGGAGGGTCATGTACTCTCTACAAGCAGCCAGGAGCGATTCAAGGGCTTTATTTTATTTTTTTTAATAATATTTATTTTATTTTATTTTATTTTATTTTAAGGAACGGCCCGGGTCGCCCGATTCGGGTTCTCCGACGGCCTCCCGGTCGTCGAAGGGTAAACCTCGGGGCTTTCGGTACTGCTGGGGATCACGAGCAGGCGGTTGAGTAAATGAACCCACCCTGAACTGGGTTCTACAATATCGGAACCAAAAAGGTTGCTGACAGGGGTTAAAATGGCAAAGCCTGCTTATATAAGGTACTCTTTAGGACCCTGCGGAGGGTTATATACTCTCTACAAGCACGAGGCCGGGTGCGCCGGCCGGGAGGCGTCCGGCGTTAAAAGGAGCGACGCGGAACCCCCTTCGAAATCCGCCGCCGAGGCTATGAAAGGAACGGCCCGGGTCGCCCGATTCGGGTTCTCCGACGAATGCTGTGCCGAATGCTGACCGGGCTTAAAATGGCAAAGTCTGCATATATAAGGTACTCTTTAGGACCCTGCGGAGGGTTATGTACTCTCTACAAGCACGAGGCCGGGCCGCCGGGAGCGCCGGCCGCGGGGCATCCGGCATTAAAAGGAGTGACGTGGAACCCCCTTCGAAATCCGCCGCCGAGGCTACGAAAGGAACGGCCCGGGTCGCCCGATTCGGGTTCTCTGACGAATGCTGTGCCGAATGCTGACCGGGCTTAAAATGGCAAAGGCTGCATGTATAAGGTACTCTTTAGGACCCTGAGGAGGGTTATGTACTCTCTACAAGCATGAGGCCGGGTGCGCCGGCCGGGGGGCGTCCGGCGTTAAAAGGAGCGGCGCGGAACCTCCTTCGAAATCCGCCGCCGAGGCTACGAAAGGAACGGACCGGGTCGCCCGATTCGGGTTCTCCGACGGCCTCCCAGTTGCTCCGCCGTGCCGAATGTTGACCGGGCTTAAAATGGCAAAGGCTGCATATATAAGGTACTCTTTAGGACCCTGCAGAGGTTCATGTACTCTCTACAAGCACCCAGGAGCGATTCAAGGTTATTTCTGTACAAGACAAAACTGTATCGGAACCAAAACAATCGCCGACTCTACAAGCACGAGGCCGGGCCACCGGGTGCGCCGGCCAGGTGGGCGTCCGGCGTTAAAAGGAGCAGCGCGGAACCCCCTTCGAAATCCACCTCCGAGGCTACGAGTATATAGGGTACTCTTTAGGACCCTGAGGAGCTTCATGTACTCTCTACAAGCACCCAGCAGCGATTCAAGGGCTTTATTTGAGAGATCTCAGCCAGCCGATCGTTACCTTTGGATCTTTTTCAAGACAAAATGTCGACTGCGGACGCCTTGGGGGACTCCTGGGTTCTCAGCTCAGTCTGGACTCTCCGCTCTTCAGAACGTCAGGGTGGACAGCATGGTCTGCGAACAGAACGGTGGAGGTTAATCACACCTTCTCATTGTGTCTTCCTGACGTCTAAGACTCTCCATGTTCTCCGTACGTCTACTCGGGTTCTCCGGTTATCTCCCGCGGTCCAAAAACAAGGATTAGACGCTGCGCTAAATTGCCCCATATAAATTGCCCCTATACTGCCAATGGATTGGCACTTTTTTTTTTTTGATTGTGGGATTATATTTGAGTGTCCAGCTACCGCTCAGCACTCAAACTCTAGAACATGGACCCTCCGGCATCGCGATTGGCTTGGAACCGGGTGTGTGGTCGGGTTCCAGTTCTTTAGAACCGACCCAAGAACGTGGAACGCACACAGAGTGGCGTAAATCAAGCTCCAGATAGCGGGGGACGTTCGAAGAGACCTCCGCCTTTATCTCACCAGGGACGCCGGGGGAGGAGCTTAGTGTGCTCATTAGCATAATAATGCCAGCCCACTATCTCATCTAGTGCGAGAATCCAAATGGCGGTCCAATTTAGAACCCTTACGGGCCAAGGACGGTGCCGAGGACAGCCTGAGGGTCTCCTGGGACCCCGTGCTTACTACTGGGTGGGTGGGTGTGTGTGTGTGTGTGTGTGTGTGTGTGTGTGTGTGTGTGCTATCCCATCTGCTAGGTTTCCCACACTCTTATCAGAGCGGTCTCGAAGTGCATGCGAACGCCGAAGCCGGTGCAATTAAAAAGTCATTGGTTCCGTCTTGGGAACACTAAAGAACCCGCGATAACGGAGCTGCGGAGTGATAAGTGAGCGTGAGAGTGAAGTTTACACGATATATATATATATATATATATTTATATATCCATTATCTTCCACTTTATCCTCTATTAGGGTCGTGGGGGTTCCCCATGCCCATCCAGGGGAGAACGTCTCGGGCGCTGGGCAGATCTATCGCTGGACACACACTCACTCACACAGACACACTCTATATGGGGCAATTTGGAGAACTCGATTGACTCGATCCATGTTTTTGGACTGTGGGAGGAAAGCGGAGAACCCGGAGGAAACCCACGCGGACACGGGGAGAACATGGAGACTCCACCCAGATGGGGATTCGAACCGGGAATCCCTAGCGCTGAGAGGAGAACATGCCAAACCACTAAGCCACCATGGACAAGGCGCCAATCTATCGCTATATATGGGGCAAATTGGAGACTTAATTTCACCTTGAATCCACGTTTTTGGACTGTGGGAGGAAACCGGAGAACCCGGAGGAAACCCACGCGGACAAGGGGAGAACATGGACACCGATATTGCTTTTCGAACACACTCACTCAATACGGTGCAATTTGGAGCATTCACTTCACCTTGAATCCATGTTTTTGGACTGTGGGACCGGAGAACCCAGGGGGAGAACATGGAATCCCCAGCCCTGGGATAGAACATGCCAACCACTAAGCCACCATGGACTGGGCGCCAATCTATCGCTATATATGGGGCAAATTGGAGACTTCATTTCACCTTGAATCCACGTTTTTGGACTGTGGAAGGAAACCGGAGAACCCGGAGGAAACCCACGCGGACAAGGGGAGAACATGGACACCGATATTGCTTTTCGAACACACTCACTCAATACGGTGCAATTTGGAGCATTCACTTCACCTTGAATCCATGTTTTTGGACTGTGGGACCGGAGAACCCAGGGGGAGAACATGGAATCCCCAGCCCTGGGATAGAACATGCCAACCACTAAGCCACCATGGACTGGGCGCCAATCTATCGCTATATATGGGGCAAATTGGAGACTTCATTTCACCTTGAATCCACGTTTTTGGACTGTGGAAGGAAACCGGAGAACCCGGAGGAAACCCACGTGGACAAGGGGAGAACATGGACACCGATATTGCGTTTCGAACACACTCACTCAATACGGTGCAATTTGGAGCATTCACTTCACCTTGAATCCATGTTTTTGGACTGTGTGACCGGAGAACCCAGGGGGAGAACATGGAATCCCCAGTCCTGGGATAGAACATGCCAACCACTAAGCCACCATGGACAGGGCGCCAATCTATCGCTATATATGGGGCAAATTGGAGACTTCATTTCACCTAGAATCCACGTTTTTGGACTGTGGAAGGAAACCGGAGAACCCGGAGGAAACCCACACGGACACGGAGAACATGGACACCGATATTGGGATTCGAACACGTTTAATCACTCATACACACATTCTATATGGGGCAATTTGGAGCATTCACTTCACCTTGAATCCATGTTTTTGGACTGTGGGACCGGAGAACCCAGGGGGAGAACATGGAATCCCCAGCCTTGGGATAGAACATGCCAACCACTAAGCCACCATGGACTGGGCGCCAATCTATCGCTATATATGGGGCAAATGAGAACCTTCCGGGCGCCAGTCGGTCACTCACTCACACAGACACACTCTATATGGGGCAATTTGGTTTAAAGGGATTCCACAGAGCCCGTACCTTCGCCCCATTGAAATACCTGCTGGACGAATCGGGAGGCCGACTGTGAGGACTGAACGCTGACCTCAGCGAATTTCCATTCAACTGAATTTTCCAAATCTTGTGGAGAACCGTGCAACAGGAGGGAACCTCATTTGAATGGCTCTGGTTTTAGAACTGCATTTCCAACAAACTCAAACCGACTCAAGATTGCCCCCCTGTCCTAGGTGTATCTGCCCAGCGCCCGGAACGTTCTCCCCTGGATGGCCATGGAGAACCCCCCCCCCACCCCCGCGAAGATGTCATATCTTCCGCTTTATCCTCTATTAGGGTCGCGTTGGGGGGGGGGTTCCCCATGCCTATCCAGGGGAGAACGTCTTGGGCGCTGGGCAGATACACCCAGGACAGGGGGGCAATCTATCGCTGGGCACACACTCACTCACACAGACACACTCTATATGGGGCAATTTGGAGAATTCAGTTGACTTGATCCATGTTTTTGGAGTGTGGGAGGAAACCGGAGAACCCGGAGGAAACCCATGTGGACACGGGGAGAACATGGAAACTACACCCAGATGGGGATTCGAACCGGGAATCCCCCGGGTGAATGGGCTGCTTTAAATTGCTCCCATCGAAATTGCCCCACGGTCCAAAAACATTCTCCACTTTCCACTCACAGTCCAAAAATATGGATTCAAGGTTAATGGGCTGCTTTAAATTGCGCCTATTGAAATTGCCCCACAGTCCATAAACATGGATTCTGTTTAAATTGCTCCTATTGAAATTGCCCCACGGTCCAAAAACATGGATTCAAGGTGAATGGGCTGATTTAAATTGCGCCTATTGAAATTGCCCCATGGTCCAAAAAACATGGATTGAAGGTGAATGGGCGGCTTTAAATTGCTCACATCGAAATTGCCCCACGGTCCAAAGAACGAATTGAAGGTGAATGAGCTGCATTAAATTGCTCCCATCGAAATTGCCCCACGGTCCAAAAACATTCTCCACTTTCCACTCACAGTCCAAAAATATGGATTCAAGGTTAATGGGCTGCTTTAAATTGCGGCTATTGAAATTGCCCCACGGTCCATAAACATGGATTCTGTTTAAATTGCTCCTATTGAAATTGCCCCACGGTCCAAAAACATGGATTCAAGGTGAATGGGCTGATTTAAATTGCGCCTATTGAAATTGCCCCATGGTCCAAAAAACATGGATTGAAGGTGAATGGGCGGCTTTAAATTGCTCACATCGAAATTGCCCCACGGTCCAAAGAACGAATTGAAGGTGAATGAGCTGCATTAAATTGCTCACATCGAAATTGCCCCACGGTCCAAAAAACATGGATTCAAGGTGAATGGGCTGATTTAAATTGCGCCTATTGAAATTGCCCCATGGTCCAAAAAACATGGATTGAAGGTGAATGGGCGGCTTTAAATTGCTCACATCGAAATTGCCCCACGGTCCAAAGAACGAATTGAAGGTGAATGAGCTGCATTAAATTGCTCACATCGAAATTGCCCCACGGTCCAAAAACATGGATTCAAGGTGAATGGGCTGATTTAAATTGCGCCTATTGAAATTGCCCCATGGTCCAAAAAACATGGATTGAAGGTGAATTGGCGGCTTTAAATTGCTCACATCGAAATTGCCCCACGGTCCAAAGAACGAATTGAAGGTGAATGAGCTGCATTAAATTGCTCACATCGAAATTGCCCCACGGTCCAAAAAACATGGATTCAACGTGAATGGGCTGCTTTAAATCGCTCCCATCGAAATTGCCCCACAGTCCAAAACCATGGCTCACGGTCAACTGAATGCTCCAAATTGCCCCATATTGAGTGTGTTTGCGTGTGTAAGTCTGTCCCCAGCGATAGATTGCCCCCCAGGATGGGCATGTAGAACCCCCCCCTCCCTGCTACCCATATAGATCCCTCTCACACTGTACATAACACTCGTACACACCCCACCCCACCCCACATTGCTCTTACCCCTTTAAATTGCTCCTATCGAAATTGCCCCACGGTCCAAAAAACATGGATTCAAGGTGGATGGGCTGCTTTAAATTGCTCCTATTGAAATTGCCCCACGGTCCAAAAACATGGATTCTGCTTTAAATCGCTCCCATCGAAATTGCCCCACAGTCCAAAACCATGGCTCACGGTCAACTGAATGCTCCAAATTGCCCCATATCGAGTGTGTTTGCGTGTGTAAGTCTGTCCCCAGCGATAGATTGCCCCCCATGTAGAACCCCCCCCTCCCTCCCCGCTACCCATATACATCCCATATACAACACTCATACACACCCCACCCCACCCCACCGCCCCGAACGCAATCTGGTTTAAATTCCTGCAGTGAACTTGCCCCACCCCCCCTGCGGTGAACTTGCCCCACCCCCCCCTGCGGTGAACTTGCCCCACCCCCCCACCCCGTGTTATGATGACACGGTTCTGTCTTCCGCGGCAACATTTGCATCTCGCTCCGCGGTCATGCGTCCTCGCACCATGCGCTTCTCCCCTATCCCAACACACCCCATTCAAATCCACCTGCCCCCCCCTCCTGCCCCGTGTTTATTTTATCCTACGTGTGTGTTCCAACCTCATTGCCCCCCCCACCCCACCCACCCACCCCACCCTCCCACCCAGGTGCGGGTTCGATGACTGCTTTTATTTATAGCCGAACAGAAAACACTTAGCGTGTGGAAATCATTCCCGGGGTAAACTACAAACGGCAAAGTTACCCCCCCCTACCCCACCCTCCTCCGTCTCTCGTCTCTCACCCCCCCCCCCCCCCCCTGTCACCCCCCCCCCGCGTAGATCAGAGTGTAATTGCCACTAATCAGGTCTGTTTGCGGCTGCTGAAACCCCGGTGAATGCCGGTGAGTATGGGGCAATTTGGAGCTTTCAAACCACCTTGAATCCATGCTTTTGGACTCCATCCATGCCCATCCAGGGGAGAACGTCTCGGGCGCTGGGCAGATACACCCAGGACAGGGGGCAATCCATCGCTGGGCACACACTCACTCACACACACACACACTCTATATGGGGCAATTTGGAACTCAATTGACTTGATCCATGTTTTTGTAATGTGGGAGGAAACCACAGAACCCGGAGGAAACCCACGCGGACACGGGGAGAACATGCAGACTCCACTGAGGTCGGGATCCGACCCTGGAATCCCCAGCGCTGATTCCTGCGGTGAACTTGCCCCACCCCCCCCTCCCACCCACCTTTTAATCCACCTTGAATCCATGTTTTTGGACTGTGGGAGGAAAGCGGAGAACCCGGAGGAAACCCACGCGGACACGGGGAGAACATGGAAACTCCACCCAGATGGGGATTCGACCCTGGAATCCCCAGCGCTGATTCCTGCGGTGAACTTGCCCCACCCAGGTAGGGGATACACCCAGGACAGGGGGGCAATCTATCACTCACTCACACAGACACACTCTATATGGGGCAATTTGGAGAACTCAATTGACTTTCATTCATCCATCCATTATCTTCCGCTTTATCCTCTATTAGGAGCGGAGAACCCGGAGGAAACCCACGCAGACACGGGGAGAACATGCAGACTCCACCCAGATCGGGATCCGACCCTGGAATCCCCAGCGCTGATTCGATTGCCCCCCTCCTCCCGGCACCTCGGTGGCTTTTATTTATAGCCGAACAGAAAACACTTAGCGTGTGGAAATCATTCCCGGGGTAAACTACAAACGCCAAAGTTACCCCCCCCACCCCACCCTCCTCCGTCTCTCGCCCCCCCGCACAGATCAGAGTGTAATTACCAGTAATCAGGTCTGTTTGCGGCTGCTGAAACCCCGGTGAATGCCGGTGAGTATGGGGCAATTTGGAGCTTTCAATCCACCTTGAATCCATGTTTTTGGACTCCATCCATCCCTTATCTTCCGCTTTATTCTATATTAAGGTCGGGGGGGGGGGGTGTTCCCCATGCCCATCCAGGGGAGAACGTCTCGGGCGCTGGGCAGATACACCCAGGACAGGGGGGCAATCTATCACTCACTCACACAGACACACTCTATATGGGGCAATTTGGAGAACTCAATTGACTTTCATTCATCCATCCATTATCTTCCGCTTTATCCTCTATTAGGGTCGCAGGGGGGGGGGGTTCCACATGCCCATCCAGGGGAGAACGTCTCGGGCGCTGGGCAGATACACCCAGGACAGGGGGGCAATCTATCGCTGGATACACACTCACCCAGACACACTCTATATGGGGCAATTTGGAGAACTCAATTGACTTGATCCATGTTTTTGGACCGTGGGAGGAAACCGCAGAACCCGGAGGAAACCCACGCAGACACGGGGAGAACATGCAGACTCCACCCAGATCGGGATCCGACCCTGGAATCCCCAGCGCTGATTCCTGCGGTGAATTTGCCCCACCCAGGTAGGGGATACACCCAGGACAGGGGGGCAATCTATCGCTCACTCACTCACACAGACACACTCTATATGGGGCAATTTGGAGAACTCAATTGACTTGATCCATGTTTTTGGACTGTGGGAGGAAAGCGCAGAACCCGGAGGAACCCCACGCGGACACGGGGAGAACATGGATTCCTGTTGCCCCACCCCCCCTCCCTCCCAGGTGGGGGTTCGATTGCCCCCCTCCTCCCGGCACCTCGGCGGCTTTTATTTATAGCCGAACAGAAAACACTTAGCGCGGGGAAATCATTCCCGGGGTAAACTACAAACGGCAAAGTTACCCCCCCCCACTACCCCACCCTCCTCCGTCTCTCGTCTCTCGCCCCCCCCTGCCCCCCCTGCCCCCCCCGCGCAGATCAGAGTGTAATTGCCAGTAATCAGGTCTGTTTGCGGCTGATAAAACCCCGGTGAATGGCGCCGAGCCCCCTCTTTGTGTGATGACTCAATTACGCCCGAAGAGTGCCTCATCAAACCGGGCCCATCGGCCGCCTTAATAAATAAGGACGACGCAAAGATGCCGGCGGCGCGGTGTAATTCCATTCATTCTGTAATTACATTCAGCCCGCTTTTAACCCCTCCCTCCTGCCACAGAGGGCAAAAAGACAAACACAGCGGGGTATTAGGAAATATATACAAATATAGATTTAGATTTAGATTTATATATATAGATATATATACAGGGTGTTGCTGGGAGGCGGGGGGTGGGGGGTGGGGGGGTGACCTTGCGCCGGGACCCTGGCTCTTCATAATTCGGAGGACGGGAGGACGGGGGGACGGGGGGACGGGAGGACAGGGGATGAGAGGACAGGGGGACGGGAGGACGGGGGATGAGAGGACAGGGGGACGGGAGGACGGGGGATGAGAGGACAGGAGGACGGGGGGGACGGGAGGACGGGGGATGAGAGGACAGGAGGACGGGAGGACAGGGGGACGGGAGGACGGGGGGACGGGAGGACGGGGGATGAGAGGACAGGAGGACGGGGGGGACAGGAGGGACAGGGGGACGGGAGGACGGGGGATAGGAGGACAGGGGACAGGAGGACGGGAGGACGGGGGGACGGGAGGACAGGGGGACGGGAGGACGGGGGATAGGAGGACAGGGGGACAGGAGGACGGGGGACGGGAGGACAGGGGGGGGGACGGGAGGACAATGGATGAGAGAACAGGAGGACGGGGGGACGGGAGGACAGGGGGACGGGAGGACAGCGGGGGACGGGAGGATGGGGGACGGGAGGACAGGGGACAGCAGGACGGGGGACGGGGGACAGCAGGACGGGAGGACGGGGGGACGGGAGGACGGGGGATAGGAGGACGGGAGGACAGGGGGACGGGAGGACGGGGGACAGCAGGACGGGAGGACAGGGGGGACGGGAGGACGGGAAGACGGGGGACGGGGAGACGGGAGGACGGGAAGACGGGGGACGGGAGGACGGGAGGACAGGAGGACAGGGGGACGGGGGACGGGGGGACGGGGGACGGGGTCTTTATTTATTCATTGGCTTGCCGCCGTGGAATCATAACAGCCTCATACACTCACTATATATATATATATATATTGTTCTCCCCGTGTCCACGTGGGTTTCCTCCGGGTTCTCCGCTTTCCTCCCACAGTCCAACAACATGGATCAAGTCAATTGAGTTCTCCAAATTGCCCCATATAGAGTGTGTGTCTGTGTGAGTGAGGGATGGATTGGCGTCCTGTCCTGGGTGTATTTGCCCAGCGCCCGAGACGTTCTCCCCTGGATGGGCATGGGGAACCCCCCCCCCCCCCCCCCCCCCCCCCCCGCGACTATAATAGAGGATAAAGCGGAAGATAATGAATGAATGAATGTTCTCCCCGTGTCCGCATGGGTTTCCTCCGGGTTCTCCGCTTTCCTCCCACAGTCCAAAAACATGGATCAAGTCAATTGAGTTCTCCAAATTGCCCCATATAGAGTGTGAGTGTGCCCAGTGATAGATTGACGTCCTGTAATGTTTAGCATGTTCTCCTCTCAGCGCTAGGGATTCCCAGTTCGGATCCCGATATGGGTGGAGTTTCCATGTTCTCCCCGTGTCCGCGTGGGAACCCCCAGCGCTGAGGAGAACATGCCAAACATTACGCCACCATGTCACTCTACTTTGAAAAATCCATCGTTTGTCTTCGGCTTCATCCTCTACCAGGGTTGGGTTCCCCATGCCCATCCAGAGGAGAACGTTCCGGGCGCTGGGCAGATACACACTCACTCACGTAGACACACACACTCTATATGGTGCAATTTGGAGCGTTCAATTCACCTTGAATCCATGTTTTTGGACTGCGGGAGCAAACCGGAGAACCCGGCGGAAACCCACGCCGACCCGGGGAGAACGCGGAAACTCCACCCAGATCGGGATCCGACCCGGGAACCCCCAGCGCTGAGAGGAGAACATGCTAAACATTACAGGACGTCAATGTATCACTGGGCAGACTCACACTTTATATGGGGCAATTTGGAGCGTTCAATTCACCTTGAATCCATGTTTTTGGACTGTGGGAGCAAACCATAGAAAGCAGCGCTGCGAGGAGAACATACCAAACCACTAAGCCACCATAGAATTAACAAGTAATTATACGCGTGACGTGCCCGAACCGCTCGCTCGGAACTCCATTAGCCGACACCTGGGTTCCGCCGCGCCGCCTCTAGAACCGGCCTTTGATTCTCTCGGCCGCGTCCGTCTCTTTATTCACTAAAGTAAACCGATGAGAAAAGCCGTCCAGAATCCGTGATGCGTAATTAGAACCTTGGCCGCGGCTTTAGAACCTTGGCAGGAGGACCGGGCCGACCTCCGCGCCGCCCGTTCGCGGGGACAGGCAGAGCGGAGAACCCGAAAAAGGTTCCGTCCGGCTCTGAAAAGCAGAACGTCGGCCGTCGTTCCTGAAACATCGCCGCAAACGGCGGCGATATTAAGGTTCTAATACGCAGGTTTTTCCGAACGGGAAGGGATTCCAGGTTTTCGGAGAGGGCCGATGGGTTCTACGAGTGCCGAAACGCGGAACCGGCGAGAACCGGAGTCGATTAGGGAGAAAGTTGGTACTTTTAGCGTTTGAAAGCCCTTATTTTAGTCAGGCGTGGGCGGTAATAGGAACATGTTTTGATGCGTAATGGTGGCCTGACAAGCAGCGAGACGTTCTAGAGGGGATGGGAACAGGATTAGGAAAAACAAAAGGTAGCCGCGGAAACATGTAAACAAGAGACGCGCGAGCACGTAGCTGGAAAAAACGTGGGAATCGGACTATACGGACGACACACGGACAACGTTTTAAGCTATTAGCGGCGTGGAATCAACGTAAAGCCAATTTAATCGTTCTAGAGACGTCAAAATCCATAAAAAACTCATTTTATAGAGAATTAACGTAGGATCTAAAAAATCTCACCATCAACTTTGCAACATGGAACATTTATAGCTACCTTAGCTACTTTTAGCTACTTTCTAATTGACGTTTTTTAATTTTGAATACTAACCTAGTTGGTGCTTACAGTATGACTAAGTACAAGAGACAAACACACACATGTACGTAGCTGTTATTAACGCCGAAATCGCACTATACGAACAATTTATAGCTACCTCAGCTACTTTTAGCTACTTTCTACTCGTAGTTTCGAATTTAGAATACTAACCTCGTTGGTGCTTACAGTACGACAAACAAAGTACAAGAGACAAACACAAATAATGCCGAAATCGGACTATACGAACAACACGTGGGCAAAGTTTTAAGCTATTAGCGGCGTGGAAAGATCAACGTAAAGCCAATTATTGCGTTGTAGAGACGTCAAAATCCATAAAAACCTCATTTTATAGAGAATTAACGTAAGATCTAAAATATTTCGCCATCAACTTTGCTACTTTTAGCTTTTAGCTACTCTAGCTACTTTCTAACTGCCGTTTCGAATTTATAATACTAACCTAGTTGGTGCTTACAGTATGACTAAGTACAAGAGACAAACACAAACATGTACGTAGCTGTTAATAATGCTGAAATCCCACTATACGGACAATTTATAGCTACTTTTAGCTACTTTCATGAAGCCAATTTAATCGTTCTAGAGACGTCAAAATCCATAAAAACCTAATTTTATACAGAATTAACGTAGGATCTAAAAAATCTCACCATCAACTTTGCAACATGGAATATTTTTAGCTACTTTAGCTACCTTAGCTACTTTCTACTTGTAGTTTCGAAATTTAGAATACTTACCTTGGTGCTTACAGTACGATGAACAAAGTACAAGAGACAAACACAAATAAAACGTAAATAATACGAACAACACACGGGCAACGTTTTAAGACTATTAGCGGCGTGGAACGACCAACGTGAAGCCAATTTAATCAATTTAATTTAAACGTTCTAGAGACGTCAAAATCCATAAAAAAAACTCATTTTATAGAGAATTAACGTAGGATCTAAAAAATCCCGTCATCAACTTTGCGACATGGGACATTTATAGCTACCTTAGCTACTTTTAGCTACTTTCTAATTGTCGTTTGGAATTTAGAATACTAACCTAGTTGGTGATTACAGTATGACTAAGTACAAGAGACAAACACAAACATGTACGTAGTTGGTAATAACGCCAAAATCGCACTATACGAACGGCCGGATACGTAGAGAAACTGATGGACTACAGTGGTAGCTATGGTAGCTAATAAACTAAATAAGTGTATGGAGAAGGTGGCGTCTCGTAAGGAGTTCCCATGTTCTCCCCGTGTCCACGGGGGTTTCCTCCGGGTTCTCCGGTTTCCTCCCACAGTCCCAAAACATGGATTCAAGGTGAATTGAATGCTCCAAATTGCCCCATATAGAGGGAGTGTGTATTGTGAGGGAGTGATAGATTGCCCCCCTGTCCTGGGTGTATCTGCCCAGAGCCCGAAACGTGACAGCGAAACCCCCTCCCCCCCACGACCCTAGAAGAGCCTATAGGGGGCACCGACATAGATTAAGGCGGGGCTTATCCCACACCACCACATTGGCGGCAGAGAATGAACGTAGCTATGCAAAATGGATATAAAAAAATCTCGCCATTAACTTTTCAACATGGGATGCCTTTAGCTACCTTAGCTACTTTAGCTACCTTAGCTACTTTATCTTCCTTAGCTACTTTAGCTACCTTAGCTACTTTATCTTCCTTAGCTACCTTAGCTACTTTATCTTCCTTAGCTACTTTAGCTACTTTAGCTACCTTAGCTACTTTTAGCTACTTTAGCTACCTTAGCTACTTTATCTTCCTTAGCTACTTTAGCTACCTTAGATACTTTATCTTCCTTAGCTACTTTAGCTACTTTAATCTTCCTTAGCTACCTTAGCTACTTTATCTTCATTAGCTACTTTAGCTACCTTAGCTACTTTAGCTACCTTAGCTACTTTATCTTCCTTAGCCACTTTAGCTACCTTAGCTACTTTATCTTCCTTAGCTACCTTAGCTACTTTATCTTCCTTAGCTACTTTAGCTACCTTAGCTACTTTATCTTCCTTAGCTACTTTAGCTACCTTAGATACTTTATCTTCCTCAGCTACCTTAGCTACTTTAGCTACCTTAGCTACTTTATCTTCCTTAGCTACCTTAGCTACTTTATCTTCCTTAGCTACTTTAGCTACCTTAGCTTCTTTAGCTACCTTAGATACTTTATCTTCCTCAGCTACCTTAGCTACTTTAGCTACCTTAGCTACTTTATCTTCCTTAGCTACTTTAGCTACCTTAGATACTTTATCTTCCTTAGCTACTTTAGCTACCTTAGATACTTTATCTTCCTTAGCTACCTTAGCTACTTTAGCTACCTTAGCTACTTTATCTTCCTTAGCTACTTTAGCTACCTTAGATACTTTATCTTCCTTAGCTGCTTTAGCTACCTTAGCTACTTTAGCTACCTTAGATACTTTATCTTCCTTAGCTACTTTAGCTACTTTATCTACCTTAGCTACCTTAGCTACTTTATCTTCCTTAGCTACTTTAGCTACCTTAGCTACTTTAGCTACTTTTAGCTACCTTAGCTACTTTAGCTACTTTAGCTACCTTAGCTACTTTATCTTCCTTAGCTACCTTAGCTACTTTAGCTACCTTAGCTACTTTAGCTACTTTTAGCTACCTTAGCTACTTTATCTTCCTTAGCTACTTTAGCTACCTTAGCTACTTTATCTTCCTTAGCTACTTTAGCTACCTTAGATACTTTATCTTCCTTAGCTACCTTAGCTACTTTAGCTACCTTAGCTACTTTATCTTCCTTAGCTACTTTAGCTACCTTAGATACTTTATCTTCCTTAGCTGCTTTAGCTACCTTAGCTACTTTAGCTACCTTAGATACTTTATCTTCCTTAGCTACTTTAGCTACCTTAGATACTTTATCTTCCTTAGCTACTTTAGCTACTTTAATCTTCCTTAGCTACCTTAGCTACTTTATCTTCATTAGCTACTTTAGCTACCTTAGCTACTTTAGCTACCTTAGCTACTTTATCTTCCTTAGCCACTTTAGCTACCTTAGCTACTTTATCTTCCTTAGCTACCTTAGCTACTTTATCTTCCTTAGCTACTTTAGCTACCTTAGCTACTTTATCTTCCTTAGCTACTTTAGCTACCTTAGATACTTTATCTTCCTCAGCTACCTTAGCTACTTTAGCTACCTTAGCTACTTTATCTTCCTTAGCTACCTTAGCTACTTTATCTTCCTTAGCTACTTTAGCTACCTTAGCTTCTTTAGCTACCTTAGATACTTTATCTTCCTCAGCTACCTTAGCTACTTTAGCTACCTTAGCTACTTTATCTTCCTTAGCTACTTTAGCTACCTTAGATACTTTATCTTCCTTAGCTACTTTAGCTACCTTAGATACTTTATCTTCCTTAGCTACCTTAGCTACTTTAGCTACCTTAGCTACTTTATCTTCCTTAGCTACTTTAGCTACCTTAGATACTTTATCTTCCTTAGCTGCTTTAGCTACCTTAGCTACTTTAGCTACCTTAGATACTTTATCTTCCTTAGCTACTTTAGCTACTTTATCTACCTTAGCTACCTTAGCTACTTTATCTTCCTTAGCTACTTTAGCTACCTTAGCTACTTTAGCTACTTTTAGCTACCTTAGCTACTTTAGCTACTTTAGCTACCTTAGCTACTTTATCTTCCTTAGCTACCTTAGCTACTTTAGCTACCTTAGCTACTTTAGCTACTTTTAGCTACCTTAGCTACTTTATCTTCCTTAGCTACTTTAGCTACCTTAGCTACTTTAGCTACTTTTAGCTACCTTAGCTACTTTAGCTACTTTAGCTACCTTAGCTACTTTATCTTCCTTAGCTACCTTAGCTACTTTAGCTACCTTAGCTACTTTAGCTACTTTTAGCTACCTTAGCTACTTTATCTTCCTTAGCTACTTTAGCTACCTTAGCTACTTTAGCTACCTTAGCTACTTTTAGCTACCTTAGCTACTTTAGCTACTTTAGCTACCTTAGCTACTTTATCTTCCTTAGCTACCTTAGCTACTTTAGCTACCTTAGCTACTTTAGCTACTTTTAGCTACCTTAGCTACTTTATCTTCCTTAGCTACCTTAGCTACTTTCTACTCATATTTTGGAATTTAGTTTCTATTTCCAAGCCGTTTAAATAGCAACCGTGCGTGCGATTACATTCACACCGATGGGCATGGTACTGCTATTGTGACGACGGAGAACACAGGTGCACCGCCGACGAAACCGACCTAGACGGACGTCAGCGGTCAGACGTTCTTTGTCGACACAATGCCAACCGAGCGCTGAATGGCCGCTATTGTCGTCTAAATGCACATTGTGGTTCTACAAATACACACCGTAGTCCATCTGGTCGTCACCATTACAGTGTTCTCCACCTTCCCACATCATACACCACCTAAACCCCGTAGAACCCGTGTAAACAAAAGCCCTATTAACCTAGTTTGTGCTTACAGTATGTATACATATATATATATATATATGTATAATTGCCCCTATATAGTGTGTGAGGGGCGGCATGGTGGCTTAGTGGTTTAGCATGTTCTCCTCTCAGCGCTAGGGATTCCCGGTTCGAATCCTAATCTGGGTGGAGTTTCCATGTTCTCCCCGTGTCCGCGTGAGTCTCCTCCGGGTTCTCCGGTTTCCTCCCACAGTCCAAAACCATGAATTCAAGGTGAATTGGCTGCCTTGAATTGCTCCCATCAAACTTGCCCCACAGTCCCAAACGATGGATTCAAGGTGAATTGACTGCTTTGAATTGCTCCCATCGAACTTGCCCCACAGTCCAAAACCATGGATTCAAGGTGAATTGACTGCTTTAAATTGCTCCCATCGCACTTGCCCCACAGTCCAACACCATGGATTCAAGGTGAATTGACTGCTTTGAATTGCTCCCATTGGAAATGCCCAACAGTCCCAAACCATGGATTCAAGGTGAATTGACTGCTTTAAATCGCTCCTATCAAAATTGCACCACAGTCCCAAACCATGGATTCAAGGTGAATTGACTGCTCCTATCTAAATTGCCCTTAGGGCAACACGGTGGCTTAGTGTTTAGCATGTTCCCCTCTCAGCGCTAGGGCTTCCCGGTTCGAATCCCCATCCGGGTGGACTTTCCATGTTCTCCCCGTGTCCGCGTGGGTCTCCTCCGGGTTCTCCGCTTTCCTCCCACGGTCCAACGCCATGGATTCAAGGTGAATGGAATGCTTCAAATTGCCCCATATAGAGTGTGTCTCTGTGAGTGAGCGATGTCCTGGGTGTATCTGCCCAGCGCCCGGAACGTTCTCCCCTGGATGGGCATGGGGAACCCCCCCCCCCCCTTACCTAGAATAAGCTGAAAATATAAAAGCCCCGAGCTCGGCGTGTTTTGTACACCGTCGTTCGTGCTCGGCGCTCAGCGTTCCGCCGTTCCACCCTCGAGAACCGCATCCCGGCGATGTCGGGCTAGATCTCCTAATCCCGCCTAGAACCCTCACCGCCGCCCTGACCTTTAAACCCGGCCTCTGAGCCCGCCGCGAACAATGGGGGGCATTTAAACCTGGTTTAAGGCCAGGTGCTAACTCCCGTTTCCAAGAACGCCACCAGGTGCTGGAGCGCGAGCGGACGGGCGGGCGGGCGGGCGGGCGGGCGGGCGGGCGAGCGAGGGAGCGAGAGAGCGAGTCGCAGAGCAGTT
The DNA here is from genome assembly GCA_019802505.1 of Corydoras sp. C115. Taxonomy (NCBI): domain Eukaryota; kingdom Metazoa; phylum Chordata; class Actinopteri; order Siluriformes; family Callichthyidae; genus Corydoras; species Corydoras sp. C115. Next base: position 146,299 of record JAFMOC010000206.1, read on the forward strand.
TAAAGTCCTGATTCGTAATCAGATTGCGCCGAAATGAACAGCCCGCACGGCAGCTGTACTGTTCCCAGGGTTAATTACCTTTTGCCGCCGCCGCCTAATGAGTCAGCTGCCGCTGTCATTAAACAAGGCCACTTCAAGCGCCGCTCCTTCAGCCCGCTCACCCCCCCCCATTTACCCCCCCCCCCCCATTTACCCCCCCCCCCCCCAGTCGCTCGGCCGGCGTCATCGCATCGCGGTCGGGATCGGCCTTTACAGGCCTCGCCGTTTAACCCGGGCTCAATTAAGCCTTCGGATTAATTAATCCTAGCCGTGGACTTGGACCCAAGGTGTTCCGGGGTCGGGGTGATATACCGACATGAGAACAAAATACGTTGCTGCAGATGGAAACGCGAATGAAATCAGGCCAGCCAATCAGGAGGGTCCGTGAGCTCATGTATGAGACATTCACTCTGCGTGAGTGAGCGATAGATTGCCCCCCTGTCCTGGGTGTATCTGCCCAGCGCCCGGAGGTGTTCCGGGGTCGGGGTGATATATCGACACGAGAACAAAATACATTGCTATAGATGGAAACGCGAATGAAATCAGGCCAGCCAATCGGGAGGGTCCGTGAGCTCATGTATGAGACATGGATTCTGCTTTAAACTGCTGTCATTAAACAAGGCCACTTCAAGCGCCGCTCCTTCAGCCCGCTCACCCCCCCCCATTTACCCCCCCCCCCCCAGTCGCTCGGCCGGCGTCATCGCATCGCGATCGGGATCAGCCTTTTAACCCAGTTTAACCCGGGCTCAATTAAGCCTTCGGATTAATTAATCCTAGCCGAAACCCAAGGTGTTCCGGGGTCGGGGTGATATACCGACGCGAGAATTTCGAAAATTCAAAAATATCGAAATTGCCCCACAGTCCCAAACCATGAATTCAAAGTGAATTGAATCCTCCAAATTGCCCCATATAGAGTGTGTCTGTGTGAGTGAGCGATAGATTGCCCCCCTGTCCTGGGTGTATCTGCCCAGCGCCCGGAGGTGTTCCGGGGTCGGGGTGACATACCGACGCGAGAATTTTGAAGATTCGAAAATATCGAAATTGCCCCACAGTCCCAAACCATGGATTCAAGGTGAATTGGCGCTTTAAATTGCTCCCATCGAAATTGCCCCACAGTCCAAAACCATGGATTCAAGGTAAATCGAATGCTCCAAATTGCCCCATATAGAGTGTGTCTGTGTGAGTGAGCGATAGATCGCCCCCCTGTCCTGGGTGTATCTGCCCAGCGCCCGGAGGTGTTCCGGGGTCGGGGTGATATACCGACGCGAGAATTTCGAAGATTCAAAAATATCGAAATTGCCCCACAGTCCCAAACCATGGATTCAAGGTGAATTGGCGCTTTAAATTGCTCCCATTGAAATTGCCCCACAGTCCAAAACCATGGATTCAAGGTAAATCGAATGCTCCAAATTGCCCCATATAGAGTGTGTCTGCGTGAGTGAGCGATAGATTGCCCCCCTGTCCTGGGTGTATCTGCCCAGCGCCCGGAGGTGTTCCGGGGTCGGGGTGACATACCCACGCGAGAATTTCGAAAATATCGAAATTGCCCCACAGTCCCAAACCATGGATTCAAGGTGAATTGGCTGCTTTAAATTGCTCCTATCGAAATTGCCCCACAGTCCAAAACCATGGATTCAAGGTAAATCGAATGCTCCAAATTGCCCCATATAGAGTGTGTCTGCGTGAGTGAGCGATAGATTGCCCCCCTGTCCTGGGTGTATCTGCCCAGCGCCCGGAGGTGTTCCGGGGTCGGGGTATTATACCGACGCGAGAAAAATATCCGTTGCTATAGATGGAAACGCAAATGAAATCAGGCCAGCCAATCGGGAGGGTCCGTGAGCTCATGTGTGAGACTTTTCATGTATGAGATTCTGCTTTAAATTGCTCCTATCCAAATTGCCCCACAGTCCAAACACATGGATTCAAGGTGAATTGGCTGCTTTAAATTGCTCCTATCCAAATTGCCCCACAGTCCAAAACCATGGATTCAAGGTGAATCGAATGCTCCAAATTGCCCCATATGGAGTGTGTCTGCGTGAGTGAGCGATAGATTGCCCCCCTGTCCTGGGTGCCCGGAGAGTCTGCCCAGTGCCCAGGTGTTCCGGGGTCGGGGTGATATACCGACGCGAGAAAAATATACATTGCTATGGATGGAAACGCGAATGAAATCAGGCCAGCCAATCGGGAGGGTCCGTGAGCTCATGTGTGAGACTTTTCATGTATGAGATTCTGCTTTAAACTGCTCCAATTACAATTGCCCCACAGTCCAAACACATGGATTCAAGGTGAATTGGCTGCGACAGATTGCTCCTAGCGAAATTGCCCCACGGTCCAAAAACATGGATTCGAGGTGAATTGGCTGCTTTGAATCGCTCCTATGGAAGTTCCCATGCCTCGTTTCACAATAATGCACGTCCTCTAGCGTTTGGCATGTTCTCCTCTCAGCCCTAGGCGTTCCCGGTTCGAATCCCGATGTGGGTGGAGTTTCCACCTTCGCCCCGTGTCCGCATGGGTTTCCTCCGGGTCCTTCGCTTTGCGCCCACAGGCCAAAAACATGCATTCAAGGTGAATTGGCTGCTTTAAATTGCCCCCTACTTAGTGGTTACTTAGTAGTTCGAATCCTGATCTGGGCTGGAGTTTCCATGTTCTCCCCGTGTCCGAGCGGGTTTCCTCCGGGTTCTCCGCTTTCCTCCCACAGGCCAAAAATATGGATTCAAGGTGAATTGGCTGCTTTAAATTGCCCCCTACTTAGTGGTTACTTAGTAGTTCGAATCCTGATCTGGGCTGGAGTTTCCATGTTCTCCCCGTGTCCGCGCGGGTTTCCTCCGGGTCCTTCGCTTTGCGCCCACAGGCCAAAAACATGCATTCAAGGTGAATTGGCTGCTTTAAATTGCCCCCTACTTAGTGGTTACTTAGTAGTTCGAATCCTGATCTGGGCTGGAGTTTCCATGTTCTCCCCGTGTCCGAGCGGGTTTCCTCCGGGTTCTCCGCTTTCCTCCCACAGGCCAAAAATATGGATTCAAGGTGAATTGGCTGCTTTAAATTGCCCCCTACTTAGTGGTTACTTAGTAGTTCGAATCCTGATCTGGGCTGGAGTTTCCATGTTCTCCCCGTGTCCGAGCGGGTTTCCTCCGGGTTCTCCGCTTTCCTCCCACAGGCCAAAAACATGGATTCAAGGTGAATTGAATGCTCCAAATTGCAGTAGTAACTAACACGTAGTAGCAAACACGTCGTAACCTGACATGTACATAGATACGGAAATAAAACGTTATTGACTAATCGACAACTTAAAAATAGTAATGGAACCCAAAGCGAAAATGAGTCGTCGAAACGCTGGCATGTTGGTCGAGGGGTTACAGTAGTTGTGGAAACCGTTTCTTAGGGCGTATAGAAGGTGTCGCCAGGGTTGGCTTTTGGTGTATATCTATTTTATGTTTTATATGATGTATATTTATGGCTATAAGTAACATTTCATAACTTTATATTATTCTGGCTTGAACTCCTTACATGAGCTCCAACCCCTCTGTGATTGATTTGAATAGATATGAATATGCTAATTATATGCAAACGAATCACATGGTATACGTTTGAATACAATTATATATATATATACATATATAATCATTTTATGAGGGCGGCACGGTTGCTTAGTGGTTAGCACGTTTGCCTCTCAGCGCTAGTGATTCCCGGTTCGAATCCCCATCTGGGTGGAGTTTCCATGTTCTCCCCGTGTCCGCGTGGGTTTCCTCCGGGTTCTCCGGTTTCCTCCCACAGTCCAAAAACATGGATCAAGTTAATTGAGTTCTCTAAAAAAATTGCCCCATATAGAGTGTGTCTGTGTGAGTGAGTGTGTACCCAGCGATGGATTGGCGCCCTGTCCTGGGTCTATCTGCCCAGCGCCCGAGACGTTCTCCCCTGGATGGGCATGGGGAACCCCACCGCAACCCTAATAGAGGAAAAGCTGGTGATAATGAATGAATGAATCATTTTATGTTCTATATGATGTATATTGGCTTAGTGGTTTGGCATGTTCTCCTCTCAGCGCTAGGGATTCCCGCTTCGAATCCCCATCTGGATGGAGTTTCCATGTCCTCCCCGTGTCCGCGTGGGTTTCCTCCGGGTTCTCCGCTTTCCTCCCACAGTCCAAAAACATGGATTCAAGGTGAATTGAATGCTCCAAATTGCAGTAGTAACTAACACGTAGTAGCAAACACGTCGTAACCTGACATGTACATAGATAATGGAAATCGAGGGCTGCGTGGGTTTCCTCCGGGTTCTCCGCTTTCCTCCCACAGTCCAAAAACATGGATCAAGTCGATCGAATTCTCCAAATTGCCCCATATAGAGTGTGTCTGTGTGAGCGCGTGTGTGCCCAGCGATGGATTGGTGTCCTGTCCTGGGTCTATCTGCCCAGCGCCTGAAACGTTCTACCCTGGATGGGCATGAGGAACCCCACCGCGACCCTAATAGAGGATAAAGCGGGAGATAATGAATGAATGTGTGTGTGTGTGTGTGTGTGTGTGTGTGTGTGTGTGTGTGTAGAAACTTGTTCCCTACACGCTTGCTTGAACTCCTTACATGAGCTCCAACCCCTCCGGGATTGGCCCCCGATCGGCGTCGTCCCGTTAAAACATTAAAGGTGTAAAACGAAGGCGTTAGAACGACAGCACTCGTACCGAGTAACATGCGGTGGGGCAAATTGCCGCCTCGAAAGTCGTTACGTCGTTAAAGGCTTAATTACAGCTTCGCGCCGTATAGCGGGACGTATGAGGAATAAAGGGGTGTAATCGAAACGGACACGACTCCTGCCGTGGCGTAAACATACATTTTTTTTTTCCGGTTCTATAGGCTGCAGGAGTACTAATCAGACGTTCTAGGGTCGGTTCTAATTAGCGTGATTTAAAGACGGTGATTAGAACCTTCAGCTGTTGGTGAAACATGGTTCTCCAATGGGCTTTGGACCCATCCATCCATTATCTTCTGCTTTATCCTCTATAAGGGTCGCCCATCCAGAGGAGAACGTCTCGGGCTCTCTCCCAGAACAGGGGGGCAACCTATCACTCACTCATACAGACACACTCTATATGGGGCAATTTGGAGAATTCAATTGACTTTGATTTATGTTTTTGGACTGTGGGAGGAAAGCGGAGAACCCGGAGGAAACCCACACGGACACGGGGAGAACATGGAAACTCCACCCAGATGGGGATTCGAACCGGGAATCCCTAGCGCCAAGAGGAGAACATGCCAAACACTAAGCCACCGTGCCGCCCAATAAAAAGAGATCCATCCATTATCTTCCGCTTTATCCTCTATTAGGGTCGTGGGGGGGGGGAGAACGTTTCGGGCGCTGGGCAGATACACCCAGGACAGAGGGGCAATCTATCGCTGGGCACACACTCACTCACTCACACAGACACACTCTATATGGGGCAATTTTTTTGAGAATTCAATTGACTTGATCCATGAAATAAATGTTCTATTGGTTTACATCGTCGTTTCCTCTTGTCAATCACATGATTTAAACAAAATTTTAACTAAATAGAGAATTTGAACTGAAAAAAATCGTTTCGGAATCGAAAATCGATTCTGAATCGAATCGTGACCTCAAATATCGGAATCGAATCGAATCGCCCGACACTTAGAGATTCGCATCCCTATTAAAAACATTGTTTGAAAATTATTTTTTTTTAAATATTGGATATTTCCAAATCACCTGGACTACGAATCGCGATTCATTGAAGTATCGATTTTTTTTTCAGCACCCCTACTGGATACAATAATGATGCGCAGTACGCATTTTTTATTTTATGTAAGAAAAAGCCGGGCCGCTAAGCGAACCTAACATTGCTCATTTTAAATTAGCGCAATCCTATTTTTTCTATAAATATAAAACGATGCAAAAAGATTAGATACGGGACGGAACCTGAAAGTATTGTTTGAAATAAATGTTCTATTTGTTTACATCGTCGTTTCCTCTTGTCAATCACATCATTTAAACAAAATTTAAACTAAATAGAGCATTTGAAGTGAAAAAAATCGTTTCGTAATGGAAAATCGATTCTGAATCGAATCGTGACCTCAAATATCGGAATCGAATCGAATCGCCCGACACTTAGAGATTCGCATCCCTATTAAAAACATTGTTTAAATTTTATTTTTTTTAATATTGGATATTTCCAAATCGCCTGGACTATGAATCGCGATTCATTGAAGTATCGATTTTTTTGTCAGCACCCCTACTGGATACAATAATGATGCGCAGTACGCATTTTTTTTTATATAAAAAAAAAATTGCTCATTTTAAATTAGCGCAATCCTATTTTTTCTATAAATATAAAACGATGCAAAAAGATTTGATACGGGACGGAACCTGAAAGTATTGTTTGAAATAAATGTTCTATTGGTTTACATCGTCGTTTCCTCTTCTCAATCACATCATTTAAACAAAATTTAAACTAAATAGAGCATTTGAACTGAAAAAAATCGTTTCGGAATCGAAAATCGATTCTGTATCGAATCATGACCTCAAATATCGGAATCGAATCGAATCGCCCGACACTTAGAGATTTGCATCCCTATTAAAAATATTGTTTAATTTTTTTTTTTTATTTAATATTGGATATTTCCAAATCGCCTGGACTACGAATCGCGATTCACTGAAGTATCGATTTTTTTTTCAGCACCCCTAGTGGATACAATAATAATGCGCAGTACGCATTTTTTATTTTATGTAAGAAAAAGCCGGGCCGCTAAGCGAACCTAACATTGCTCATTTTAAATTAGCGCAATCCTATTTTTTCTATAAATATAAAACGATGCAAAAAGATTCGATACGGGACGGAACCTGAAAGTATTGTTTGAAATAAATGTTCTATTTGTTTACATCGTTGTTTCCTCTTGTCAATCACATCATTTAAACAAAATTTAAACTAAATAGAGCATTTGAACTGAAAAAAATCGTTTCGGAATCGAAAATCGATTCTGAATCGAATCGTGACCTCAAATATCGGAATGGAATCGAATCGCCCAACACTTAGAGATTCGCATCCCTATTAAAAAAGCACCCCTACTGGATACAATAATAATGCGCAGTACGGTTGTATATGTTATAAGCCCAGTGCATTATGTCCATCGGAGAACCTCGCGGCTCAGACACCTGGTGTTATCGGATTCCTCGCGACGGAACCGCTGTCAGGCGGACATTTAAATGGCAACATTTCCATGCTGGTATGGAAATCGTCAGTCTGCTATGACCATTACTCAAATGTGACTAACCAGGACGTTCTCCGGGCTACTTGGCGGACTGGGTTCTAACAGAGTGTCCGATTACTGGTCTAGATCATCTGACCTGAGAACCGGTGGACCAACCAGTGGACGAACCGGTGGACGAACTGGAGGACGAACCAGTGGAAGAACCGGGTGACGAACCGGTGGAAGAACTGGAGGACGAACCGGCAGAAGAACCAGTGGACGAACCGGAACCAGTGGACGAACCGGCAGAAGAACCAGTGGACGAACTGGTGGACGAACAGGTGCACGAACCGGTGGAAGAACCAGTGGACGAATTGGTGGACGAACAGGTGCACGAACCGTTGGACGAACCGGAACCAGTGGACGAACCGGCAGAAGAACCAGTGGACGAACTGGTGGACGAACAGGTGGACAAACCAGTGGACGAACCAGTGGACAAACCGGTGGAAGAACCAGTGGACGAATTGGTGGACGAACAGGTGCACGAACCGTTGGACGAACCGGTGGACGAACCGGAACCAGTGGACGAACCGGCAGAAGAACCAGTGGACGAACTGGTGGACGAACAGGTGGACAAACCAGTGGACGAACCAGTGGACAAACCGGTGGAAGAACCAGTGGACGAATTGGTGGACGAACAGGTGCACGAACCGGTGGACGAACCGGAACCAGTGGACGAACCGGCAGAAGAACCAGTGGACGAACTGGTGGACGAACAGGTGGACAAACCAGTGGACAAACCGGTGGAAGAACCAGTGGACGAATTGGTGGACGAACAGGTGCACGAACCGTTGGACGAACCGGTGGACGAACCGGAACCAGTGGACGAACCGGCAGAAGAACCAGTGGACGAACTGGTGGACGAACAGGTGGACAAACCAGTGGACGAACCAGTGGACAAACCGGTGGAAGAACCAGTGGACGAATTGGTGGACGAACAGGTGCACGAACCGTTGGACGAACCGGTGGACGAACCGGAACCAGTGGACGAACCGGCAGAAGAACCAGTGGACGAACTGGTGGACGAACAGGTGCACGAACCGTTGGACGAACCGGCAGAAGAACCAGTGGACGAACTGGTGGACGAACAGGTGGACAAACCAGTGGACGAACCAGTGGACAAACCGGTGGAAGAACCAGTGGACGAACTGGTGGACGGACCGGTGAACGGACCAGTGGACAAAACAGTGGGCGAACCAGGAACCGGTGGACGAACCAGGAACCGGTGGAAGAACCAATGGACAAACCGGTGGACGAACCAGGAACCGGTGGACGAACCAGGAACCGGTGGAAGAACCAATGGACAAACCGGTGGACGAACCAGTGGATGAACCGGTGGAAGAACCAGTGGACAAACCAGTGGAAGAACCTGTGGAAGAACCGGTGGACGAACCAGTGGAAGAACCTGT